>CM046350.1:20820323-21383961 GCA_025403435.1 Artocarpus heterophyllus
TCCCATGAGGAGATGCTTAGGATCGACCCAAGTATCATTACTCATCACCTGAAAACTTCTCCCTATCACAAGTCTGTCATCTAGAAGAGAAGAGCATTCAACCCAGCTAGGTATGCCACCATAAGCGAGGAAGTTTAAAAACTCTTAAAAATTGGGTTCATCTGCGAGGTTACGTATTTAGAGTGACTAACGAACATGGTCTTAATCAAAAAGGCCAACAGGAAATGATAGATCTGTGTAGACTTCACTGGCCTGAATAAGGCCTGCCTGAAGGACTGTTTCCCGCTACCATGGATCAGCCAATTGGTATATGCGACTACCGGGTATGAGCTGCTGAGTTTCATGGACGCCTATTCCGACTATAATCAGATTAGGATGCCTGAAGAATACCAAGTGAAGATTGCATTCACCAAGTGTTGGCTCCAAGGTTTCACAAAGCTAATTTAATATCTTTTGATGATAACAAACACAATTTTTTATTATATATGCAAAATACATTTTTAAAACTAATAATTATCTTGAGTGTCACAAAGCTTACATTTTAAGAAATCAAGTGAAGGCAGTTTAAGAAAGCTTGGGGAATAAGAGGTTTGAAAGGAACTCACATGGACTTGAAGATTACAAGTTTTTATTTAGATTCTATAGTCCAAAAGTGTAAATGAGCAATTCTCAAATTGAATGATCAAAAGAAAGCTTAAGAGCACATGCTAACATTGCATTCATTATGCATACTTGCATTTGATATTGTTTGAATTCGAATTGCATGTGAAAATATGACTTAAACTTTTTAGAAGTGTTTAAATAGGATTTTATAAAACAAGTTTCAAAAACAGGTCTCACGGGCAATTTTGGCCTAGGGCAGATCGACCTACCAACCAAGTCTGGTCGGCCTACTGAACTAGATCGGCTTGCCGAATGCCCTACTTCGGCCTGTTGATCTTGGGGGTTTTAAACCCCTATTCTATTGAGGCTTTAGCGGCCTGTCAAAGGCTATCTTTGGCTTGCCAGAGTTCCACAGATCGACCTACTGAACACCCTCCTTTGGTCTGCCGATCTGAGAGTTTTCAAAACCCATCCTGGAGAGGTTCAATCAACCTACCAAGGGCTTGGCTTCGGCCTGCCAATGGTTCAAAGTTTGGCCTGCCAAACTATGAATTGGCTTGTCGATTTGATGACTATTGAGAACTTGATTTTTAGCGCCTTAAACTTTAGCCTGCCGAACCCAGTTTTCAGCTTGCCAAACTATCTGTGACGGCTAGTTTTTTAACCATTGGAGCTCTAATTGTAATGGCTATTTTGACTAAAAATTGATATTTTCAAATGTTTCTAAGCACTAAGGAGCTATAAATATGCATCCATTCAATGTGTAATAAATGATGAAGGAACATAAGTGAAATTTGACATCATTCTACATTGTTCTTCTTAAGCATTTATTTCACACACATTTTCTTCAACCAAAATTGTTTCATACTCTTGTTGAGAATTACTCACACCTCCAAACACATGCCAAATTTTTTTTATATCTCTTTTGTTTTGGAGTGTATACCTTGTGAGTGAACCAAAGTTACAACCACGTTTATCGACATAGTTGGGTTTCCAAAGCCTTGTAAATTTGGGGAATTCTTGGTTAGACAATCTCCAGCAAAATTGTCATTTTGTAGGAAGGTGTAGTAAGCCTTGGGTTGAGCAAGCCGCCGGTTGTATAAAAGAGTGATCATGCCTAAAAAACTGTCTAAGAGTGCAAGAGGTCAAGCAAAGGAGTTTAACTTAGCGACAGTGGATGTAAGCATATTTGCAAAACCACTATACATAATGCTTGTATTTCTTCTCCTTACTCTTTACTTAATTGCTATTTAATTGTTGTATGGTTGTACTTATATTACCTCATTCTCATATTTACTTCTTAAGCATTTTACTTTAGAAAATTTCCAATAATTGTAAAAGTTTTCAAAAACCTAATTCACCCCCCTCTTGGGTAGTTATTTTGGGGCTAACAATTGGTACCAGAGTCGAAAGTTCATTTTAATTTTTCAAAAAGATTTTACAATCTTGAGCATGGCTACCCAAGGAGTAGAAGGTCAATTCACAAATAGACCTCTATTTCTCAATGGCACCGACTACAATTATTAGAATACTAGAATGTCCATTTATTGACAACGGTTGATTTTGACCTTTGGGATGTTGTTGAAAGTGGTCCTTTTCAACATATGAAAGAGGTAGAAAAAGGTCTAGTCCCTAAAGAATGTAAAGAGTATACCGATGAGGATAAAAGGAGAATCTCTTTAAATGCTAAAACAGTAAATACTTTATATTGTGCTCTTGATAGAAATGAGTTTAATAGAATCACATCTTGCACCATGACACAAGAAATTTGGCGCACTCTTGAAGTGGTTCATGAAGGAACGAACTAAGTCAAGGAGACTAAAATTAATTTTCATCTTCATGATTATGAAATGTTTAAAATGAAGGATCATGAATCTATTACCAATATGTATGCTTATTTTACCGATATCGTTAACGATTTGAAATCCCTTGTTAGGAACTTCACTACAAGCGAATTGGTAAGAAAACTAGTACGATCACTACCACCTTCTTGGCATGTGAAAAGGACAACACTAGAAGAAGCCAAGGACCTATCAACATTGCCAATTGAAAAATTGGCAGGCTCACTCATGACGCATGAGATCACAAGGAAACAAAACCAACGGGGAGAGGAGGATGACAAAAGAAAGAAAGGGATTGCACTAAAAGCCTTCTTCACCGATGATGATGAAGAAGAAGAGGAAGAGAGCCTCAATTCAAAGGACCTTGAAGAATTAGCAATGATTGCCAAGAGATACAAAAAGTTCCACCTAAAGATCAATCGTAGAAAAGGTATGAAAAGAAGAATGATCAAGGTGAGAAATCTAAAGATGATATTATTTGCTTTGATTGTAAGAAAACCAGTCATATAAGACTAGATTGTCCTTTGAGAAAGAAAGTAGGTAAAAAAAAAGTCAAAAGAATTCGAGGACTCTGATGATGATGGACCAAGAGAAGTTGCTAACATGTGTTTCATGGTGATATATGATGACAATGAGGTACCAAAGAAGGAGAAAGCAAGATGGTTCCTACATAACGGATGCTCAAAACATATGACGAGAGACTTATCACTATTCTCCAACTTTGTTAAGAAGAAAGGTGGAAATGTTATCTTTGGAGACAACACAAAAGGGAGAATCCTTGGTATAGGTGATATCAGTAACAATTCCTATACCTTAATTGAAAATTTATTCTTGGTTGATAATTTGAAACACAATTTACTTAGCATTAGTCAATTGTGTGATAAAGGGTATAAGATAATCTTTGAGTCTTCTAGATGTTTGATTGAGAATGTTTGCAATGGTGAAGTGGTGTTCATAGGTGACTATCACAATAATGTTTATACAATTGATATTGAAAAGTATTCAAACTAAAACCAATGTTTTTATGCTCTAAATGACAAATATTGGCTATGGCATAGAAGACTTGGACATGCAAGCATGCATTTGATTTCAAAAATGTCCAAAAATGATATTGTTAGAGGTTTACTAAAACAAAGCTTCAAAAATGACAAAGTGTGTGATGCATGCCAATTCGAAAAGCAAGTCATAATTTCTTTTAAATCCATTTCCGAAATAGCTACCACTAGACGTTTGCAACTTTTGAACATTGATCTTTTTGGCCCGTCTAGGACCATAAGTCTAGGTGGTAAAAGATATGATTTTGTTATAGTTAATGATTTTTCAAGATTCACATGGGTTTTGTTTTTAACAAACAAAGATGATGCTTTACAAATGTTTTCATACTTTTGCAAAAAAAGTTCAAAATGAACAAGGCTACATGATCACCTCCATTACAAGTGATCATGAAGGTGAGTTCGATAGTGATGCCTTTGAAATGTTTTACAATGAGGAAGGCTGTGAACATAATTTTCCAGCACCTAGAACACCACAACAAAATGTAGTTGTTGAAAGGAAAAATAGAGTTTTGCAAGAAATGGCTAGGACTATGCTTAACAAAAATGGTTTACCAAAATATTTTTGGGCTGAGGCCATTAATACTTCTTGCTTTGTGATTAATAGAGTTCTGATTAGACCAAAAATGAACAAAACTCCATATGAGCTTTGGAAAGGTAGAAAACCCAATATCGACTATTTCTAGGTTTTTGGTTGCAAATGCTTTATTTTAAACACCAAAGACAATTTGGGAAAATTTGATTCAAAATCCGATGTTGGTGTCTTTCTTGGTTACTCTACCTCTAGCAAAGCTTATAGAGTATTCAACAAAATAACTCTTGTTGTTGAAGAATCCATGCATGTTGTTTTTTATGAGACTAATGCTTCTATGGGAAGAATTGAAGATGATGATGATCTAAGTTTGGAGAATCAAATGAAGAATCTAGAGATCAAAAACAATGCAAAGGATACAAAGGAAGACTCCATTTAATCTTCACCAAAGAATGAGGAAAAACTAGAAGAACTCCTAAAGAAGAAGGTACTTCACAGTCACTACCAAAGGATTAGAGGTATCACCCTTATCACCCTTAAACTGGCATTATTGCTCATGATAGTCTAACTCATGGAGCGAGAACTAGAGCATCTTTCAAAAATATTTGCATCAATTTAGCTTTTCTTTCTCAGATTGAACCAAAGAGTTTTAAAGAAGCCAAAAATGATAAGCTTTGGATCTTGGCAATGCAAGAAAAGCTAAATCAATTTGAAAGAAATGATTTGTGGGAACTTGTTCCTAAGCCTAGTTGTTAATCCATAATTGGTAGTAAATGGGTATTTAGAAATAAAAGAGATGAGAAAGGTATTGTTGTAAGAAACAAGGCTAGACTAGTGGCCTAAGGTTTTAATCAACAATAAGGAATTGATTTTGAAGAAACTTTTGCACCGGTTGCTCGTCTAGGGTCCATTGATTGTCACTTGCTTTTGCTTGCTATAAGAGATTTACTCTTTATCAAATGGATGTCAAAAGTGCATTCTTAAATGGATACATTTTGGAAGAAGTCTATGTAGCACAACCACCCAGTTTTGAAAATCACAAGTATCTGGATCATGTTTTTAAGTTAAAGAAAGCTTTGTATGGTTTAAAGCAAACTCCAAGAGCTTGGTATGATAGACTAAGTAAATTTTTTATTAAAAATGGTTTTTGTATTGGAAAAGCGGATACAACTCTTTTTACAAAAATCAAGAGTGATGATTTAATTATTGTTCAAGTTTATGTTGAAGATATAATTTTTGGTGCTACTAATCATTCTCGATGTGAAGAATTTTCAAAGTGCATGCATAGTGAATTTGAGATGAGTATGATGAGAGAATTAAACTTCTTCCTTGGACTTCAAATCAAGCAAACGAAGGAATGAATTTTCATAAATCAAGCCAAGTATGTGAAGGATCTACTCAAACAATTTGAAATGGATGATCTTAAGCCAATGCCAACTCCTATGAGCTCTTCAATCAAGCTTGATAAAGATGAAGATGGCAAGGCGGTGGACATCACAAAATATAGAGCTATGATCAGATCTTTGCTATACTTGACCGCTAGTAGATCTGATATTATGTTTAGTGTAGGGGTTTGTGCAAGATTTCAATCAAATCCTAAGGAGTCTCACCTTAGTGCCGTCAAACACATTTTTAGATATTTGAGTGTACTAAGAACCTAGGATTATGGTATCCCAAAGGCACACACATAGACTTGTTAAGTTATTCTGATCCCGATTCGGTCGGTTGTGCAATTGATAGGAAAAGCACAAGTGGAACTTCTCACTTTCTAGGATTTGCATTAGTTTCATGGTTTAGCAAGAAACAAGCCACAGTGGCACTTTCTACTGTAGAAGCGAAATACATATCAATGGCTAGTTGTTGTGCACAAGCCCTTTGGATGAAGCAAACTCTAAAGGATTTAGGTCTAACCTATGATCATGTTCCAATTTTATGTGACAATACTAGTGCAATCAATTTGTCAAAGAATCTGGTTCTACATTCACGCACAAAGCATATAGAGATTAGACGTCAGTTTTTGCATGATCATGTTCAAAGAGGGGATATCACTTTGGAATTTATTAGCACAGTAATCAACTCGCAGATATCTTCACCAAACCAAGTGTGAATCGTCATCATTAAAGGCGCCAACCTCCTCCATTGATGACAATCCTTTACTAAAAGATAGAATATCACTGCCTTTGTCATTATCCTCATCATCATCACTAACTGCTCTTGGCTTCATTGGCACGATTAATGACAACTCCATATCTTTGGGATCAGTGGTGTAGAAGACTTATTTAGCTTGCGATGCTACGATGAACGGATCATTCTTATAACCCAATCTTCTAAAGTCTGCTACTGCAACGCCATCATTATCAATCTTCATATAGTTATTGAAGATTGTTACAATACAAGCAGAGTTAGTGAAGACCTTGTACATGTAAGTACATATATCACCTCCCAAGGAAGAAGAAACAAAATTTTGTAAGTAAATATATCACCTCCCACGGAAGAATTCCATGAAATGCAATGACAATAATTGTTGTATCAAAGTATGAAAATCATGTGTCTTTACGCCAACAAGCTTCAATTCCTTTATTGGCACTAAGTTCTTAGAGTTTAAAGAACACCTTTTCAAAACTTTGACCAAAGTAAGCCATTCATAAAACTTATTCTTATCTTGTCTCTATAAGGTGTATATTTTTGGAGGCAAGTAATGTTGGAAACAAAGTGCGCAGCGGAATTTTTAAAATTTTTTCATCAGAGTATTTTCCAAAATACAAGTATGACATGTTATATGTATAAATTAAACAGATCTTACTAACCTCAGTGTGCCGAAGAACCTCCGCGACCTGTGTAGAGAAGTAACGTTCCAGAAGAGCCTCAACCAACTGGTCTTCTTTGCTATTCTCTATCCACAACCGGAGTGAGTGTGGGCTCACACGTACAGCTCTTCCACCGGTGACTCTCCTTCCAACCAATAGAGAGAACCCAAAGCTAGTGTTCGTGATTTGTGAACAAAAGCTCTCAGGGAGTTTTCAGATGCTCACTAGAAGAGTATCACTCTTAATCTCTCAAATTGATCTGAGTAAATCATTAGACTCACTCCCTTTTTATACCTATTGGTCCTTGGGGTCAGTCCATATCAGATTAGGTCTCAAAAATCGAAACAGAATCAAGTTCGGATCAATATCTGATAAGATACGCGTGAAAAACGCGTAATCTTAGCTGTCGCGGTCGGCATGCCGAACTGTGAGATAGGCAGGCCGAACTGGCCAGTTCGGCAGGCCGAACTTTCTGATCGGCAGGCCGAACTGCCGAGAAAAAATCTCCGCGAATCTTTTATTTTCCACCCGAGATTCTAAAGGATAAAGTCTCAGTTTTGATTCAAATAGCCCAATAGAAAAGATATCTGATCAAAACAAACTCTATCAAGATAATCTCTAAGAAAATAAATCAATTCAAATAATTCTACAAGTTTATCTTGTTCTAATTGTCCAAAATTAAAACAACCGATAAACAGACAAGAATTATCCGAACGCCATAATTCAACAAGTTCATCTTGAACTAATTTCTTACAAAATTAATTCAACCGATAAACAGACATGAATTATTTGATTCTTATAAATTTTAAACCAATCTGATAAATCCGACATAAGTCACCAATTATTGGAAAAGCACGCCGTGTCGTTACAGGACTTTGTGAGCTAGCAAAGGGGACCAAAATGGACCTATAAAGTTCAAGCTCATGATAATTATGAAACCCAATATCCCAGATATACATTTCACAATTATCAACTCCAACGCTACTCCACTAAAAGCTTGGAGCTGCACTCTCGAACTTTACAGAATTACGAAGCTCATGTAGCTAAGTCTCCATGACATATCATAGTGTATCGCATCCCCATATGATCATCCATAATCGGCTTAAGGACAAGTTCTGTCTTACCTTCCCGATTATTTTTATCTTACGTTCCATTGTCTCACCATTAGAAAACTTACCATCCAAAGATAGTATACCATTCGGTTACACCTATGTATCCAAATGGTTGAGCGCTCCAGTTTTCCAATTACAGGACAACGCATATAAGAGGATATCATTACTCCTAAAGAGGAGCTATGGATTCCATATCTATGAATAACAAGTCTACGCTACCAAGAGTCATGCCTCCAACGTACCGGCATGCATGCCACTATAGAGATGTGGGAGTCACCCATTGGTACATCAAAAGACACAAGTCGAGACAACGGGCCCATTATTCATCTCAGGATTAAGATACAATACAAACGACTGTCTAAAGTGAATCGATTTGCCAAGACAGAATTATTAATCCAAATCAATTCACTTTATGTCCCGATCCAACACATCGTCACCTATGACAACGCGCCAATGTTTCTATTCACGGAGTCCAACTCCGATGGCCAAGACAAACCATCTCCCAAAAGGGATATAGACAACATAACAATCTTTACATGAATAAAGCGCCCAACTTTATTCCCTCGATTGCGGATCATATATTTTAGACCATCACCTTAAGAGTCGTGTCTACCGCATAATCATCCCATCATATGCCCAACTCTTAAGGTTTAGACTGACAGTCTCAGACTACTGTTTGCTTATCATACATTCAACGAATATGAACGTAAAGAGGACAATATTTGGTATATATAAATGAATAAATTCTTTATTGATAAAAATGTCTCCAAAAACGTATTACATTTTTACTCCTTAGAGCATACATGTCTAACAATCTCCCACTTGCACTAAGTGAGTAAATACTGCAAATTTCGCATCCCCATAGCTTCCACATGCCTTTCGAAGACTCTCCCAGAAAGTGTCTTCGTAAATGGATCAGCTAAATTGTCCTCTGACGCGATCTTGCACACCGTGACATGCCCGCTCTCAACGAAGTCCTTTATCACATGATACTTCCGATCAATATGCTTACTCTTCTTGTGAAATCTTGGTTCCTTAGCATTAGCTACCGCCGCACTGTTATCACAGTACAGTGATACCGCTTTATCCATACCAGGAACTACCTCAAGATCCCCAAGGAACTTGCGGAGCCACACTGCTTCTTTCGAAGCATCACTAGCCGCCACATACTCGGCCTCCATCGTTGAATCCGAAGTGCAATCTTGCTTCGCACTTCTCCAACTGATGGCACCGCCACCCAGAGTAAACACAAACCCTGAAGTCGATTTCCTAGAATCCAGGCAGGATTGAAAATCCGAATCAGTGTATCCTAGAGGAGTTAAATCCTCACCCGAATACACAAGCATATACCCTCGAGTCCTTCTCAGGTACTTGAAAATATGCTTTACCCCAACCCAATGGTTCGGTCCTGGATCCGCCTGAAATCGACTCACAATCCCGACCGCATAGCTAATATCCGGTCGAGTGCAAAGCATGGCATACATGAGACTACCCACTGCCGAAGCATAAGGCACCTTCTTCATGTATTCTCTTTCTTCATAAGACTTTGGAGAGTCTTTCTTAGAAAGAGTAATTCCAGACCTAGATGGTTGCCCACCTTTCTTGGAATCCTGCATTGCAAACCTCCTGAGAATTTTATCTATGTAGCCGGCCTGTGACAAAGCTATCATTTTGTTCTTCCTATCCCGCAAGATCTGGATACCGAGAACAAAATTAGCCTCACCCAAGTCCTTCATGTCAAACTGCTTGGTCAACCATAATTTGACCGATGACAACGCCCCAACGTCATTGCCAATTAGCAGAATGTCATCTACATAGAGTAGTAGAAAAACCACCTTCCCATTCTTAATGTGTTTGTAAACACATGGTTCATCCACATTTTGTGAGAACCCATAAGTCTTGATCACTTGATCAAATCTTATGTTCCAAGAACGAGAAGCCTGCTTAAGTCCATAAATAGACTTTAGCAACTTACAAACCTTACCCTCTTGACCCGCGACCTTGAACCCGTCTGGTTGTTCCATATAAATGGACTCATCAAGATAGCCATTTAGAAAAGCCGTCTTGACATCCATCTGCCAAATCTCGTAGTCGAGAGCGGCAGCTATGGACAAGAGAATCCGGATGGACTTAAGCATGGCTACAGGCGAAAAGGTTTCCTCATAATCGATTCCTTCCTTTTGCGTATAACCCTTAGCTACCAGTCTAGCCTTAAAGGTTTCGACCTTTCCATCCACTCCTCTTTTCCTCTTGTAGATCCACTTACACCCTATGGGTTTTACCCCTTCGGGAAGATCCACAAGCTCCCAGACCCGATTAGTCTCCATAGACTTCATCTCAATGTTCATGGCCTCTGTCCAGAGTCTTGAATCAACATCCTCCATAGCTTCTGCGTAAGTATAAGGATCCCTGTCATGTTCATCCGGTTCAGCCAAAAAGACCTCCCCATTGAACATATACCTCTCAGGTTGACGCCCGATCCTCCCACTACGCCGAAGCCCCTGAGATTGTTGTTCAGGTTTGTTTGGTTTTTCTACACCGATCGGAATGGTTTCGTTCGGAACCTCCGGAGTAAACGGATTACCCCTCAACTCCTCAAGCACCACTTTGCTTTGAGGTTTAAAGTCGTTCATGTAACTCTCCTCAAGGAAAGTTGCATTAGTTGAAACCACGACTTTATTTTCCTTTGGGTTATAAAAATAACCCCCTTTAGTCCCTTTTGGATATCCTACAAACACGCAAACTTCTGAACGTGCTTTCAACTTATTCGGATCCTTAAACAGGACATGAGCTGGACATCCCCATATGCGAATATGGTTTAAGGATGTCTTCCGTCTTGTCCACAACTCGTGAGGAGTTTTAGGGACCGATTTTGAAGGCACATTGTTCAAAAGATAACATGCGGTTTGTAGTGCATATCCCCAAAAGGATAAAGGCAATGATGAATAACTCATCATGGACCGAATCATGTCCAACAAAGTCCTATTCCTTCTCTCCGCTACGCCATTCTGCTGCGGAGTGCCCGGCGCAGTCAAATGGGATAAAATCCCATTCTCTAACAAGTGTCCCAAGAACTCATCAGAAAGGTATTCCCCACCTCGATCAGATCGAAGTGCCTTTATGGGTCTACCCAATTGCTTTTCCACTTCAGCCCGAAACTCCCTGAACTTATCATAAGTTTCGCTTTTGTGGTGCATTAGGTACACATACCCATATCTTGAGTAATCGTCAATAAAAGTGACGAAGTACTCATACCCTCCTCGTGCCCGGATGTTCATCGGTCCGCAAACATCACTATGCACAAGTTCTAGAACCCCTTCGGCCCTATTGCCCTTAGACCCGTATGGTCTTTTGGTCATTTTACCCTCCAAACAAGACTCACATTGAGGTATAGATTCCACCTTTAAGTGACTTAAAGGTCCATCCCTTACCAACCTTTGAATCCTATTCAGGTTAATATGGCCAAGGCGCAAATGCCAAAGATAAGTCTTATTAGAGTGAGAAGTTTTAAGTCTTTTTGAGTCATTATCATTTATCTCAGCATTAAGCAATAAGTCCATCTTAGGTTTGATAAAATATAGATTATTTTGCATCCATCCAGAACAGATAAAAGATTTGTTTTTACGAATCACCACTTTTTCATTAAAAGATACCACGTAGGAGTCTTTAAATAAAGAAGATACAGAAATTAAATTCCTTTTAAATTTAGGAACATAAAAATAATCTCGCAAAATTAAATTCCTATAATTATCAAAATAAAGATGGACATCTCCCACTGCTTCCACTGAGACCAAGGATCCATCGCCCATCTGAAGCGTTAAGTCTTCACGAAGTAGACTTCTCGTTTCTTTGAATCCCTGCAGAGAAACACAAACATGATTAGTTGCACCGGAATCTATGACCCAAATGTCACTGGATTCCTCAACCAAACAAGTTTCTAAATATAGAAGATCACACCTACCTCCCTTGGAAAGGAAGTCCTTGCAATGCTTCTTTATATGCCCGACCTTACCACAGAAGAAGCACTTAAGCTTCTTTGGGTTCTTCTTCTTCTTCTTCTTGCTCTTGGTAGCAATAGGAATAGAAGACTTACCACTCTTGGCCCGTTGCTTCTTTCCATTCCCAGAGTTAGGATTGGAACCAGAAGCAGCTACCATATTGGCCTCTCCACCAGCAGGAGACTCCCTGATCAGCAGTTCAAACTCCTGTAACTGTTTCATCAGTTCTGTCAAGGTCATATCCCGTCTATTGCTCAGATTAAAAGTAGCTCTAAACGGAATAAAATCCTTAGACAGAGTCTCAAAGACCATAGTCATCTGAGTTTCAGCATCGATGTCGGCTCCATTGGTTTGAGCCTCAGCAAGGTAACCCATGACCAACATCATGTGCTCCTTTACAGATGTCCCCGGTCTCTGTCTACAGTTTAAGAGTTTCCGAAGCGCCCCTTACCGCTTTGTTATGGCCTGGCCTCCAAACATATCCTCAAGATTATCCAAGATCTGCTTCGCAGTCTCATAATCCTGATGTTGAGCCTGCAGCACGTTATTCATGCTAGCCATAACATAGCAGCGGGCCTGATCATTAGCATCTTTCCAGCGTTCGTACGCTTGGAATTGCTCATTACTTGAGTCTCCCGTAGGCTCGGGAGGACAAGGAGTTGTCAGTACATACTTCAGTTTCTCAAAGGATAGGACGATGTCCAGGTTCCGTTTCCAATCATTATAGTTCTCACCGGTTAATTGGTTTTTGTCAAGTATCGATGATAAAGCGTTTTTAGACATTTTCAATCTACAATAAAGAATCATATACCAAACATAAGCAAACATATTTAATAATTTAGTAAGATAACACAATCATGTAAAATCATACAAATGTGTTTATGTGTCAAAACCTTGAAAATATCACAACCTTACAACGATAATTCCCAACTCAGAATTCAACAAGCTCCTAGGGGAGTCATGCCAAATTCAATCAGGAACACGGATCCCCTCCTGATTAATATATGCCATCCAGGACCCGTATGATCCAGCATATACTAATAATCGTTTCTTTGGCCATTAATTTTATTAACAGAGCTCCTAGGGGAGGTTAATAATAAAATTAACGTGAGTGTATAACCACCGTTTCAATATTTTATCCATGATTTATAATCACCACCTAGGGGTGTGCAACCATAAATCATACTAAAATACCTTATCCTTTTAGAGATCCAATCTGGTACATGATAGAAATCCCTTCCTAGGGGTTGGGACCATCATGTTCTTCCTATGGACCAACGATGGAGGCCTTAGGTTCTCTCGTCGAAAACCTTCTCCCACTCAATCTTTTGAAGTCAAGGTTTTATTTTAAAATTATGCATGAACAATTTTAATATGAGCGGCACTCCCTATTCTATATGACATGTTATCAATATACATGGTAAATCATATTATAATGCAGACAAGCAAAGCAATCAAGCAAAGCTACAAGCATAATAATAATAACCGTAATATTATGGTTCCACCCTAGAGAATAGAAAAAATAAGATTACAAGAGAATAATCGAGACATTTATCGATTCTTCATCCTTGAATCCTCAAGCTGTATCCTTCTTCATGTAATATCCATCTTCAAGTCCTCAATCCCGTATGAATCGAACACTTCATATTTCCGGTCGTATCCAAATTTAATGTTTCTCAGAATCGTCCCAAAAATAAAATTAAAACTGCACCAAAAATTGCACCTTTTCTGGACACCTGGATGCTCTCTGTCGGCAGGCCGATCTAGGTGATCGGTCTGCCGATCATGGTGGTTCGGCCTGCCGAACATGAAGGTTCGGCCTGCCGGCAGAGCACCAAAATTTCTGCCCCACTGTCGGCCTGCCGGACCGTACGTCCGACCTGCCGGTCTGTGACCTTCGGCCTGCCGAACTGTGAGGTCCGGCATGCCGACCGAGCAGAAAACCCTCAATCCAGAAAATACAATTTTAATGCAATTCATCAATTTTATTTTCAACAATTCAAAAACATAAAATTAGAGACTCAGGAAATACCTGGAGGCGCCATCATCTATCTTCAAGATCCGACTTCTCGTTCCGTCTTCTCCGAATAATTATTTAATTACAAAATTCTTACAAATTAAATAATAATTCCTAGACGGAGATGATAGTCCGCCATCTAATTACATGAAAAACTTAGATACACATTCTAACCTCTAAGGAACCATAACCGGTATTAATTAATTAATAAATAATTAAACAACAATTTAATCAACCATAATTAATTAATAAACATTCACCACATAATCCATGACAACATATATATTATATAGAAACCTAGAGTGCCATCTCTCTATAAAATTCAATTCAAGCATTGGAGAGATTAAGATCACAAAATTTATGCATATAACATGATCACAAACTTGCAAATTTATGTAAAAACCTCGTCTCTGATACCAATTGTTGGAAACAAAGTGCGCAGCGGAATTTTTAAAATTTTTTCATCAGAGTATTTTCCAAAATACAAGTATGACATGTTATATGTATAAATTAAACAGATCTTACTAACCTCAGTGTGCCGAAGAACCTCCGCGACCTGTGTAGAGAAGTAACGTTCCAGAAGAGCCTCAACCAACTGGTCTTCTTTGCTATTCTCTATCCACAACCGGAGTGAGTGTGGGCTCACACGTACAGCTCTTCCACCGGTGACTCTCCTTCCAACCAATAGAGAGAACCCAAAGCTAGTGTTCGTGATTTGTGAACAAAAGCTCTCAGGGAGTTTTCAGATGCTCACTAGAAGAGTATCACTCTTAATCTCTCAAATTGATCTGAGTAAATCATTAGACTCACTCCCTTTTTATACCTATTGGTCCTTGGGGTCAGTCCATATCAGATTAGGTCTCAAAAATCGAAACAGAATCAAGTTCGGATCAATATCTGATAAGATACGCGTGAAAAACGCGTAATCTTAGCTGTCGCGGTCGGCATGCCGAACTGTGAGATAGGCAGGCCGAACTGGCCAGTTCGGCAGGCCGAACTTTCTGATCGGCAGGCCGAACTGCCGAGAAAAAATCTCCGCGAATCTTTTATTTTCCACCCGAGATTCTAAAGGATAAAGTCTCAGTTTTGATTCAAATAGCCCAATAGAAAAGATATCTGATCAAAACAAACTCTATCAAGATAATCTCTAAGAAAATAAATCAATTCAAATAATTCTACAAGTTTATCTTGTTCTAATTGTCCAAAATTAAAACAACCGATAAACAGACAAGAATTATCCGAACGCCATAATTCAACAAGTTCATCTTGAACTAATTTCTTACAAAATTAATTCAACCGATAAACAGACATGAATTATTTGATTCTTATAAATTTTAAACCAATCTGATAAATCCGACATAAGTCACCAATTATTGGAAAAGCACGCCGTGTCGTTACAGGACTTTGTGAGCTAGCAAAGGGGACCAAAATGGACCTATAAAGTTCAAGCTCATGATAATTATGAAACCCAATATCCCAGATATACATTTCACAATTATCAACTCCAACGCTACTCCACTAAAAGCTTGGAGCTGCACTCTCGAACTTTACAGAATTACGAAGCTCATGTAGCTAAGTCTCCATGACATATCATAGTGTATCGCATCCCCATATGATCATCCATAATCGGCTTAAGGACAAGTTCTGTCTTACCTTCCCGATTATTTTTATCTTACGTTCCATTGTCTCACCATTAGAAAACTTACCATCCAAAGATAGTATACCATTCGGTTACACCTATGTATCCAAATGGTTGAGCGCTCCAGTTTTCCAATTACAGGACAACGCATATAAGAGGATATCATTACTCCTAAAGAGGAGCTATGGATTCCATATCTATGAATAACAAGTCTACGCTACCAAGAGTCATGCCTCCAACGTACCGGCATGCATGCCACTATAGAGATGTGGGAGTCACCCATTGGTACATCAAAAGACACAAGTCGAGACAACGGGCCCATTATTCATCTCAGGATTAAGATACAATACAAACGACTGTCTAAAGTGAATCGATTTGCCAAGACAGAATTATTAATCCAAATCAATTCACTTTATGTCCCGATCCAACACATCGTCACCTATGACAACGCGCCAATGTTTCTATTCACGGAGTCCAACTCCGATGGCCAAGACAAACCATCTCCCAAAAGGGATATAGACAACATAACAATCTTTACATGAATAAAGCGCCCAACTTTATTCCCTCGATTGCGGATCATATATTTTAGACCATCACCTTAAGAGTCGTGTCTACCGCATAATCATCCCATCATATGCCCAACTCTTAAGGTTTAGACTGACAGTCTCAGACTACTGTTTGCTTATCATACATTCAACGAATATGAACGTAAAGAGGACAATATTTGGTATATATAAATGAATAAATTCTTTATTGATAAAAATGTCTCCAAAAACGTATTACATTTTTACTCCTTAGAGCATACATGTCTAACAAGTAAGTCCGAGCAACCCTTTTCTCAGGAGCTAAATCACCTTTTATTTTTATTTTGAAAAGATCCAACTGTCTGTTGAGACCATTTTTAGTTTTTTCAGGAATGTCAAGCAAAGTACTCACTATAGATTCACAAACGTTATTCTTAATGTGCATGACATCCAAATAGTGATGAATGAAAAGAGCACTCCAATATGGAAGTTAAAAGAAAATTGACTTCTTCTTCTATGGTCATTTTCCCATTAGCATATTCTTTTTATTTTTTTACTTCCCAAAAGCCACTTTAATATTCCTCACCATCTCAAACACTTCATCACCTATCAACGGTCTTGGAGGTTGTCTTTCTTTAGTCTTACTGGCAATTGCTTTCTTTTATCTATGATATGAATGGTTCATAACCAAAACATGTCTACAGCCATCATAAATTGTCTTGTTACCATGCTTTAGCTAAAATGAAGATATATCCATCACGCAAATAGGAGAATCTATTCAACTCTTGACCGAGGACCTAGATAGGTTTCCATACGTAGAAAAGTCATCAATAGTCCACACCAACATTGCTCGGAGTGTGAAGGTCTCCCTATGTTAAGCATGTTGGAATTGTACACCATATTCCTATAATCTCCTCAACTGATCAATAAATGGTACCAAGTACACATCAATGCCATTTCTCAGTTGATTAGGTCCAAAGATCAACAAAGTTAGCATCAAGAACTTTCACTTCACGCACAAGTCAGATGGAAGATTGTAATTAGCAAAAATGACTGGCCAAATACCGTGCTGGATATTTTGGTTACTATGAGGATTCATTCCATCTATTAATAAAGAAAATTGAAGATTCCTTGGTTCTACACTAAAGTCAAGATTCTTTGCATTAAATGTCTCCTATTGTGGGATGTCTCAACATGCCATCATCAATCCTTCTATCATGGTGCTAAGTTAAATTCTTTGCATGATTTGCACTGTGAAACAAGAGTTTCAAGTGCGGTTCTAAGGGAATGTACTATAACACCTTAGCCGATACACCTTTTTTCCCCTCCGATGATTCCTTAGCTTTCCTCCATCGAGACACATTACACACCGAACATTCATCCAAGTCTTCACACTCTTTCTGGTATAGCGCACAATCATTTGAGCAAGAATGTATCTTCTCATACTTCATCCTTAGAGTACTCAATGTCTTCTTTGCCTCATACACATTTACCGACACTTTTTTATAATCTAGAAATATATCGTGTAATATTTTAAAAGCCTCGTGAAACTTGAATTGGAAAACCCACCGTTGCCTTCAAATTCCATAATCTAATCAAACCAAATAGTTTGGTATACTTCGAACACCTATTATACAATGGTGTATTAGCCTCTTACAACATCATATCAAATAAGTCCGATCGATACATAAAATCTTCTTTTAAATCATTTATTATGTCAACGATGTTAATACTATCATCATCCTCATCATTCATTCTGTTATTAACATAGACATCTCCCCTCACCACCGATGATGAATTCGGAACTTCCTTACCATGCCATATCTATACTTGATAAGTCAGATCAATATTATATTAATACAAATGAAACCTAATTCATCATATGTTTGCCTTCTAATGTTTCCACAATCAACATAAGAACAACGAATCATATTCCTTTTCATATTAGTCTTAGCAAAAGCTACAAAATTCTCAACCCCTTTCTCATACTCTTCACTCATTCTATTAGCATTCATTCATTTTCTATCCATTGCTGCAAAATCAAATCAAAACTTATTTAATGTAACAAACACAAAACGATCAATTAGATAAGTAGTAAAAGAAAACTAAAACTAACAAACACAAAAGTAGCATATTTATCAAATTAACAACAAGTTGTACAAATAAATTTGTAACTAATTTCAAACAATCCACTTGAAAAACATAAATTAAACCCAAAACTAATGTATTTATCAAGTTAATATATTATCAACAATGTAAACATAACAAAACTAACATATCCATGTTATCAAGTTCAATCAAAATTAAAACTAACATATCTATATTATCAACTTCAACCAAAACTAAAACAAACTCAAAACTAAACTAACATATCCATATTATCCACTTTAAACAAAACTAAAACTAACAAAAAAATTGAACAAAAACCTTATATAATTCCCAGATGAATATTTCTCATATATATCATCAAAAAAAAATTAAACATATTAAAAACAAACTAAAACTAACAAATACAAATCATGGAGTTTTAAATTATAACAAACTAATAACATACATGTCTTAGAAGACACAGTAACAGCTAGGCGACAGTGAGGCGGCGGCTCAGGAGGAGAGGAGACAATGACTAGTGATTCTGGAGAAGAGGAGGTGATAGCTTGGGAGGTGAGGAAAGTTTGGGCGATGAGGCAAGGAAGGAACTGGCTCGGGCTTGACGACAAAGAAGGAGGCTAATAGACGAAGAGGAAGCTACAAATCGATGGAGATTTAAGAGAGAGGGAGTAAGAGCGAGAAAGAGGGGCAAGAGTTGTGATGACCTGCCATTTCAGGTAGTCACTTTACTTTCTTAAACATTATTCTTAAGCAGTAATCTTACTTATTTAGTAAGAAAAATACTGAAATTTTTTTCTTTAAACAAATGTACTTAAAAAGCGTTGCGACTTTTGTCACCATTCAAGTTGAGTCACCACTCAACACTTGACTTTAAAATCATTTCAAATCATTTCTTAAAACTTATTAAAAATATTTACTGAAACATTGATTAAAACTTAACTTCATAAGAAAATAAAACATTTCATAAATATATCGTAAACCTTTAAAAACATTTCTTAAAACTGTGATTTTCCTAAAACTTTAAAAACACTATATTAAATAGTGGAAAACCTTTTCTTTGTGTAGCGAAAGCAAACTGTGATAGTATCCATACCCAAATCCTTGCATCTGTCCTCCGCAACACCCAGCTCTTCTAACAGGTCCCACTAGTCACCCATAAAACTACCTACAGTGTGAAGAAACTTTTTATGAGCTTACGCTCAGTAAGTTCAAACGTAATCTCACAAATCATTTAAACATGCTTTAAAAACTTTTCTCATAAAAACCTTTCTCTTATAACATTTTTTATAAATGTTCTTCATAAACATTTTCTAAAAACGTTTTTCATAAAACATTTCTAAAACATTTTTCATAAAACATTAACATCCAGCAATCCTCAGAATGCTTTTCATAAAACTCATTTATAAACCTTTTCTTGTAACAATGAAAATGTTTTTACAAACACTTAACATAAAACATTCCTCAGAATGTTTTTCATAAGCATTTAACGTAAATATTTTATAATAAAGAATACAAGCAAATTCATAATGCACGATTCCAATTATGCTCAATTACGAACTCCAATTATGAGCATTTTATGAACATTCTATAAACTTAAACATTCTTTTCTTTCTTACCTCTTATCTTTGTTCCTTAACTTTCTTTATCTTATAACCTTTAGTATTCGTACCAACATCTTTAGTCATGAGATCATAAACATGATGCTTACCTTGTAGAGAACTTGAGACCATTGAGCATCGAGGTCATGTACCTCACATCTAGGAGGTCAAACTTTAACTTTACTTGTGTATCTCATATCTAGGAGGTCACAACTTTAACTTTACTTTCAGTACTTCACAACAAGGAGGCTGGTAAGACATTTATTTTTATTATCTTTACTCAACCATTTTTTTAACTTGGTGAGCATGACAAATGCTTACACTTTATAGTGCTATAACTTAGCATTCTAAGCATTTAGTTTGGCAAATGCATGCTATAACTTAGCATTCTAAACATTTAGTTTGGCAAATGTAAACATGTTGCATATCATAACTTAAACTTTAAATCATATGCATAACACATGCAAACCTACTTTTAATACATGAAAATCATACCTTGAACTTTTTAAAAACGTTATGCATATAAAAAAAAAATACACTTTAACCATAGTAATTGCAAATTCATTGCAAATCTTCTTTTGAACTTTAAAACTTTTTTCAAAACAAATGTAAACATACTTTAAAAGCAACTTGCATAAAAATAGCAACCTCATTTATAAACATACACATAAATATTTAAAAATCATTTACTTCATGCTATAGGTGAGGTTTGAAACTTACCTAGACTATGCTCTAGCATTCTCCATTCCATTCCTTTTCCTTTTATTAGTTGGCCTTTATATCCTGATCATACGACACCCGACTAATTAGTTAACTTTCTTTTTATCAATCTACTCAATTGCTAATAAAACTTAAACATTAACCATTCTTTCCTTTTAACTTAACTTGTATACTATCAGTTTACTTTCCTTTAGTTTGTACCATGTTGCTTTTAACTTTGTAACCTATCAGGTTATCGTACCTTTTACTTAATTTCGTAACCTATAGGGTTATCCCTCTTTTTACTTATCTATGTAACCCATAACTTTGTAACCCACCGGGTTACCTCTCGTTTACTTAAACAGCCCTTATTAAATCTCTCATCTCACATGGCGGTTTTGTTACCTAACGTATTACGAAATATTTTTCGTCTAAGAATGTTATGCTAAATTGGAGTGATCAACTCCGTTCTAGCCGTTTTCTTAAAAATAACGATTTTACCACTAACGGGTTTTTCGTCTATTTAGCAACTTTATACAACTCATTACTTAAATTCACCATTCCATTACATACATATTACGAAAAAATTCTCATTAAGGAACGTTTCCTGACATTGGGCATTTCGGATCCGTTTTGGTCTTTTTTCATAAAATGACCATTTTGCCCCCAATGTTTTTCTTTCATTCATTCCTTGCCTAAACTTTAAATTCTTTAAAACTTAGCATCTATAATTATTTACTGCTTACAGCAGTGTAGGAAATCAACGTTCCCTAGTAAAAACCTAGTTTTCACACAATTTTACGATTTTGGCCAAAACACAAAAATATTTACATTTTTGCCCCCCGAACCAAAAAAATCCTTTTAAACCATTAGTCCCTATTTTTCAAGAGGATCAAATTTTCTTAAAGTACCTTACCCAAATTCCTCTTGTGAAAGGACATTTTTGCCCCTTAAAGTTTTTTTTTCCAATTTTAAAAAATTTTGTACTATTCATAACTCCTATATCGAGCAAAATTTTAAGAAACTGTATGTGTTGTCTTAACAATTTCGACGAGTTTTACAACTTTTGTGTTTTAACTTTCTTGAAATTCCAACTTTTAGGGAAACTTTTTGGTTGATTTTTAAATCTATCGAGAATTCTTTTTTCTTTGCAATTTAGTCCCTTTTGGAATTTCATCAAAGCCCTTACTTTCTTCTTTCCATCGTCATCACCATCAATATATAACATAAAGTAACCATGCCATAATGTCCATATTACATGCCATAGCCAATAACTTTCATCAAACACTTGCTATACATGTAAAAATACAAACTTTGACAAAGCTTGTAGGACTAGGATTTTACCAAATCAATCCCTAGTGCTTGTCCTCACTTTCAGCACTTGATAGTTTCCAAATTCTCTTGATATCAAGCTCATACCACACCATAAAAATCTATCAAAAACTTGAACAAAAATCCTAGTATACAATGGGGAAAAGTTTTGAGTTTTACCTTAAAACTCCTCAATTTTCATCCCCTTCACTTGTTCTTGCTTTTCTACATGATTTGGAGGTTTATGCATTAAGAAAAATCTTGAGAGGATTTCATGGAAGGGGTGGTTTCCATAAGAAGGAAATTGAACATTTTTTTCTTCCTTCCTTTCTTTCTTTCTTTCTTTCTTTCTTTCTGTTTCTTTCCTTTCCTTTCTTCCTTCTTTTCTTTTTTACTTGCACGCTAGTGCCAAAGGGTCTCTTATATAATGATGTGATTCACTTTTTTTTCTTTTTCTTTTTCTTTTTCTTTTTCTTTTCTTTTCTTTTTTTAATATAAAAAGGTGATGAGTCACCTAGTAATCAATAAGATTCTTTTGGGTGGCCAACTGTGATTGGGCCACATTTCATGATGTGGTAGCCCAATCAAATCCATTAGGTATCCACCAAACTTTTTATACAGTCTAAGTTTATACTGATTGTATTTTTCCTACACTGCCATAATTTTTTTTCTATACAGTTCATGAGATCTCATAACCTCCCACACTTATTTTAAACATATTTTTATGTTAAGTTTTAAGAATACAAGAACTATTTTTTATATATATATTTTATTTCATGATTTTAAGAATTTTGATCTTTCGTATTTTCATGAAAAGTTGGACTTGTTTTAAAATTAAGTTTTCTGAAAAACTTTTGGCTCAGTCGGCCTGTCAAAAATTATTGCTCGGCCTGCCGAACGTTGATAAGTTTTTAAGCCAGATTTGCAAAGCCTCTATCGGCCTGCAGATTAAGCAACTCCAGCCTGCGGATTATATCCGGCCTGCCAAAGTCCCAAGTTCAGCCTGTCGAACTGTGGGAGCAAGTAATTTTTAAATGATGTGATGATTAATGAGATATGATGTGATGTTTTTACAAGTTATGATTAATTTAAAGTGTAATTGAATAAATTATGGTATGGAATAAGTTAAGCAATGTTATTTAAAAAAATGCGTATGTATGGATCCTGGTTATATATGTTTAATTATATTTACAACTTAAGTATCGTTTAAGTTTTATAATTATGTTTATGTACAAAATTCAAATAAGTATGAATGTATGAATGTAACGACATCTGTGACGTCTGTAAGGGGGAGCGTTACAGGATTTGGTATCAGAGCAAATTTTCGATTACAATTCATATTGCCACAAGTCAATCCAAGTCCTCCAAGTAAGTATGTTATAAAAATAGATGTTTTGATGCAAGTATGATGATAAGATTAAGGTTTAGATGTTTAACGATTAATGATATAGTAGTGAAAACCTGTCTCATATTAGAAGATTATTTCTAAGTTCCTAATTTTTTTAGGAAATTAACGATGGATGGTCATAAAAGAATGCAGACTCGCACCCAGACCAATGAAAGACTCATGACAATGATTGCTGAGTTGTAGAGACAACTTGAGGACTAAAGAAGGGAAATAGCTGCGTTAAGGGCCAACGGCCAGAATGATGATCGTCGAGGCAATGATGAGCCTCCTCCTCCTCCGCAGCCACCAGTCAATGAAGTCCCAGCACCTGCTACTGAACCAAGAGCGGCATATCAGGAACCTCTTCTAGTCAGATGGAAAAAAGTTAAGCCAGCAGACTTTGAGGGTTCTAAGGACCCATTAGTCGCACAGGGATGGTTAAAGAAAATCGAAGCTAGCTTAAGACTCATGGATTTCACAGACAACGAGAAGGTTCTCTGTGCATCGTACTGTCTCACCATGGAGGCCAGAATTTGGTGGGATGGCATTGAAATGAGCAGGAATGTTGATGAAATGACATGGGCTGACTTCGTGCATGAGTTTAACACAAAATTTTTCCACATGAACATTACAAGGAAACATTTTGAGGAGTTCGAGAACCTACGCCAGGGGGATTTGTCAATCACAGATGTTGTGACGAAGTTTGACCAGCTTGCTCGTTTATGCCCAGGAATGGTTATGGATAAAAGTGAAAGGGTCAGAAGACCGATCAGAGCCCTTAGACCAGAAATTGCTGCTATTGTGGATGGGGAAACTCCACCTACGACTCAAGAACAGGTTGTTATGAGAGCCCAACGTGCGGAGTTCCATCTGTCTAAACTAATAAGGAACCAGCCTCAGTCTGGCCAACAAGCCAATAATGCAAACAATCAGAACCGCCCTCCATACAGGAACAACAACAACAACAGCAACCAGAACTAGAGGAATAACAAGAGGAAGGGCAATCCTCAAAACCAGTAGGGCCAAGACAACAAGAGGCTCAATGATGGTCAGCACAATAACAATAACAGGCGGTTTCAACCATGTACCAAATGTGGAAAGAAGCATCCAGGGGAGTGTCATTTGGGAACAAACCAATGTTTCATCTGTGGGCGTGAAGACCACTTTGTAAAGAACTGCCCCAAGCTGATGAATGCCAATGCCCTACAGAGAGCTCCTCCTCAAGCCCAGCTTCATCAGATGCAAGCCTCCCTTGAAGGGCCACTTATTGGTCAAGGAAGAATTGAAGCCCCACCGACGAATGCCCAAATCAATGCCATAACAAAAGAACAAGTGGCTGTTGAAGCCTCCAATGTGGTCACAGGTCAGATAACAAGTTTATCTAATGATGCTTATGTTCTTTTTGATATGGGTGCCACGTATTCTTTTTGTATCTATGTCATATGCTAAGAAGTTAGAGGTTCGTTTAGAGCCTATGAGACAGGGATTCATTACGACACTACCCTCTGAGGAAGTGATATTATCTACGCATTGTTTGCGTACAGTACCCCTATGGATTTCTGATAGGAAACTTTTCATCGACCTCATTGTGATCGACATGCATGACTATGATATGATTCTTGGGATGGATTTCCTAAGCAAGTACAATGCTTCTATTGAATGCTGAAAATGAAAGGTGATCTTCCATCCAGAAGGTGATCAGAAGTTCATTTATGTTGGCGAGTCGAGAAAGAAACCCCACATGTTCTTATCTGCAATGAAAGCAAGGAAGTTATTAGCAAGTGGCTGCATGGGTTATCTGGCGAACATTGTAGACAAAAGCCAAGAAGAAAAGATAAGAATTGATGATGTACCTATAGTGCATGAATATGCAGATGTATTTCCTGATGATCTGACAAGTCTACCACCAGAAAGAGAAGTTGAATTCGAGATTAAGCTCGCTCCTGGCACCGATCTGATCTCAAAAGCGCCTTACAGAATGACCCCGGTAGAGTTAAAGGAGCTTCACACACAATTAAAGGAGCTACTTGACAAAGGCTTCATTAGGCCAAGTCACTCACCATGGGGAGCTCCAGTCTTGTTTGTAAAGAATAAGGATGGCACTATGAAACTCTGCATTGACTATAGAGAGCTGAACAAGGTGACAATCAAGAACAAGTATCTGTTGCCATGAATCGATGATTTGTTTGATCAGCTTAAGGGTGCATCTATGTTTTCAAAGATTGATCTACGATCAGGATATCATCAGTTGAAGAATAAAGAAGGAGATATTCCCAAGACCGCTTTCATGTCAAGGCATGGTCACCATGAATTTATGGTTATGCCGTTCGGTCTGATGAATGCACTGGCTGCCTTTATGGATTTGATGAACCAGGTATTCAAGGATTTCCTTGATAAATTTGTTGTTGTATTTATCAATGATATTCTTGTCTATTCTAAGAATCAAGAAGAACATGAGGAGCATTTAAGGATTATGCTGGAGACTTTAAGAAGACACCAGCTATATACAAAGTTCTCCAAATGCGAGTTTTGGCTTGATAAAGTGTCTTTCTTGGGGCATGTTATTTCAAAGGAAGGGATTACGGTTGACCTTGCCAAAGTAGAAGCTGTTCTCAACTGGAAGCAACCAATGAATGCAAGTAAAATAAGGAGCTTCTTGGGTTTAGCAGGATATTATCGAAGATTCATAAAAGACTTCTCCAAGATAACAGCTCCACTTACAAATCTGACTCGCAAATGAAAGAAATATGAATGGACAGATGCATGTGAAAAGAGTTTTCAAGAACTGAAGAAGAGGCTAATGAAGGCTCCAGTATTGGCTATTCCTGAAGGAAATGATGGATTTGTAATTTATAGTGATGCATCTAAGATGGGCCTCGGAGCTGTACTAATGCAAAATGAAAGGGTGATTGCTTATGCGTCAAGACAACTGAAGCATTACGAAAAGAACTATCCTACTCATGACCTCGAGTTAGCTGCAGTTGTTTTTGCGTTGAAGATATGGAGGCATAATTTATATGAGGTCCAATGTAAGATCTTCACTGATCATCAAAGTCTAAAGTACTTCTTCACGCAAAGAGACCTGAACATGAGACAACGAAGATGGCTAGAGTTGGTGAAGGATTACGATTGTGAAATCCTTTATTATCCTGGAAAAGCTAACTGAGTGGCTGATGCTCTAAGTAGGAAGTTAGTTGCCACGTTGATATCAATGCAAGCGATGCCTCAACCTTTAAGAAAGGAAATTCTAGACTTCGGTTTGGAACTTATAGCAAGACAGCTATCAACACTCTCTCTTGCTCTGACGATGTATGATGAAATTCGGAGAAAACAAGATGAAGATGTAAGTCTTGTAAGGATTAAGCAAGAAATGAAAGAAGGAAAATGTCAAGAGTTTCGTATTGTGGATGACGGAACTCTGTACCTTAAGGACCGCTTATGTGTTCCCAATGTTGATGACTTCAGAGAAAAGATCTTGGCAGAAATTCATGACACTCCTTACTCTATTCATCCAGGTGCAACAAAGATGTATAATGATCTAAGGGGTAACTTCTGGTGTTTTGGAATGAAACGTGATGTTGCTATACATGTGAAGAAATGTATAACATGTCAACAAGTAAAGGCCGAACACCAGAGACCTGGTGGAGAACTGCAGTTTATCCAAATACCAGAATGGAAATGGGAGGATATAGCAATGGATTTCATTACTGGTTTACCCAGAACTATGAACGGTTATGATGTAATTTGGGTAGTTGTGGATCGACTGACTAAGACGGCGCATTCAATTCCTATCAAGATCACTTACTCCATGGAATGGTTAGCGGAACTCTATGTTAAAGAGATTGTACGACTTCATGGAATTCCCAAGTCAATCATCTCAGATCGTGATGGCAGGTTCACATCCAAGTTTTGGAAGAGTATACAGACTGTAATGGGAACCAGGCTACATTTCAGTACAACTTTTCATCCTCAAACAGATGGTCAAACGGAGAGGACGAACTTGATTATAGAGGATATGCTACAGGCTTGTTCTCTCGATTTTAAGACCAGCTGGTGTAAAATGTTGTCGTTAGCAGAGTTTTCTTACAACAACAGCTTTCAGGCGACGATTGGGATGGCACCTTATGAGGCGCTGTATGGACGAAAATACAAGTCATCTATATGTTGGCACGAAGCTGGTGAAAAGAAGCTGATAGAAAGCGTCGTTGTTGAAAGAACTGATTTTGTGAATGAAACCTCTGAGATGATAAAGTTGATAAGAAGAAGAATAGAGACCGCTCAAAGCCGTCAGAAGAGTTATGCTGACAAAAGAAGAAGACCCTTAGAGTTCGTTGTGGGCGAATATGTGTTTTTGAAAGTTGCACCAATGAAAGGAGTTATGAGGTTTGGGAAGAAAGGCAAGTCAAGTCCAAGATTTATCGGTCCTTATGAAGTTGTTAAACGGATAGGCAAGGTGGCTTATCAGCTAAAATTGCCATCAGAAATGTCCGCAATGCATGATGTGTTTCATATCTCCATGCTCAAGAAGTATGTTTCGGACCCTACGCATGTAATTGAGCCACAAGTAATCGAGATACAAGAAGATTTGAGTTATGAAGAAAAGACAATAGAGATACTCGATCGAAGAACCAAGACCTTGAGGAATAAAGAAATTCCTTTAGTCAAGGCGTTATGGCGAAATCATCAAGTTGAAGAAGCCACATGGGAACGTGAAAATGACATGAGATCTTTGTATTCGCAATTATTCTAAGTTTCGAGGATGAAACTTTTATAAGGTGGGGAGAATTGTAACACCTACCTATTTTTATGTAATAGATCACGTTAAGTTAGTAACGATGTTAAGGAAATTTTAATAATAATTTATGTTATATGTTATGATATATGATTTTAATGTTACTAACTTTTTATGTCAAGTTTTATGACAGGTGACGACCGCATGGAATTGTTGTGCTCAAGTGTTCATGTGAATTATAATGTATGTTTAATTATGATGCAATGATGTCTTAAATGTTTATAAGTATGGTATTTTAAGGACAGTTCGGTAGGCCAGACTTTTAAGTTCGACAGGCCGAAAAAGATTGCAAAGATCGGCAGGCCGATGGGAACCATCTGCAAGCCGAACTTGATGGAACTGGTAGGCCGATGTGGAGAATCGGCAGGCCGAAGACAGCTGACAAGCAGTCAGCAAAAATCTCTCCAAATTTATGGCTGAGATAATTATGTTAATTGGGTGATTAATTGGCATAATAATGGAATAATTTTATCAGTTAAGGAAATAAAAGGTTTGACTTCGCATTGTTTGGTATTGTTTTAAATGGTTTCCTATTTTTAGAGGGCAAAAATATGGTAAGTGAGACTAATAGTTTTGACTTTCCTTCTTTGCTCTCCTTCCTTCACGCCAATTAGCACCATTTGAGTCAGAAAATTCCTGACTTAATGAAGAGTTTTGACTCTCCTTCTTTGTACGTTATGCCATTAACTTAACGTTAAAAATTTTTAACGTTCTTTTTCCCAATTTTTCTCTCATCCTCTCACGTCTCCTTTCATTCATTTCTGAGATGTTTTCTCCTTCATCTCTTCTTCTTCTCTTCTCCACGAATTCCATCCTTTTTTCTCTTAAACAAATTCTCTGCAAATATTGAAAGAAAAAGTTATATTTTATTGGTTGAATTCAAGGATTTTGAGAAAAAATTTTCAAGGTAAGAACTCAATTTTTTCAGTAATTCTGAAAAGTATCTCTGATCCTCAATTCGTCTGCAATATCTTTCTCTAGGTATTGTATTTTGTTCTGAATTTTTAATATGTTATGCATGTATGTATTATGTGATGTTTCTCCAAGTTTCAAGTCATGTTGAATTTTCTATGAAAAATTATGAATTTTCTATCCTCTACCCTTCACAGTAAAATATTGTTGTTTGGATATGATGCATGAAAAAGTAATTTTTATTCAAGGGGTAAATGAATGATGTTTTTCATGAAATTTGGTAAGAATGTTCATGTATATGTTATGTTATAGACTGCAAGGTTTGGTAATGTTTTGATGAATGTATTTTATGTTATGAAATTTCTATGAAGTTAGGTCAAGAAAACTATTTTAACAATGTTATTTTTGGATTTTTGTTTTATGAAATGTTTTATATGTTTAAATGATTTTTTTTATTGATGATGAAATAATTCTATGATATTGAAATGCATGATAATAAGATGTTTGTATGAATTTTAAAATTAAAATATATGTATTTTAAATTATTAGAAAACGTTTTCAAAAGATTTTCATGTTTGTAATGTATGAGATGTTTTGATGATTATTCTTAAGGATGCATGTTATGAATTATGTTTGTAATATGAGATGAATGTATATGTGATGGTATATGAATGGATGTTTTATGATAAGTATTAATTTTATTGTATTTTTAAATGGATAAATGGCATGAACACTCAAAGGAACGAGCGCATCGAGACCGCGGCGTCGTCACCAAAGCATATTAAGGTTAAGTAAGCTAGCTTTAAGGTAAGTACATTCTCACCTGCAACATGACACGTTTTATAAGGTTTGATGATATGTTCACAATGATATTCATGATGATTTATGGTTATTTTCCTTAAAGGATTTCTTATGAAAGATTTTCATAATTTAAAGTTATGCATGTATGATGATGACATGTTTCAAAGCATGAAAATTATGTATACATATGTATCACCTAATAAGTGTTGCACACCAATGTTATGTTATGATAAGTTATGATGTCATGTTTGGTTTAGGATTAGCTACCCTTCTCCTTTCATGACGACGCGCCTACAATAATGATTATGGTGCAACACTTGGGCCCTTAAGATAAAATGGAATAAGTTTTAATATGGTTAATGTAATGAAAGATATGTTCTATGAAATTGTGCTTACGGCACTATTATGATATGATGATGATGATGATGATGTATATGAAATATTTTTAAATTGTGAGAATTATATGTACTTACTAAGCATTGGCTTATTCAAGATTATGCCATGTTACAAATAAGGGTAAGAAGATCATGGATTAGGCGGAGGATATGGGAAGGCATGTGAGCATTAAGCACGATGAATTGTAACCGGAAGAACGCCAAGACGAAAGTTTTTATGCTTTAAATCAAGTTTTATATTTTGAACATATTTTTATGTTAAGTTTTAAGAATACAAGAACTATTTTTTTATATATTTTTTATTTCATGATTTTAAGAATTTTGATCTTCCGTATTTTCATGAAAAGTTGGACTTGTTTTAAAATTAAGTTTTCTGAAAAACTTTTGGCTCGGTCGGCCTGCCGATGTTTGAAGGTTCAACCTGTCGATCACGTTTTCGGCCTGTCTAACGTTGATAAGTTTTTAAGCCAGATTTGCAAAGCCTCTACTGGTTAAGCAACTTCGGCCTGCCGAAGTCCCAAGTTCGGCCTGCCGAACTGTGAGAGCAAGTAATTTTTAAATGATGTGATGATTAATGAGATATGATGTGATGTTTTTACAAGTTATGATAAATTTAAAGCGTAATTGAATAAATTATGGTATGGAATAAGTTAAGCAATGTTATTTTAGAAAAAAAATGCGTATGTATGGATCCTGGTTATGTATGTTTAATTATATTTACAACTTAAGTATCGTTTAAGTTTTGTAATTATGTTTATGTAAAAAATTCAAATAAGTATGAATGTAATGACATCTGTGACGTCCGTAAGGGGGGGCGTTACAGACCTAAAGATAAATCGGTACGCTAGAAAAGAAGGAAGTTTAGAGTCGATCATAACCAGATCGGTAACAAGGAGGTTAGGCAACTACTAGATGTAGGATATATCCGAGAAGTGCAATATCTAGATTGGCTTGCAAACGTGGCTATCGTTAAGAAAAATAATGAAAAGTGAAGAGTCTATATCGAATTCACCGATCTAAAAAATGCTTTCCCCATTCACAACTTCCTTTTACCTTACATCGACTAGCTAGTCAACACAACCATTGATCACCATTTACTCTCTTTTGTAAATTCTTTTTGAGTTACAACCAAGGTACTTATATATCTTAATTACTAGGAGAAGATAGTTTTTATCACAAAACGAAGGATCTACTACTACAAAGTGATGCTCTTTGGCCTAAAAAATGCATGTTATGGTCAAACCACAAGTTAACGTGTCGTACAAGTAATAAAGTGTGTCCAAGTATGGATGTCAATCCCATAAGGATTGAGTTTAATTTGCATTAAGTACTGAAATTAATTGGCTTTAAGATTATTTAAATGACTGAATAAAGAAACAAATACAAATAACTAAATAAATAATTGACGAAACAATAAACAAAAAGACAAGTCACTCTATATCTCCTATGTTCTTTCTATTTAGTAGTTATTTACTAGCTTCAATCAATCCATTAATCAAGGGGTAAAAAGTAACCTTATTACCTCTCGAAAGCATTAAATGAGATAATATGCATATATATTCAAGTCAATATCTCTATCTAACTTGTCTACCAATATATTCGTTAAGCAAACCCTTAGTGATTATCTAAGTGTTCTAGGCCTTCCTGAGTCTCAACAATAACCAAGACTATGTTTCTTAAAGGCGATAGATGAGTCAATCTCTTCTGAGCATTGAAATTCATAAATCGAATCAAGTAATTCATTTTTCAACAAACTAGAAGTATTAAGCATAGAGAAACATAAATAAATTGAAATAAAACTATATTTTAAGGCATTAGGGCATCCTTTGGATCAATTTTCAGCCATTGGATTGAAATTTGGGGCAAGATTAGCCCAAAATGGGCTTCGGCAACGAATCAGCACCTAGGAGTATGCAACAGCACGTATAGCAATGTAACTTCCTATGCACAGGAGCGGCTATGCAGCTACAAATTAAGGGCCAACAGTGCCCCTCGCATGGCTGTGCAGGCCTATAAGCGCGACTGCGTGTGCATTGTGTACAGCCCAACTAAGGCTGCTACATGCCTATGCAAGTATCCCAACTAAGGTTGCGCATGCCTGCGCAAGTAACCCAACTAAGGTTGCGCATGCCTGCGCAAGTAACCCAACTAAGGTTGCGCATACCTATGCAGGAAGCCCAACTAAGGTTGTTGCATGCCTACGCTGGCCCTGGCGCATCCGGTGAGCCTACCAACTGCCCTACAAGGCACCCACATGGGCTGCTGCACGTCCAAGGTTCCCAACGAGTTCCACTCTATGCTGAAATGATGATTGATGACTGATTTTACCCTGAAACTTGATCTAAGGGCTAAAAATGATTCTAAACTGACGCTTAACACCTTAAAAGCCTAAAGCCTTCATTTTTTAGGGATGTAGAGAATTAGGGAAGAAACCCAAGAGAGAGTAGAATTTCTAGAGAGAAAAAGAGTTCGAAGTTCAGGATTCTTGGAAGATTTTGGTTGATTCTTGGAGGCTTCAAGGCTTGAAGTTCAACTCCACAAAAAGGGTTCTTCTTCCTTTCTTTCTACCCTAATCATGATTGCAATTTATATTTATGACATGGCTTAAAATTTCTGTTCTAGTGCTTGATATAGTTTGATTTAGATTACGTTTGGATTGTTTTGTTAATTATTAATGAAATATCCATTTTTTATTCTATTTATATTATTTATGCTTAATGCTTTCAATTTATATGGCAAAACGAATCAATTGATCATTGATGTATGGAATTTGACACTCGGGAGAGGTAGTTTTACATATTGGAACTAGGCAACACAACTTAGGTTTTAGGGATTTCAAGGAGGCCGGTAAAGTTAGGTAATCGCTTAATTGAGAATCTCGGTTTTTGTGAGGCTGGGAGGCAATCAATGCCTTCATAATCAAATTAAGTATTGAGCTTAATGGTTGTGTAGGTAAACAACCTAGATAGAGAAATCAACTTGGATATTTACGAATATAATCTCATTTGACACTCGAAAGATTAATGAATTGGATGGAATAAAGTCAACAATCATGAAATAGGAAGAGCATAGGAGAGCTAAACCAAGTCCTTAGATACATTATCATATAAATTGTCCATATTATAAATTATTCCTTTTCATAGTTTTGTTTAATTAATTTTGTTAGTTTGTTTTTACTTTAATTTATTTTCCTTTAAATTCTAATTGCCTGAATAAGGCTCGGTCATTGTAGTTGCAATAATTGGTTGGTCTTTAAGAATTCAATCCTCATGGTATCAACATCCATACTTGGATATACTTTGTTACTTGCACGACCTGTATACTTGCAGAATTTGCATCACCTATTCGTCGTTGACACCTATCACATATTTTTAGCTTCTAATGAGCTATCCAATCCACCCGATATAAATCGATTGCATAATTATCACTTATTGAGCCCAAGTATCTTTTAGAGAGCCTCAACTTTAATTCAAATCACTTGATACAGAAGTTATCTAATTAAAACAGTCATATACAAAAAATCCCACACCAAATAAATTATATTTCAAATAATTCAACTTATTTTATCTTGAATTAATTCGTAAAATTAATTCAATGAATAAACCAACATGAATTGTTAAATCTAATCAATTGAATTTAAACCAATTTTAGAATTAACATAAGTTTCCAATTTGTACGAAAAATACGTCGTATCATTATAGGAAAATATGTGAGCTAGCAAAGGCAACTTCATGGACATATATAGATTAAGCTCCTATATTTATAAAATATATCCCTGATACGTAGATTTTACGATTATCAACTATAAACCTATTCCACTAAAAGCTTAAAGCTGCACTCTCTAACTATATATAAATTACAAAACTCCAGTAATTCTTTCGTCTATGACATATCAACATGTGCAACATCTCCATAGGATATTCATAATCGGCTTAAGAATTAAATTTTGTTTTACCTTCCTTATTATATTTATCTTATTTCTATTATCTCACTTTTAGAATACTACTAATATAAATAGTATACTATTTAGTTACACATATGTATCTAAATAGTTAAGTGCTTCAATTTTACAATTAAATGATAATGCCTATAAGAGAATATCATTAACTTTACAAAAAAGCAATAGAATCAATATCTATGAATAATGAGTATACGTCATTCAAGAATTATCTCTCAAACATACCGATATGCATACCTTCATTTCATTCATGATGTCACTTTTTGATACACCAAGTAATACAAGTTAAGAATATAGACTCATTAATTAATTTAAGGATTAAGATGGAACGTATATGATTGTCTAAAGTGAATTGAAATCTTCAAGTGGAATTATTAATTAAATCAATTCATCTTTATTCCCAATCCAACATATTGTAATCAATGACAATATACCAATGTCTCTTCTCCTAGAGTCCCACTTTGATTACCAAGATAAGTCATCTCCTGTTAGGGATTTAGACAACATAACAATCTTAACATGAATGAAGCGCCTAACTTTATTTCCTTGATTACATGTTTTTTAAGTTTAGACTACCACCTTAAGATTCATGTCTTCCGCACAATCTATCCATCATATGCACCAACTTAAAGGTTTAGATTGATAGTTTTAAACTTTTTTTAGCTTATCATACATTCATAATAAATGAACATAAATAGGACAATATTGATATATTTTAAAAATAATAATTCTTTATTGAATAAATTTCTCAAAAATAATTACATCATTTGATTCTTAAGGCTTCTTGTTAATAATCTCCCACTTACAGTAAGTGAGTAAGTGTGACATGTTACATCCCCATAGCCTCTAAATGCTTCTCAAAGCTTCTCACCAATAGTGTCTTCATGAAAGGATGTCCTCATATGCGATCTTACTTATTACATCATGCCCATTCTCTATAAAGTCCCTTATCACATGATACTTCATGTCCATGTATTCATCTTGTAATATCTTGACTCCTTGGTATTAGCTATCATTGCACTATTATCATAGTACAATATAATTGGCATATTCGTACCAGGATCAATCTCAAGATACCCAAGAAACTTGTGTAGCCACATTACTCCTTTCTAAGCATCATTAGTAGCTCCATACTCGGCTTCTATTGTTAAATCAACAATGCAACCTTGCTTGACACTCATCCAAACAATGGCGCCTCCTCCTAGAGTAGACATATATCTAAAATTCAATTTCCTCAAATCCATACAAGATTGAAAATCTAAAGCAGTGTATCCAAGAGGTATTAGATCCTTACCAAAATATACAAGTATATAATTTCCGGTCATTCTTTGGTCTTTGAAAATATGCTTATCCATAACTTAATGGTTAGGTCCTAGATTCAACTGATATCGAGTCACTATCCTGACCCATAGCATGTATCTAGTCATGTGCAAAGCATAGCATATATGGACTACCTACAACCAAAGCATAAGGAACCTTCTTAGTCTATTCTATTTCCACATCGGACGTTAGACAGTCTTTCTTAGAATGAGTAATTCCAGATCTAGATGGTTGCTATCTTTCTTAAAATTTTACATTGCATACTTCTTGAGAACTTTATCTATGTATGAAGCTTGAGGCAAATGTATCATTTTGTTCTTCTTATCTTGAAAGATTTGGATACCTAGAACAAAATAAGCCTTACTTAAGTCCTTCATATCAAACTGCTTAGTCAGCCAAAGTTTGACCAATAACAATCATTGCCAACAAGCAGAATGTTATCTATATAAAGCAACAGAAAAACCACATTCCTATCCTTAATGTGATTATAAACACAAGGTTTGCCAAATTTTGTTTGGACCTATAACTCTTCACCATTTGGTCTTCTTATGTTCAAAAAATATGAAGCTTGCTTAAGTCTATAAATAGACTTTAGCACCTAGAAACCTTGTTCTCTTGACCCTCAGCTTTGAACCCATCTTGTTGTACCATTTATATGGTCTAATAAAGATAACCATTCAAAAATGTCGTCTTATATCCATTTGTCATATCTCACAATCGAGAGCGGCAACAATGGACAAGAGAATGTGAAAAGACTTAAGCATGGTTACAGGCGAAAAGGTTTTCTCATAATTAATTCTTTCTTTTTACGTCTATCCCTTTGCTATTAGTCTATTTTTATAGGTTTTGAATTTCTCATTTGCTCCTCTCTTTCTCTTATAGACCAACTTACACCCTATATGTTTTATCCCTTCGGGAAGGTCCACAAACTCACAACCTTGATTAGTCTTTATAGAATTCATCTTAGTGTTCATAGCTTCTGTTTCAAGTTTTGCATCGACATCCTTCATTGCCTCTTTATAGGTTTAAGAATTTTAAACTACTTTAGCCAAGTAGGCGCCTGATCTTCCTACTATGCTGAAGCTCCTTAAGTTATTTTTAGGCCAGTTTTTTTCACATTGATTGGATTAGTTTCAACCAAAACCATCAGCGTGATTGTATTGCTCTCCATCTCCTCGAGCACCACTCTACTATAAGGCTTAAAGTCATTTATATAACTTTCCCCATGGAATGTCACATTCATTGAAACCACGACTTTATTTTTCTATTGGGTTATAGAAATAACCATTTTTTCCCTCTTAAATATCTCACAAATATGTAAACCTACGAACATACTTCCACCTTATTCACTTTTTTATCCAGGACATGTGCAGGACATCCCCATATGTGAATATAGTTTAAGAATGTCTTCCTACCCAACCACATCTGGTGAGGAGTTTTAGGAATTGATTTTGAAGTCACATTATGTTGGAGAGCGAGTACGCAATGGATTTTAAAAAAAAATTAGTTAAAACATTTTTTCAAAAACAAGTTAGACATGCTATGTATATAAATTAATAAAAAAATCTTCCATACCTCTTAGTAGACTGAAAAACAATAGGAATTACTATAAGAGAATTCTATCAGAAGTGCCTCAACCAACTATACTGTCTTACTATTCTTACTATTCTTTTTCCATGATAGGAATACAGGTGGTTGTACATCATTCAGTCTTTCCACCAGCAACTTCTCCTTTTAACAACTTGAGAAAACTAAGAGCTAAGTTTAGGATGTTGAACAATAACCCTATGGGAGTTTTAGAGTCTTCCCAGCAAAATGTTCTTCTCTAAACCTCTCAAGTGATATGAGAAATAATAGAAAATTGTTCCCTTAGATAGAGGTCCAATTAGGGCTAGTCCTTATTAGATATGACCTCAAATTCGAGTTGGAGTCAAATCCCAAGGTGAAAATCCATGAAACACGTTTGTTGAAAAAGGCAAGGGCAGTCGACCACCCTTGTGCATGGTTGTCGACCCCCTGGTCAAAGATGACCTGGCAAACGTGTTTTTTAGCTTCTTAAAATTATCTAATTCACCTAATTTTAACTAATTGGATAAATTTTCCCTTATTGAACCCAGCTATCTTTTATAGAGCTTTAGTTTTAATTCAAATAACCTGCTAGAGAAGTTATTTAATTAAGATAATAAAATACAAAAAACCCTATACAAATAAAATCTATTCAAATAATTCAACTTATTTATTTTGAATTAATTCACAAAATTAATTTAACCAATTAACAAACATGAATTATTCAGTCCAATCAATCAAATTTTAGCCAATCTAATACATAATATAAGTTACCAATGTATAAGAAAAACACATTGTATCATTTAGAAAATATTATGAGCTAGTAAAAAGGACCCAATGGATATATATAATCTAGCTCTTATAATTATAAAATAGCATATCCTCAACACGTATATTTTATTATTATCACCTCTAAAGCTATTCAAATAAAAGCTTTGAGCTGCACTCTTGAATTATATATAAATTATAAAACTCTAATACATTTATCGTCCATGACATATCTTAATGTATAACATCCCCATAGGATAATCAAAATCGGCTTAAGGATAAATTTTGTTTTATATCTTCCTGATTATATTTATCTTATGTTCAACTAGCTCACCATTAGAATAATTACTATTCATAACCAATGTAAATATTATACCATTCGGTTACACATATGTATCTAAATGGTTAAGCGCTCCAGTTTTTAATTACAAGATAATGCCTATAAGATAATATAATTAACTCCACAAAAGAGCTATAAATTCCATATCTATGAATAGCGAGTCTACATCAATCAAAAGTTATGTCTCCAACGTATCGGTATGCATACTGGTATGATTATCTTCATATAATCTAGGATTTCACCATTTGGTTCATCAAAAGACACAAGTCAAGGATACGGACTCATTGATTCATTTCAGGATTAATACATAGCACATATGATTGTTTAAAGTGAATCGATTTATTCAAATAGAATTATTAATCAAATCAATTTATCTTTAATCCTGATCCAGTATATCGTCACCAATGACAACATACTAATATTTGTACTCACGAAGTCTAATTTCGATGACCAAGATAAGTCATCTCTTGCTAGGAATGCAAACAACATAACAATCTTAACATAAATAAAGCACTTAACTTTATTCCCTCAATTGTGGTTCATTCATTTATATTTAGACTATCACTATAAGATTCATGTCTGCTGCATAATCTATCCATCATATACACGATCTTAAAGGTTTACATTGATAGTCACAGTCTTTTGTTTGTTCATCATACATTCAATATAAGTGAACATAAAAGAGGACAACACTTAATATATGAAAATAAATAATAAACTCTTTATTGATTATATGTCTCCAAAAACTATTACATCATTTAATTCTTAAGGCACCTAGTCCAACAATCTTCCACTTGCCCTAAGTAAATGTGACATGTTTCGCATTTCCATAGCCCCTACATGCTTCTTGAAGGCCCTCATTGGCAGTATCTTAATGAAAGGATCAGATATATTATCCTCGGATGCGATCTTACATGCTGCGACATGTCCACTCTCTATGAAATCCTTTGTCACGTGATACATTCGATCCATGTGCTTACTCTTCTTATGAAATATTGGTTCCTTGGCATTAGCTATTATTGCATTGTTATCACAATACAATGTTGTTGGCTTATCTAGAATAGGAACTGCCTCAAGATCTTTAAGGAACTTATATAGACACACAGCTTCTTGCAAAGCTTCACTGGCAGCCACATATTCGGCCTTCATTGTTGAATTTAAATTGTAATCTTGCTTGACACTTCTCTAAACACTAGAGCCTCCATCTAGAGTAAACACAGGTCCCGAAGTTGGTCTTCATAAATCCAGAGATGATTGAGAATCTAAATCAGTATATTCAAGAGGTGTTAGATCATCACCCAAATGTACTAGCATATAACCTCTAGTCCTTCTCAAATCTTTGAAAGTATGCTTGAATGTAACCCGATGGTTCAGTCTTAGATCCAACTGAAATCAACTCACTACCCTTACTACGTAACATATATTTGGTCGTGTGCAAAGCATGACATACATGAGACTACCCACTGCAAAAACATAAGGCACATTTTTCATGTATTCTTTATTTTTATCAAACTTTGGATAGTGTTTCTTAGAAAGAGTAACTCTAGAACTAGATGGTTGCCCACATTTTAAAGAATTTTGTATTGTATACTTCTCAAGAATTTTGTCTATGTATGAAGCTTGGCATAAGGCTATCATTTTGTTTTTTCTATCTCAAAAGATAGGGATTCCTAGAACATAATTAGCCTCACCAAGGTCTTTTATGTCAATCTTCTTAGTGAACCAAACATTGACCAATGACAATGCCCTTACGTCATTGCCAAATAGCAGAACATAAAACAGTAAAAACACCACCTTTTCATCCCTAATGTGTATATAAACACATGATTCATCCACATTTTATTCGAACCCATATGTCTTGATCACTTGATCAAATCTTATGTTTCAAGAGCTGAAAGTTTACTTAAGTCCATAAATAAAAAGCAATTAGCATATTTTATTCTTTGGACCCTTAACTTTGAACTTGTCTAGTTGCAAAGTATATATGGTCTTATCAAGATGGCCATTCAAAAAAGTCGTCTTAACATCCATTTGCCATATCTTGTAATCAAGAGCGGCAACAGTAGACAAAAGAATGCGAATGGACTTAAGCATGGCTACAGATGAAAAGGTTTCCTCATAGTTGATTCCTTCCTTTCTACATGTATCTCTTTACCACCAGTTTAGCTTTATAGGTTTTGACTTTCCCATATGCTCCTTTTTTTTTTTTCTTGTAGACCCATTTACACCCTATGGGTTTTATTGGGGAGGTCCCAAAGTTCCCAAACTTGATTAGTCTTCATAGACTTTATTTCTGTGTTCATATCTTTTGTCCAAAGCTTTGAATCAACATCCTCTGTGGCCTCTTTATAAGTGTAAGAATTCCTATTATGTTCAACCGGTTTAGCCAAGTAAGTTTCACCAATGAACATATACCTTTTGGGTTAACGTCTGATCCTCCCACTATACTGAAGCTCCCTAGGTTGTTGTTCTGTCAATTTTCCAACATTGATTGGATCAGTTTCCATTGAAACCATTGGAGAAATTGAATCATTCATCATCTCCTTAAGTACCACTCTATTACGCGGCTTAAAGTCATTCATGTAACTTTCCTCAAGGAGATTCACATCCATAGAAACCATGACTTTATTTTATTTTAAGTTACAGAAATAACCACCTTTTGTTCTTTTTAGATATCCTACAAACACGTACACCTCTAAATGTGCTTCTAACTTATTCACTTCCTTATCCAGGACATGAGCAAGACATCCCCAATTGCAAAATGCTTCAAGGATGTCTTCTTACTTGTTCACAACTCATGAGGAGTTTTAGGAACTGATTTTGAAGGCACATTTTTCAAAAGAGAACATACGGTTTGTAGTACATATCCCCAAAGGATAAGAGCAATGTCGAATAACTTATCATAGACCTAACCATGTCCAACAAAGTCATATTTCTTCTCTCTGCCATTCCATTTTGCTGTAGATTACTTGGTGCAGTTAAATATGACAAAATCTCATTCTTTATAAAGTGTCCTAAGAACTTATCGAAGAGGTACTCTCCATCTTGATCGGATTGAAGTGCTTTTATAGATTTACTTAATTGTTTCTCTGTTTCAGCTTGAAACTCTTTGAACTAGTCAAAAGTTTCGCTCTTATGATGCATTAGGTTGACAAACCCATATGTCAAGTAATTGTTGATAAAAGTTACTGTTGGAAACAAAGTGCGCAGCGGAATTTTTAAAAAATTTTCATCAGAGTATTTTCCAAAATACAAGTATGACATGTTATATGTATAAATTAAACAGATCTTACTAACCTCAGTGTGCCGAAGAACCTCCGCGACCTGTGTAGAGAAGTAACGTTCCAGAAGAGCCTCAACCAACTGGTCTTCTTTGCTATTCTCTATCCACAACCGGAATGAGTGTGGGCTCACACGTACAGCTCTTCCACCGGTGACTCTCCTTCCAACCAATAGAGAGAACCCAAAGCTAGTGTTCGTGATATGTGAACAAAAGCTCTCAGGGAGTTTTCAGATGCTCACTAGAAGAGTATCACTCTTAATCTCTCAAATTGATCTGAGTAAATCATTAGACTCACTCCCTTTTTATACCTATTGGTCCTTGGGGTCAGTCCATATCAGATTAGGTCTCAAAAATCGAAACAGAATCAAGTTCAGATCAATATCTGATAAGATACGCGTAAAAATGCGTAATCTTAACTGTCGCGGTCGGCATGCCGAACTGTGTGATAGGCAGGCCGAACTGACCAGTTCGGCAGGCCGAACTTTATGATCGGCAGGCCGAACTGCCGAGAAAAAATCTCCGCGAATCTTTTATTTTCCACCCGAGATTCTAAAGGATAAAGTCTCAGTTTTGATTCAAATACCCCAATAGAAAAGATATCTGATCAAAACAAACTCTATCAAGATAATCTCTAAGAAAATAAATCAATTCACAATAATTCTACAAGTTTATCTTGTTCTAATTGTCCAAAATTAAAACAACCGATAAACAGACAAGAATTATCCGAACGCCATAATTCAACAAGTTCATCTTGAACTAATTTCTTACATAATTAATTCAACCAATAAACAGACATGAATTATTTGATTCTCATAAATTTTAAACCAATCTGATAAATCCGACATAAGTCACCAATTATTGGAAAAGCACGCCGTGTCGTTACAGGATTTTGTGAGCTAGCAAAGGGGACCAAAATGGACCTACAAAGTTCAAGCTCATGATAATTATGAAACCCAATATCCCAGATATACATTTCACAATTATCAACTCCAACGCTACTCCACTAAAAGCTTGGAGCTGCACTCTCGAACTTTACAGAATTACGAAGCTCGTGTAGCTAAGTCTCCATGACATATCACAGTGTATCGCATCCCCATATGATCATCCATAATCGGCTTAAGGACAAGTTCTGTCTTACCTTCCCGATTATTTTTATCTTACGTTCCATTGTCTCACCATTAGAAAACTTACCATCCAAAGATAGTATACCATTCGGTTACACCTATGTATCCAAATGGTTGAGCGCTCCAGTTTTCCAATTACAGGACAACGCATATAAGAGGATATCATTACTCCTAAAGAGGAGCTATGGATTCCATATCTATGAATAACAAGTCTACGCTATCAAGAGTCATGCCTCCAACGTACCGGCATGCATGCCACTATAGAGATGTGGGAGTCACCCATTGGTACATCAAAAGACACAAGTCGAGACAACGGGCCCATTATTCATCTCAGGATTAAGATACAAAACAAACGACTGTCTAAAGTGAATCGATTTGCCAAGACAGAATTATTAATCCAAATCAATTCACTTTATGTCCCGATCCAACACATCGTCACCTATGACAACGCGCCAATGTTTCTATTCACGGAGTCCAACTCCGATGGCCAAGACAAACCATCTCCCAAAAGGGATATAGACAACATAACAATCTTTACATGAATAAAGCGCCCAACTTTATTCCCTCGATTGCGGATCATATATTTTAGACCATCACCTTAAGAGTCGTGTCTACCGCATAATCATCCCATCATATGCCCAACTCTTAAGGTTTACACTGACAGTCTCAGACTACTGTTTGCTTATCATACATTCAACGAATATGAACGTAAAGAGGACAATATTTGGTATATATAAATGAATAAATTCTTTATTGATAAAAATGTCTCCAAAAACGTATTACATTTTCACTCCTTAGAGCATACATGTCTAACAGTTACAAAGTACTTGTACTCTCCACTTGCCGTTGATGTTTATGGGACCATAAACATCACTATGCACAAGTTCTAGAACCCTTTCGACTCAATTGTGCTTGGACCTAAATGGTCCTTTGGTTATTTTGCCTCCTAAACAAGATTCATATTGTGATATAGATTCCACCTCTAAATAGCTTAAAGGTCAATTCCTTACTAATCTTTGCATCCTATTTAAGCTAATATGACCTAATCGTAAGTGCCAAACATAAGTCTTGTTAGAGTAAGAGTTTTAAGCCTTTTAGAATTATCGTTAATCTCAGTGTTTAACAGTGAGTTCATCTTAGGTTTGGTAAAATATAGGTTGTTTTGCATCCATCCAATACAGATAAAAGATTTATTTTTACGAATCATAACTTTATTATTAAATAAACAAAATAAGAATCCTTAAATAAACAAGCAATAGAAACTAAATTTCTTTTAAATTTAAGAACATAAAAATAATCTCTCAAAACAGATGCTTATAACTATCAAAGTAAACATGGACGTCTCCTACTGATTTAGCCAACTCTAAGGATCCATCATCTCTTCATAACATGAAATGCTCATGCATTAGACTTCTCATGTTCTTAAACCCCTGCAAAGAAACACAAACATGATTAGTCGCTTTAGAAACTATAACCCAATTGTCACTTGATTCTGCAACTAAACAAGTCTCAATGATCAAAAGTTCTCACTTACCTCCTTTAGCTTAGAAGCCCTTACAATTCTTCTTGATGTGCCCAACTTTCTCGTAGAAAAAACTCTTTAGCTTCTTTGGGTTCCTCTTCTTTTTCTTTTTATCCTTGCCCTTTACTGGAATAGAAAACTTCTAATTCTTGGCCTTTTATTTCTTTCCACTCCTCAAGTTAGAGTTGGAATTAGATGCAATCGTCAAGTTTTCCTCACCACCAACTGGAGCTTCCCTGATCAAGTTTTTGAACTCCTGCAACTGCTTTATCATCAAAGTCACATCCTATCTATTGCTCAAGTTGTACAAAGCTCTAAATGGTATGAACTCCTTAGAAAAAGTCTCAAAAACCATAGTCATCTTTGACTCAGCATCAATGTTAGCTCCATGAGTTTGAGCCTCAGTAAGGTACCTACGAACAACATCATATGGTCTTTCACAAGCATCCCTGATTATTGTTTGCAGTTGAGAAGTTTTTGAAGAGTACCTTGCCATTTCGTCAAGGCTTGACATCCAAACATGTCCTCAAGATTTTCCATGATCTGTTGAGCAATTTCATGATCGTCATGGTGGACCTGTAGTACGTTATTCATGCTAGCCATGATATAGCAACGAGCTTAATCGTCAGCATCCTTCTAGTGATCATATACTTGGATTTGTTCATTAGTGGATTACTAGTAGGCATAGTAGGACATGGTATGGTTACGACAAATTTAAGTTTCTCAAAGGATTAAACAATATTCAGGGTCCTTTTCTAATCATTATAATTCCCACCAACTCGAGTGTTTTTGTCAAATATCAAAGATAAAGCGTTTTTAGACATTTTGATCTATAACAAAGATTCATGTACCAAACAAAAAAAAACATGCAATAACAATTTAGTATGATAACACAAAAAAATAAGCATACAATGTGTTTATGTATCAAAACTTTAAAAAAATCACAACCTTACAATGATCATTTCTAACTTAGAATTCAACACGCTGTGTTGTATTCACCCCAAATGTTTCTCTAAACGAGACATTTATAGTATAGAAAGGGGTTGTCGTATCCATAGGGAGGTGGGTATTTGAGAGATTAAAATTTTCAGTTCCAAATCGAAAAGGATTTGTCAAAATCAAACTTAAAAGAAAACAATTATTTTTGGCAAATTTTGAAATAAGATTTTTAAAACATAAAATTAAAATGGTAAACTTCGAGAATCTCTAGTAAGTTTTGTAACTGCTATAAAATTTTAACTCTAATTGCAAATTATCTAAAGCATTTAATTTATTCTATCTTTTCTCATTAATTGTAAGCAATTTTACTAATTTTACAAGTCAACCTAAAGCAACAGTATAGCAAGTATAATGAAGTAAAGATTTTCCTATAAAAAGTAGCAAAATAATCATCTTTCACTAATAATATAGTGCACTAATTATAAAAATTATAAACGCTATCATTACAATTATAATTAGCATAATTTTAAAGTAGACAATAACAAATCAAAATTATTATATTTAAATGGAATAAATTTTTATGTTAATTTTGACAGAAGCTCATCTTATGAAATCTCTAAAATCAACAACATAACATGCCATAATATAGTAAAAGACATTTCATAAAATCAAGCATTATTTAATTATTATTATTATTAATTATGCAAAACAATTCAATTACATCGACAAAGCATGACTTAATTTATGTAAAAATGGGCAGCATAACAATACTAACAATAATTATTAAAAACTTGAAAAATATAATTTATTACATAAAAATAAAAACATTACAAAGCAGATATACAGTAAAAAACTATGCCAGAGTACTACGCATACAAGATCATCTCTCTGCTTCATCAAACTTTCTACACTAATTTAGGAATTATTTTAATCTTAAAGGTAGGATGGGAAGAGTGCTATAACAGCATTTCCTCCCAAAAACTGTTGAATCAAAGACTCAATACATAGCAAAAAGGGAAAGAAAGAAAAAAAGGCCAGGAATGGCTGTGCGTGGGGGAGGAAGGGGAAGAAACATCTAAGAAGAGGCCATTTATAGTGAAAATAATTCACTTTTTTCTTTATTTATTTTTATTTATTCTTTTATTCTTTTATTTCTTTCTTTGGATAATTTGGATTTCTTATGCAAATCTGGATTTCTTTTTCTTTTTTTCTTTTTTTTTCTTTTGCGACGCAGCCACTGAGATTGTTATTATTATTTATTTTTTTCTTTTAATGCTAGGACACGTTGTTCGCTATGTGAACTAGAATATCTAATCATGTGCGGCACACATACAGGTCAGATGATTTTTATCCTTCGGATGTGCTGTCCTTGACTGTAGGAACGGTTGAGATGAAGTCAGATTGATATGGGACTGGTGGGACAGATGATGATCGTTAGATCGGTCAAAAAATATAAATTTAACGGCTCACAAAACGAGCGCACAGGACGCTGATAGTACACGATCCGAAACACTACTGAAGACAAGTCTGACAAGCGTTAGGACATGTGACGGACCAGATTGATTTGACGACTTGATTCGACGGCCCAAATTGTGCCACGTATCATTTCTTTTGATTTTTGATTACTTGTGCATCTAAGATCCGATTTTGCCCTTTTTGTGCCGTTTTGTTTCGTTTTTCCTTTAGATTTTAAATATAAAATTAATTATCTTACAAACAAAATATTTACAATAATTTTAAAATATTTATTTTATACAAAACACACTAAAAATAAATAAAAAAATTAAAATTAACAAACCTTCACAAAAATATTATTTAGGACTCATAATTATTTTTAGAAATTACTAAGAATATAATAGAATATATTTATAAACTAAAAACTTATTTACAAATACTTTAACACTAAAAATAAAATTTCACAACATTATTTTTATTGTTTTAATTATTTTCAAGCTAAATAGTTATTTAACACACCGAAATAACTCTAAAAATTACCAAAAATATTATTAAAAAACACACTAAAAACACATTTTTAGAAAAATTTAGACACTAAGACACAAAAATCCTATTTATCACAAAATGCTATAATTAAGGGATTTAATAAGAAATGTTAATGTAAAATAACAATATTTAGCCTTAAGAAATGTATATTTTCACAGTCTCATCACACCCCTAACTAGCATATTGCTAGTCCCTAGCAACTAAAGCGATATAATTTTGAAATGACTTATAGAATATTCATACAATGCATAACATTTAACTATAATTTGACTAACTTAACTAGATAAAATAACAAAACAAAAATTTGATTTAAGCAGTTTATATTCTGTTCAACAAAATGTATGCAAGCCAAACATAGTGCAAAAAGAAATAATAAATAATTATGAAGTTTCATAAAAAATGAAGAATAAATTTGTTATATTATTTTACTTCAAGTCACTCCTGTAGGTAATAAACACTTTAAGTTTATTAATTAGAACAATTAAAGAGCAGAAATATAAAAAATATATATATACATCTAAAAATTAAACAAAATTTACTATTGTCGGTAATACAATGTCTGGTGCCCTTAAGCTTTCTCCATAACCCATTTACTATGCTTTAAGTCAGTAACTTCCAAATGTTGGCCTAAGGTACTAGATGTTGAAGCACCCTATGGAACTTACTTGCTCGAGTTAAAAAAGGATATAAAATCAAACTTATCCAACTTTTATTCATTAATTTACATAGTTTACACTATTTATTTACACTTTCTTTTTTTATCTTTTTTATTTTGATTTATTATTTAATTTATTTAATTAAATTTGAAAATGTTACTGCCTTTAATTGTTCATCTTCATAAAATAAAAAACTCAAATATTTATAGCTTTTGACTTACCACCACAATTAAGCATTATAGCATACAAACATTTTGAAAAATAAACACACAAAAATGTTAAAGAACCCGTGTTTTGAGAGTTCATAAAGTTAGACAATTAAAAGAATAGAAAAATGATATTACATTATTATTACATTCAAAAATCAAGATAGATTAATAACACATTAATTACTAAGAAACTAATATTTAGAAAACACTATTTTATTTAATTTTCTTTTAATGACTTACACAACTAACAAAAACTCACATTTGGGGCTTTGATTGCAACCTCGTTAGACAAACCAAAACACTTCAGACAAGCTACTCAAACACTTCCAAAAGCTGTTTTCAGATTCAAGAAGCCAAAAATTGCTTTTAGAAAGTTCCACCAAACAAACCTTATACATATAGACACATAATATTTTCGAAGTACAAGAAGTACTGTATGATCGATAATATTTTCTAAATTATGGGACAAATTCTAATATAACATAAGCTTCGAGACAAACATTTTCAAATACCCTGCCAACCAAATTCCACATTTTCCTTATTTGACTTCTTTCTCCAATCTTTTATGGTATAGGAATGTGTTCTCGAACTAAAACTCTAGTATAATTTTGGAGGTCACCCCCCTCCTTTCCAATACCTTGATTCTTTTGGTTGAATTTTACTTGAATCTTTTATTCTTTTGATCTTAACTTTGCAACACACCTTATTAGTGTTGCTCACCTTTTCCATCTTTATCGAGATTAAATGGCTCTCTTTTCCAAAACTCATACCTATCTTAAGCTTGGTCATTTTATTGTCCTTAACGAATTCGTTATCCAACATATAGAATTCTTTTACAATATTTCAATTATAGCAAATAAAAACATATATAATTGAATTAGTCACAACACACTTATAATCAACAAAATCACAAAAAAAGGAAACATATAGATAACTAACTAATTAACTATTAAATAAATTAGTTATAAGAACCCTTGATAACAAAAACTAATATAACTAAAATCTACATTTAAAACCAAACTACAAAGATTTCAACAATATTGACGATAAAACTAAAATCACACACATAAATGTTAAAAATATTGTAAATAAAAAGCTAACAATGCACACATCAAATTATAACTAAACCCTTAACAATAAAACTATATAACTATTAAATAAATCTAAATTATAAAAACTCTTAATGAATAAATTAATACAATTAAGAACTTTAGGAAAAATAACTAAACTAATTGCAAAACCTAAATTACAAAAGCCCTTAAATAACTAAAAGTAATAAACTAACTGTAACGCCCTGCCTTTTCGAGCTATCACTTAACTGTCTTAAATATCATTTCTTAACTTTAAACATACTTTAAATGAATACTAATCTTACTTAGTAAAAAAATGTTGGGTAATTTTTCTTAAACATACTTAAAAATGTTATGACTTCTGTTGCAAATGAAGTTGACACATAGCTTACACTTTAAAATCATTTCAAATGTTTCTTAAAACTTATTAAGAAACATAAACTGAAATATAGCTTAAGACTTAACTTTATAAACATTTAAGACCTTTCGTAAATATATCTTTTAAAATGATTTTCGTAAAACATTTCTTATAAAATGTTTCCTTAAATATTTTCTTAAAACTTATTAAACGCTATTTCAAATAGTAAAAAACATTTTCTTTGAATAGTAGAAACATACTAGAGTGGTATCTATACCTATTTTTCACATCTGTCCACCTAGCACCGAGCTCGTCAACCAGTTCTACTGGTCTCCCATACTATACCTATCTATCACATCTGTCCACCTAGCATCGAGCTCGTCAACCAGTTCTACTAGTCTCTCGTAAGACTACCTATAGCATGAAGGAACTTGTAATGAGCTTATGCTTAGTAAGTTTGAACATTATCTCACAAATCATTTAAAACATTATCTCATAAACGTTTCTCATAAAACATTTCTTAAACTTTTTTTTTATAAAACGTTCTTCATTGTAAAGCCTTCCTCAAAATGTTTTTTTTCCCTAAACACATCATATAAACATTTCATGGAAAGGAATGTAAGTAAAATCATAATGTATGATTCTATTTATGCTCAATTATGAACTTTTAATTATAAGCTTCTTATTATCATTTTTAACTTGCTTGAACTTCTTGTCATTATTCTTATCTTGTGAACTTTAGTGTTCGTACCAACATCATCAATTGTGAGATCATAAACATAATGCTTCCCTTATGGAAGACCTAAGACCATCAAATAGCAAGTCCATAACTTGTATACCTCATATCAAGAAGGCTGGTATGACACTTTAATATCATATTTGATTTACCTTCTTGTAAACTTTAGTGAGCACCTCAAATTCTAACATATCATATGCTATAACTTTAGCATTTAAACATTAAGCATAGCAAATGCAAACATGTTGCATATCTTGACTTGAACTTTAAAACATGATGCATAACATATACAAACATACTTTACACATAATATTTGCAAATACATTGTAAGTTTTGACTTGATCTTTAAAACATAATGCATTACATGTACAAACATACTTTTAAACATAATAGTTGTAGAGACATTGCAAATCTTAATTTGAACTTTAAAAACTGATGTATACTTCAAAAACAACTTGCATGTTATTTGCAAATACACATAAAGCACTAGAAAATCATTTTCTTCACGCCATAGGTGAGGTTTAAAACTTACCTAGATAACGCTCTAGCATTCACATTTTATTCTTTTTCCTTCTATTAGCCAACTTCTATGTCTTGTTCAAACAACACCCAACTATTGGTTAATTTTTTTATTATCAATCTACTAGATTGAAAACAAAACTTTAAACTTTAACCATTCATTCCCTTTTATTTAACTTTATATCCTATCAGTTTACTTTTTCTTTACTTTGTATCCCATCGGTTTGCCACTCCCTTTAACTTTGTAATCCAACAGGTTACGTTTTACTTTGCTTAACTTTATAACCCCTTAGGTTACCTCTTTTTTTTTTTTTTACTTAACTTAAATGTCTCTTGGTTAAATTTTCTGTCTTACTTGATGATTTTGTTACTTAACATATTACGGTAACTTTGTAACCCATTAGGTTACCTTTTTTTTACGTAACTTAAACGTCCATTAGTTAAACTTCCTGTCTTACTTGACTGTTTTGTTTTTTAACATATTACGTGATATTTTCCACCTAAGAGAATTTTACTAATTTGGAGTGTTCAGCTCCATTTTGGCCATTTTCTTAAAAATGACGATTTTACCCTTGATAGGTTTTTTGAAAACTTCGTAACTTTACTAAATTCGTTGCTTAACTTTACCATATAATTACTTATGGGTTTGCAAACATTTCTAATTAGGGCATTTTCCTAAATCAGGCATTTCATGTCCGTTTTGGCTGTTTTAAGAAAATGACCATTTTGGCCTTAAGGGGTCTTAGAAAACTTTCGAAAGCCGTTTTAAAACATAACTTACATTTCTTTACGTCTTATAACAATAACTTACATTTCTTTACGTCTTATAACATTACATAAAACTAAACAATAGTTTTCCTTTTAATAAAATCTTTGTTATCAAAATTTAATAGTATTGACATGTAATGCAAAAATTTTGACATTTTTGCCCTTAACATTCTTTTCTTTCCTTTCCTTGAAAAACCTTAAATCCTTTAAAACTTAACATCTGTGGTTACTGTCTTCCTATAGTAGTGCATGAAATCAGAATTCCTTAGTGAAAACCCAATTTTACTCGATTTTACTGTTTTGGCTCGAAACATAAAAATCTTAACATTGTTGGGCCCAAGACCAAAAACAATTGTTTAATACCAAACTATTTAGTTTTTCACAAGAAGTAAAACTTACAAAAGCTCTTTGGTCAATTTCAAAATATTTCATAATGTTTTCATTTTATGAAATTTTTGTGCTTAAAATTTTGTAAAATTCATAACATACAAACCATACAAATTTTGACAAACTGCTATGTTGCCTTAACAGGGCAATGAGTTCTACAACTTCCGTGTTTTAAATTTCTAGAAAATCCAATGTTAAGGTGGACTTTTCGATTGATTTTCTAATTTGTCAAACTTTTGGAAATCTTTGCAATTTAGTCCTCTTAGAATTTTACAAAACTTTCCCTATAACAATTGTTGCCCTCATTGTTTTGGCAGATCTTATGCCTTGTTTGGAAAATAAAGTGGCCTCTAAGGCCCTCAAAATTATCATTTCTTAAAACTAGTTAAACTTTGCATTTTAACAAACTTTAATAGTCTTTTCATTTTTAACACAAAAAACCTACTTTTTAAGCTCCATCAACATTATCACTATCATAAAACATAAACCAATCATGCCATAGAGTCCTTTATACATGCCATAGTCCAAATAGATTACAAACCATAGTCTTATCTCATGAAGATATCAAATTTTTGAGACTAGGGTTTAGGATTTTTACTAAGAATTTCTCCAAACTTTTGATCCTCTACTTATGTGTTTGAATTTGATTAGCTTCCTTTTCATAAACCATGACAAAATTTCATCCAAAACCTATCCATAACTTTGAAAAAAATCACTAAAAGCCATAGGAAAAGTGTAGATTTTTACCTACAAAAGTGGTTAATCTTGACACCAATATATGAACTTAATTCTAAACTTGATTGGAGATTGTTTTCTTGAAAAATATTGAGAGGGTATGAGGATATGGGAATCGCTTTTGGTAGACAGAAAATAGGTATTTTTTTTCTTTCTTTTCTTTTTTCATGCTTTACATGAAAATAAATTATGGAGACCAATCTTTGGTCTCTGTTGTGTGCTAAACTAGTACAATTTTGGAGAGGGTAAGGTGGCCTTTTCTTCATTATTTAAATGTCTCCAAGTAAGCCCTACAAATCCAAATTTAAACTGATATTATTTTTTCTATATTGTCGATGTATGACTCATACTACCAGTATTCATTTTTACAGTATGTTTCGTGGTCCATAAGCTTCCTCATCATCCACACAATGTAATTCATATACAACATAGCTTTACATAGTCTAATATCTATAATGGATTACTTTATGCAGTATAATTTACATACTGCTTAACTTTATCAGTATAATTCTTATACTACATAATTTATCAATGTAATCTTTACACTGCATTACTCTCATACTACATGATTTCTATCTTAAAAATTTGTTGCAATACATTATGCAACAATTAAGCTCTTCAGCTTATTTTCTTATCTTTCTTCCTTGTTTAAGACTATGGCATAATTTTTAATCTTAAAAATCTTATTTTCACCTTTGTGGAATTTTTTCTAAAATAACCCCAAATAATCGTCTGACCGGCAAGCCGCCTGGGAAGATTGGCAGGCCGATCTTGTGAGTCTGGCAGATCGTCCAAGGCAAGAATTGAATTTTGCCTCTAAGACATTTCACTGGCATACCGAAGTAAGGTTTCCAGCAGGCCAATTGGCATATCCAGTAGGTCGAAGCAGAAAAGGTCACACCAAAAATTCTCAAGTGTTACACTAACAACTCAAAAAATGCAAACTCATAACACTTACCCAATGAAGAGAGAAAGAAGGTGCAGGTGGTGGCAAATGCAATGGCGACAGCAACGGCTAATAGTGTCGGCAATTGTGAGGCAATGGAAGCAAAAACTAAGGGCGGTGACAAACACAAGCGAAGAGAGAGATGAAAGGAAGACAACAAAGACAATAGAGGAGACGATGAAGGCAAGGGGATAAAGTTGATCGATGGAGAGAAGCGAGTGAGTAGACAGAGAAAGAAGTACTGTTCTTTGGAGTTTGATTTTTTGAAACCCCGTACTTATTACACAACAAAATTTAACCGTTAAATAATAGACATTATATGACAGGTTGCAGCACAAAAATCCAAAACATAGAGGTTTTCTACCGTGTTATTTATGATGATAGATTGCTAGAAACCATCTTCTAATGGCAGTCATCTAAAGTATTAATTGTAATAGTGAAAATAAACATGCCGAAAGAAGGTTATAAAGTACTCAACATAAATAATAATAATAATAATAATAATAATTAAAAAAATTTTAAAAAAAAAGTAAAAGACGCATAAATTGGATGATGCCTTTAAATTTAAAGATCTATCCTTGCACTCAAAATAGGCAAAAGAACCTCATTAAAGCCCTTTTGAATGCAAAACTTGCTGTAAAAATCCACTCAAGATCAAGAAAAGAGTCCGCGATATTGAACGAGCCTAAAATTATAAATAAGAACTTGACTATTTGCCCAACTTACAACCTTTTTCACGTCAAACATGCAAAGTATTTTTTTTTTTTCATGTTTTTTCAAAGTTCATAACCTTTCGCAAGTTATCAAGTTAACATTGTCTTGTGATTAGATTCTATAGTCTCCTTGTAGTCTCCTCTTGTACATTGCTTTTTCTCCCTCTAAGTTACCTTAAAAGTTCTGTATACATATTTGAACTTTTATCTCAAATATTAGGATTATTATTCTGAATGGTAGTCCTTATCCATAAACTGTCAGAAGGTCTAAGAAGTAAAGGAACCAAGTGGTTGCTGGAGTATTAAAAAAAATCAATCCAAATATTAATAAGTGGAGGCACATTCATCAAACAAAAATAATTGCCCAAAACTAGTAAAACTATACATATGCAACGACAATAATTATAACATGAAAGAATGAGAGACAAATTTAATCTAGGGGAGTATAAAAATTAGGATTATTAGGACAATTAGTTCTTGAATTAGTAGAATAGAATTTTATTGTCTGAATTTTAATTTTAATACATTACTCAACGTACTTTCTATTTTTTTATATATTTTTGTTCTAACCATAAAATTGACTACGAATTCTAATAATTTAACAAAAATAATCATATATCCATCACATGATCCCTTAAAATGTTGAAGAAATAAATTATGCACAAAATTTTCTCTTGAATATTGTTAAAGTCATTGACAACTATAATATCCACTTTGTAACTATTCATGTAGAGCTATAACTTATTATGCAGTAAGAATATTATTTACGTTAAATTTCAAAAAAATTGTTTGTCAATTTTAGTATCAAGCACTAAACATGTCCAAAGATAAAGGTTTATAGAATATTTGGCTGAAGTTAAATTTTTTGAGCTAAATTATCAAAATGCTTATAATTATGGGAGCAATAATACTGATAATCCTTAAAATTAATAGCAAAAATTTGAGAAAAAGTTCGTAAATAGCAGTTTTCATGTATATTAGGATTCATTTTGTTGGTAACTTGCAAAATCAATAGCTTGATATTTACCACCAATTTAAGTAAATATGCTTCCCAAAACTTATAATAATTATTATTTAGGTTAAAAATAATTTAAAATTGACAATATTATAATGATTAAATGAAAGAGTTGATACATCAATTAATAACAATTAAATGTTAAATATCTGTGTTTACTGTTTGACACGTGAAATCCACTATCCTATTTTCATAACTTATCATGTTAATAGATTTTATATGTCAGATCTGAATGCAGAGAGTGTAAAATAGAGTGAGAAAGAGAATGTTGTTAACATTTCTCTTAACATTAAAAACAACATTATTTTAGAAAGTAGTTTTCTTACTCAAATGCTAAGATTTGACATATATCGGCTCAATTATTTAACTTTGCACTAGGGATGCTCTAATTGTGCTGCGATTTCACCTTGAAAATAACATTGTATTGGAGCTATTTATAAACGTGTTTGGAAGAATTTTGCTTTTGCTTTTGTTTTTAGTCTTTAGAAGAAAAGTAAAAACAGTGTCTTTTTAGTAAATGTTTAGAACCATATATTTTAAAAGTGCTTAAATATCTCAAAATAGATTTTAAAAGTTTTGATATAATGTAAAAATATTAGAATGAAGATTAATAATGTCTTATTAAAATTTTAGTACAAGTTTCAAAATCATATACGAAGAGTTCTTTCTTTCAGAAGCTACGTTTTGTGATTTTGACTATAAGCGCTTTAAAAAAGCTAATTAAGCTCTTCTGACAAATTATCCAAACATTTTTAAAAGCTGCTTTTAAATTCAAGAAGCCAAATGCAGTGCCAAACAGACATTATGTGTGTATGTATATATGAGTGTGATTTTAATAGTTACGTTTTCAATAGGTACTACTGTTATTGACTATGTGATATGAATCAATACTTGTATAAAATTAGGTAGTTGACCAAAAAATTATAATAATTACGAAGTGAGTTTTTATCACATCACGTCATAAATTATTGTTAAAATATTCCTAATTGACCCGCGACCTATCACGTGATACATAAGCTGCTCAATAATTTAGTCAAAGAATTCGATCGACTGGAAGTAATAAGATTCCGGGGATCAGATGAAGGAACACAAAGGAATCAACTACTGTACGTAGCACGTGGGCATAAGCATTATCTGCATCGTAATATGGCTAAAATCTTAAAACTCATTTTCAGTGGAATACAAGAGTTGCAATTCAATCAGTTCGTTGGAAAATTAACAATTGCAGTTGAAGGAGATATCGATCAGCATGCATGAGGATGATCTAGTCATACGAGGCCATAAGGAGAGTGACCAAACTCCCCAAAAAACAAGCCACGTTTGGTCCAACACACGTGATGGTTCGGCCCGTTTTATGCCACGGACAAAACATGGCTGGCCACGACACGTGATGGCCCTCGTGAGAGTTTAACCCTGTTCAACATTTTGCAATATATATATTTATATTTGTACGTTTATATTATACACTTGCCCCTACCCTTGGGATCTTCCTCGTAAATGATGGTGCACAAACTAGTTCGCATGTGAACATGTGCATATAAAGAGTCATATATTACAAAAAATGACAAAGAGAAACTAGATATGGTATCATCCAAATATATTACACAAGTTCGAGGTTCTTTAGAAGTGCAAGAATTGTGATTCTCTTCTGTGGATGCCATATGTTCCACGGAATATTTTTGGTAGCATATAAAGTTTAGAGACTGCAACATGTCAATTGTCATGTCACGCCCCGGAGTACGGGAGGTGACGTGGCGAAATATTTAGGTTAAACAAAAGAGGATTTAATTAAAAATCGAGAGTTTGAGAATCAAATCAAAAAAAAAATTAAGAAGATTTTTCCACCACATTTTATAAAGGAATTTATAAAATAATATAAATTAATAAATAACCGCGAATATGGGTTCCACAACCCACAACTTGTGCACACACATGGTACTGACAATATCATAAATACAATTACAGTCCTGGTACAAATAAAGTTAAGTCTTACATGCCTTGATTAATAATACAGAATATAAATAAATTCTTCTATTGCTCCTGAGTTCGGTCTGAAGAATCTCCTCCAAACCTATATGGGAAACCACCTAGAAGGGGGGGATTTAAAACAATAAAACGTGAGCGAAAGGCTCAGTAGGACTATATTTTATAAAATAGTTTAATACAAGGAAACATAACATTTTCAGGAGCTATACAAAAATGAAACTAGAATAGATAAATAAATAAATAAATTGAGTGGAACCGTTCTGACACAGAACAGTCTACTCGTCAAATCAAAACACCAATTTACTTTTACCTAGGCAAACCATGATATCACCACCGTAGTGGCCCAGCTGGGTTTCGGGACCTGCCCCCAAGGTCGATCACCACACGACCCGATCTCTGATATGGCATCATGCCTTAGTGTTTGTTATCATTATCATTCAAAACCCAATTACCGAGTATTGTCAATTACATTCATTATGAAATTCATTTCATAATCACGGTATATTAAAGTATAACCGATAAAACCATTTTCAAACAACCGTTGAAAACATTTTGATAGAAATCCTTTTCAAAGCCAAATCATTTCAAAACCAGGCTACCAAAGAAATAGGATAGAAGTCCTACCTCAATACTCGTGCCGGTACCCCACACCGTAATCCCGGTCCGCTATACGTTAGCTCCACGGAACCACGAACGATCTTAGATACAAACTAAGTCAATCAATATCTAGTTCGAGACATTCTATGTTACTAAATCATTCCATGATGTCCTAGTGTGCCATTTGTACCTTTAAAATCATTCTATAAGGTTGGGGTTTAAATCTGGGTTCAAAACAGTGAAATCGGGTAAAAATCACAAAATTTTCCATGCCTCGGTCGGCCTGCCGGACGCCCTGCTTCGGCCTGCCGAACTGCACAATTCGGCCTGCCGGAAACAAGGTTCGGCCTGCCGAACATTGCCCCAGATTCGGCCTGCCGGTCGGAAGAACACCGGCCTGCCGATCATCACTCCGGCCTGCCGAACATGAACTTCGGCCTGCCGAACTGGGAAGATCCAGAAATCCCAGCCACGGGTTTCTCGATCCCCAAAATCCAAATCTTGTTTCTAACTTGTTTTTCTCAAATCCCAGGCATGAAAAACAACTATAATTGATAGAAAAACATTCTAGAACATGTTTGGGATCATTTAAACAACATTTAAACTCAAAATCCTCAAAAATCCGAAAATGAGAAAAAGAGGAGAAAAATGAAAATCTTCAATCCAATCCGTTTTTCTTCAATCTAGGCTTAGATTTTAGTTGTTCTAAGCTCATTTAACACAAATCCACGGTTTTCTAAGCTAAAACAAACTTAGATTTCAAAAACATACAAAATTGAAAATTTTGTAAAAAGTTTAGAAATTTTGAATCTAACCTCGAATCAAAGCTTCAATCCGCGATCTCGGTTGTCGAATCACGTCCCTGAGCTTCCTCCTTGCTATCCCGAAGCTTGGATTCGGATTTGGTTTCAAAAAAATTTTGAAAGAGATTGAGAGAGAGGGAGCTGCCGAGAGAGAGTGAAGAGAGAGAGAGAAAAAAACCGGAGAGTGAGGAGAGAGAGTGAGAGAAAGGGAATAAATAGAGAAAATCGGTGGGCGGTTTTACTGTACAAAAACCATGTGCCGCCCACAGTTTTGCAAAACAGAGTATTTTTAACATTTTACAAATTGTTGTGTTTTAAAACTCAAAACAATCATTTCAAATCTATAAGAAATCATTTGAATGTATCAATTTAACAAAACTACCAAAAATTCAAAATCCAACCAAATAATCTAATTAAAGTTAAAACATTAATTATGGCACACTAATTCATCATTTATATTTCATTAACATTAAATAATTTTCGGGACGTTACAGCTCTCCACCCCTAAAAGAAATTTCGTCCTCGAAATTTACAACTCATCTCAAAAACAAAACAAATGCGGATACAATTCCCGCATATTCGACTCTAATTCCCAAGTGGCTTCATCAACCCCGTGATGCTGCCACACGACCTTTACCAACGGTATCTCACGACGACGCAAACTAATCACTTTCCGGTCGATGATCTGAATTGGCACTTCTTCGTACGTCGTATCCTCCTGAACCTGTACATCGCGAAACGAAACTATCTTATCCTGCTCAGGTGGACACTTCCTAAGCATCGACACATGAAATACATCATGCACATGAGAAAGTTCGGGCGGAAGATCAAGCCGATAAGCGACCACACCAACACGCTGAGTGATCTCGAATGGCCCGATATACCTCGGCGCGAGCTTCCCACTCACTCCGAACCGCATAGTTCCCTTACGAGGTGACACTCTCAAGAGAACAAAATCTCCAACCGCGAACTCTAAGGGTCTACGTCTTCTATCTGCGTAGCTCTTCTGTCGACTCTGAGCTGCCCTCAACCGATCTCGAATCACCGCGACTTTCTCGTTGCTATTACGAATCTCTTCCGGCCCAAGAATAACTCTATCTTCTGGCTCAGCCCAACACACAGGTGACCGACACGGTCGCCCATACAATGCGTCAAATGGTGCCATACCGATACTCGCCTGATAACTGTTGTTGTACGCAAACTCCGCTAGATGCAAACACTGCTTCCAATTCCCGCCGAAGTCCAACGCACAAGCACGCAACATATCCTCGAGAACCTGAATAACCCGCTCAGACTGCCCATCAGTCTGAGGATGAAACGTCGTACTGAAGTTCAAATCCGTACCCAAAGCCTCCTGAAAACTCCTCCAGTACTTAGCATTAAACCTGGTGTCTCGATCAGAGGTGATGGACAAAGGAACTCCATGCAACCTCACAATGTTCTGCATATACAACTCCCCGAGAATCTTCTTAGAACACGTCGACCTAAACGGAATGACATGCGCCAATTTCGTCAACCTGTCGACCACAACCCAAACTGCATCGTGCCGCTGCTCCGTCCTCGGCAAACCTGTGAGAAAATCCATCGTCACATGCTCCCATTTTCACCCTGGAATAGGAAGCGGCTGAAGCTGACCTGCAGGCTTCTGATGCTCGGCTTTCACCTGAAGACACGTCGAACACTTGGCCACATACTCGCGAACATCTTTCTTCATGCCTCTCCACCAATACTGCCTCTTCAAATCACGATACATCTTGGTGCTCCCCGGATGAATAGCGAACTGAGACCTATGAGCTTCGTCTAGAACGGCTTTCGTCACCTCGGCGATAACTGGAACTGCAAGACACTCCCGGAAGTACAACGATCCATCTGCATGCACGCTCCATTCTTCAAACTGCTCCCCGTTCTGAATCCGCGACCAAATCCCCTGCAAATGTCGATCCTGCCACTGACCTTGCTTCACCATCCGAACAAGAGCTGGAGTCGCTTCCACATGATACAACAAAACTCGATCACCGTCTTCATGATACTGTAGCCGATACTCACTCACTGTCGCATCCCTGCTCCAGTCCTCAAAAATCAAACAAGCGAGAATCCCTGAAGACTTCCTGCTAAGCGCGTCCGCGACCACATTAGCTTTCCCGGGATGATACTGCAACGCGAAATCATAATCCTCCATGTACTCTACCCATCTGCGCTGCCTCAGATTAAGATCCCTCTGAGTGAACAAATATCTTAAACTCTTGTGATTGGAGAATACCTGAAACGACACTCCATACAAGTAACATCTCCAAATCTTCAGCGCGTACATCACCGCTGCAAGCTCTAAATCGTGAGTAGGATAATTTCGCTCGTGAGGTCGTAGCTGTCTCGATCCGTACGCAACCACACGTCCATGCTGCATCAACACGCATCCAAGTCCACGCCCTGAAGCATCAGCATAAACCTCATACGGCTCGTCACTACTAGGAATAACTAATACTGGAGCTGAAGTCAACCGGTTCTTCAATTCCTGAAAAAGCAGACTCACAGTCTTCATCCCACTCAAACCTGACATTTTTCTTGATCAACCTCGTCAACGGAGCTGCAATCTTCGAAAAGTCCTTTACAAATTTCCTGTAATATCCAGCAAGACCTAAGAAGCTGCGAATCTCCGCTACATTCCTTGGTCGTTCCCACTCCAATATAGCTTCAATCTTGGACGGATCCACTGAAATACCATGCTCCGAGATGACATGACCCAAAAATTTGACCTCAGTCAACCAAAATTCACACTTTTCCCTCTTAGCATACAACTGGTGCTCCCGCAGAGTCTGAAGCACGATCCGAAGATGCTGCTCATGCTCCTCCCAAGTCTTAGAATACACAAGAATATCATCGATCAACACGATCACAAACTGATCCAAATACGGCCTGAATATCCTGTTCATCAAATCCATGAAAGCTACTGGAGCATTCGTCAACCCAAAAGACATAACCAGAAACTCGAAATGCCCATACCGAGTCCTAAAAGCTGTCTTAGGAATATCCTCCTCCTTGATCCTGAGCTGATGATAACCTGAACGCAAATCGATCTTCGAGAAGTACCGCGAACCTCCCAACTGATCAAATAGCTCATCAATCCTAGGCAAGGGATACTTGTTCTTCACCGTAACACGATTCAGCTGCCGATAATCCACACATAACCTGAGAGTCCCATCGTGCTTCTTAGCGAACAAAACTAGTGCTCCCCACGGAGATGTGCTATTCCGAATATATCCTTTATCAGCAAGCTCCTGAAGTTGCTTCCTCAATTCCTTCATTTCTGCCGGCGCCATCCGATAAGGTGCCATAGAAATCGGTGATGTCCCTGGAAACAACTCGATACCAAACTCAATCTCCCGATGCGGTGGTAATCCTGGCAACTCGTCGGGGAAAACATCATCGAACTCACCAACCACCGGAATCGCTACACTACTACTCGAAACATAGGGCTCGCAATCTAGATTGGCAAGAAAAGCAAAACAATCTAGATTCCTTCGCCCTCCTAGACATGACTTCATGAGACGCTCACTCATTAGCCAATCACCACCACCCTGGTAAGTGATTACCGTCCCCCTATCAGACACTAGGGTCACTTTTCTAGGTTGGCAGTCCACAACTGCACTATACCTGGATAACCAGTCCATCCCTAAAATCACATCATAGGAACTCATGGGGAGTACAATCAAATCACTTTTCAAAATCTCATCCCCAATCTTTATTTTACAAGATTTACACATACAATTCACACACACCCGCCCCAAAGGAGAAGTTATAGCTAGGGGTTCATTAAACTCTTCTACCTCTAATCCCAAGGCATGTACAAAAGAACTCGAAATGAGAGAATGAGATGCACCGGTATCAAATAAAACGCGAGCTAGAGATCTGGAAACCAAAACCATACCATCGACAACCGCGTTACCAATCTGAGAATCTGACCCTCCAGATGCCATTGCATGAACCTGCACTGGCGCTTTGCCTTTTCCTCTACCGACATTGCTGGGTCCTGGATTACTCGGCCGATACTGCTGAGATGGAGATGACTGCACACTACCTGTACTCGGCGCTCTATACTGAGGAACACTACGCTGAAAATACTGTTGCTGCTGCCCCCGTGCCGGATATGAGAATTGCTGAGGAGAAAACTGCGGATTCTGCAACTGCGGGTACTGCGGAGGCGGAGGTAGGGTCTGAGGCTGAGGCTGAGATGAACGACTGGCATCCTCCCCGGTCTGCGATCCAATACGAGCACTCCTGATTGGGCAATTCCTCTTGATGTGTCCGGGCTGCTGACAGAAATGACAATGAAAGCTGTAGGGATTGCTGCGCCCGCTGCCAGACGAACTGCTGCTACCACTGGTCGCACCGCCTTGCTTGCCTTTCCCCGGAGTTGGACGACTACTGGTGCTCTTCCTGCCACTCCTCTGCGGTCCTCCTGAAGCCTTGGCTCGGTCCTCACAATACTGCACGTAATCATTCTCCACGGAGATCGCCGACGACACAAGCTCTCCGAAACTCCTAAGCCGTAGAGCAACCAACTGCCGCCGAATAGGAGCCTTGAGTCCCTCCTGAAACTTAATACACTTTTCACGCTCCGATGCCACCGCCGATGGAGCAAACCTAGCCAACTCATTAAACTTCGCCTCATACTCCCGAACTGACATATCACCCTACTGCAATCTATAAAACTCAGCTGCCTTCTGATCTCTATATCCCTGCGGAAAATACCGATCATAGAACAGCTCCTCGAACTTGTTCCAACCAATATCGCCACCGCGCTCCAGACGCTTAGTTTGTTTCCACCAGGTGTTAGCGCCACCCTCGAGCTTATACGCCGCAAACTCCACACGATACTCCTCAGGCACACCAAGAGTATCAAGATGCTTCAAGATCGAATCCAACCAATACTCTGCTAACTGCGGATCCCCATTGCCATCAAAAGTCTGAATAGACGCTCGTCGAAATTCCTTAAAGAAAGCATGCCGACTACCAACACTGGAGTCTTCCGGTCTAGCCCTGGCTGCCATCTGCCGGAAAGCCGCAAACATAGACCTCATCAGGCCCTCATCATTTCCGAACTCGGCTTCAGCTGTCGAACGACGTCTAGGTGCCATTCTCTCACTTCTGAAAACAAAATTTGGATTGTCAGAGGTATTTCATTGTCAAACCTATGTGTGCACAATTCCCAAGGTTCATAACCTTGAGCTCTGATACCATTCTGTCACGCCCCGGAGTACGGGAGGTGACGTGGCAAAATATTTAGGTTAAACAAAAGAGGATTTAATTAAAAATCGAGAGTTTGAGAATCAAATCAAAAAAAAAATTAAGAAGATTTTTCCACCACATTTTATAAAGGAATTTATAAAATAATATAAATTAATAAATAACCGCGAATATGGGTTCCACAACCCACAACTTGTGCACACACATGGTACTGACAATATCATAAATACAATTACAGTCCTGGTACAAATAAAGTTAAGTCTTACATGCCTTGATTAATAATACAGAATATAAATAAATTCTTCTATTGCTCCTGAGTTCGGTCTGAAGAATCTCCTCCAAACCTATATGGGAAACCACCTAGAAGGGGGGGATTTAAAACAATAAAACGTGAGCGAAAGGCTCAGTAGGACTATATTTTATAAAATAGTTTAATACAAGGAAACATAACATTTTCAGGAGCTATACAAAAATGAAACTAGAATAGATAAATAAATAAATAAATTGAGTGGAACCGTTCTGACACAGAACAGTCTACTCGTCAAATCAAAACACCAATTTACTTTTACCTAGGCAAACCATGATATCACCACCGTAGTGGCCCAGCTGGGTTTCGGGACCTGCCCCCAAGGTCGATCACCACACGACCCGATCTCTGATATGGCATCATGCCTTAGTGTTTGTTATCATTATCATTCAAAACCCAATTACCGAGTATTGTCAATTACATTCATTATGAAATTCATTTCATAATCACGGTATATTAAAGTATAACCGATAAAACCATTTTCAAACAACCGTTGAAAACATTTTGATAGAAATCCTTTTCAAAGCCAAATCATTTCAAAACCAGGCTACCAAAGAAATAGGATAGAAGTCCTACCTCAAACTCGTGCCGGTACCCCACACCGTAATCCCGGTCCGCTATACGTTAGCTCCACGGAACCACGAACGATCTTAGATACAAACTAAGTCAATCAATATCTAGTTCGAGACATTCTATGTTACTAAATCATTCCATGATGTCCTAGTGTGCCATTTGTACCTTTAAAATCATTCTATAAGGTTGGGGTTTAAATCTGGGTTCAAAACAGTGAAATCGGGTAAAAATCACAAAATTTTCCATGCCTTGGTCGGCCTGCCGGACGCCCTGCTTCGGCCTGCCGAACTGCACAATTCGGCCTGCCGGAAACAAGGTTCGGCCTGCCGAACATTGCCCCAGATTCGGCCTGCCGGTCGGAAGAACACCGGCCTGCCGATCATCACTCCGGCCTGCCGAACATGAACTTCGGCCTGCCGAACTGGGAAGATCTAGAAATCCCAGCCACGGGTTTCTCGATCCCCAAAATCCAAATCTTGTTTCTAACTTGTTTTTCTCAAATCCCAGGCATGAAAAACAACTATAATTGATAGAAAAACATTCTAGAACATGTTTGGGATCATTTAAACAACATTTAAACTCAAAATCCTCAAAAATCCGAAAATGAGAAAAAGAGGAGAAAAATGAAAATCTTCAATCCAATCCGTTTTTCTTCAATCTAGGCTTAGATTCTAGTTGTTCTAAGCTCATTTAACACAAATCCACGGTTTTCTAGGCTAAAACAAACTTAGATTTCAAAAACACACAAAATTGAAAATTTTGTAAAAAGTTTAGAAATTTCGAATCTAACCTCGAATCAAAGCTTCAATCCGCGATCTCGGTTGTCGAATCACGTCCCCGAGCTTCCTCCTTGCTATCCCGAAGCTTGGATTCGGATTTGGTTTCAAAAAAATTTTGAAAGAGATTGAGAGAGAGGGAGCTGCCGAGAGAGAGTGAAGAGAGAGAGAGAGAAAACCGGAGAGTGAGGAGAGAGAGTGAGAGAAAGGGAATAAATAGAGAAAATCGGTGGGCGGTTTTACTGTACAAAAACCATGTGCCGCCCACGGTTTTGCAAAACAGAGTATTTTTAACATTTTACAAATTGTTGTGTTTTAAAACTCAAAACAATCATTTCAAATCTATAAGAAATCATTTGAATGTATCAATTTAACAAAACTACCAAAAATTCAAAATCCAACCAAATAATCTAATTAAAGTTAAAACATTAATTATGGCACACTAATTCATCATTTATATTTCATTAACATTAAATAATTTTTAGGACGTTACATGTCACTTGTTATCAGCTTACATAAAACGTGTCACATCTAAGTTTCGATGACTCATCATTGAATACTTTAGTTCACCCTTAAGGTTTCTTTTTTTTTGGTTGACGACGGATATGACATAATTGTTGATTATAGAATTAGAATATGGCTCCAATCAGTGCACATATATTCTACGCATGGCATGATGTCAATAAATAATGACTTTATCGATGCGATATTATTATAATAATTACTTTGTAATTATCAATATATTTAAGATATTTTGGGAAAATTTTAATTTCAGCATAATAATTTGTCCATATAGTGTAATTTTGTCTCCTCTCTTAGTTTGTAGTGAAAAAATTCTTACTCAAAATCTTAATTTAAATTTGTCCATATAGTGTAATTTTTTTTGTGCATTTAGTGTAATTTTTTCTCCTATTTTAGTTTGTTGTAGCGAAAGAATTCTGACTCAAAATCTCAACTTAAAAAAGAAATATTGTAGTACCATTGCTAAGTTAAACTTTGCAACCACAATACAAGCAGCACTTTTACTTCTCATATATCATCTCCTCTATTGACATAATTTGTCACTAAATTGAAATTGCATTAAAACAGCTCTAACTTTATAGCGGTACGCCATTGGAAATTCTGGAATACACAATGCCTATTTAAAAAACTGCAATTGTTAATTTCAGTTAATTTTGGAATACAAGAGTCGTAATTCTTTATTAATGTGTGTACTAATGTTAATTTTGGCATTTGAGTGTGGAAACATACTACGATATAGTGTCATTTTTTATGCCAAATTTGTCATATGTTAAACTTGATGGTAAATTTATTATCAAGTTTAACATATAAAAAATTTAGTATTTGATTCTTATTGGTTAATATATATTTTTAATAGTTACGACATTATCACTTCTAAATTATTTTAGTATTAAAATTTTATTTTTACAAATTCAAGACTTAATGTTATGATAAAAGGTAGATATAGAATTTCAAATAACATTATACATGGGAGAGCAGAAAATAGATTATATAATATTTTCACACTTTTAGATCCAAATATAGTATTAGAATTTGTATTTAAATTGAAGATGATCTAACAGATAGGTGAGAGAAATGAGCAAAAATATATTTGGCAAAAACCTTAACAAATTGATAGTTGTCATCCTCTATTAGATCCATTGAAAGAGAACTGTGAGATTTGCTATCCAAAGTTTTTATGTGACCTTCTACAATAGAGATCAATGTGATGTTTCTCTTTTGGGCTAATTTTATGGGCATTGTTATGATTTGTTCTCATTCCAAACTAATGTTAATAGTTGACTATTTTTATAGGTAGTTACCCAAATTGATGTTTGTAATTAGGGTTGCATACAATCAGTCCAGTCTCAAACCGTCAAGTTTTTGGAACCAAACCATTTTGGCGGCTTGGGTAAATTTGCAACCGAAACGGATTATTTTAGTTATTTGGACCAAACTAGACCGGACAATTCCCAAATTGGCCGATCTAGTTTAATTGCAACTCGGACCGGCTTTTTTTTAAAAAAAAGTTTTTATTTTTTTATAGTACTAGATTTTATATTCTAAAACTATAAAAATCCAAACCTTAAAAACAATATACTAAAAAAGGAAAATAAAAAAAACAAAAATAAAGAAATGTAAAACATACCATCCAAAGCAATAATGTGTATATTTAATATTTTTTATTATATATATATATAACGATTTAGTCTGGTTTAGAACCGTTTTTAAATGGTCTTATAATGTTCCGTTCTTAATAGTCTAAAAACGGTTGGATTGATTGGTCCAGCGGTTTTTTGCTTTTTCTGCACGGCTTTTGAGAGAGCTGTTGATGAGCGAATTTTTTTCCCTCTCTTTGAATTGTTGAACCATATATGCGAGTTAAATTCTTGTACTGTTTTCTTCCTGCCGTTTCTCTCTTTAATTTTCTACATAAGAGGGGAGCAATAGAATGAGAAAGCAAGGAGGAATAAACTCCATTAAAAGTAAGACTATTTGCTGTCAAAATTAATGGGATAGCTACGGAACTTATTTGAAGATAACTCTGAAGATTGATACTACAACCGACTTGTCGCAATGACATAAATGAAATTAACAATGTACAATACTTGATCGAGACGACAGACCTTTTCGAACACTTCTCAGTGCAACCACGAAATTCAAGCGAGCCTAGAGGAATAATTCCCGGCTTGTAGCTAAGAGAAGAATGGTGTGTTAGGATACATGCTTAAATCTATAATATTAGTGCTATTTTGACATATGAGAAGTAAACTTTATTTGATTTTATTAATAATTCAATGTTAATGTCACATTATTATTTTTATTAAATATCATAAGGTCCCAATACTATGTTTAAATCCTTTAATTATATCTACATAGTTTTCATAGAGTGAAGATAGAATTTCAAACAATGTAGTGTAAACCTATATGTTCACAAACTGTAACTAAAATTGGCAGTTTATTTTGATAATTGTTATGTTGTCTATTTTCATTTAAGAATATAATAATCTTATCTAGATTACAGTAATGGTTATGAGAAAATAAAAACACCTTTGTATTTGAAGTAAATTGAATTATTATTATTAGAGGTTAATAAAATTTAGATTACGGAAATTGGTTATATCAATGGATAACCTTGAAATTATTATTTGAAACTTCCTTATAATGTCTACATAATTTAAGAATGCAACTTTTATTTTATAGTAGAATTATAACTTAAAGTTTTTGATTATGTTTGATTTAGTTCAGCATTAATTACATTAAATAATAGGTATTGAAACTTAAATCATACAAGTCTAATGGTCCATTGCTACCTAGCTCCACTAGGCTATACGATGAATTAATATTGTAATTTTCTAATATAGTATAAGTGTCATGGAACTCCATGAACTTTTCTCTATACTGTACGTGATGCAGTCGACAGCATTGCAGACATTTGGGCGTGTTTTTCTTACAACATTGATGATTGATGTATTTGTGTGACGCATATCTGATGGAGTAATATAAAATTTTATTTTTAATATTTAATTTATATGTTAAGATAAATATGGTATGTCAAATTTTTTGTTTTTAACTGTTGCAATAAATAATTAAGATATATGTCATATTCTTTGTTTTTAACTGTTGCAATAAATAATTAAGGTTTATGTCATATTCTTTGTTTTTAATTGTTGCAATAAATAATTAAGATATATGTCATATTCTTTGCTTTAATCGTTACAATAAATAATTATGAGATGTAAGGATAAACAATTTTTTAAAGGTGGAAAAAATTATTTAATTGTTAAAATTCAGTTTCCAAATTTAGTATCGGTGGTCCAAATGTTGCACAATGATTGAAGAAATAACATTACGTAATTGCACCAGTGTGGATTTAACAAACGACCGCCGTAGAAACACATAAAAACAAATAAAAACATATCAATCAATGTGGTATAACCCGTCGGGCGTCAACTAAGATAAACGTGAAAAAATCTGGACCAACTAATTTCTTGTTAATATCTTCTTTTTTTTTATGTTGTTAATATAATATATAGCTAGTAAACATCGCAAACATCCTCGACTCTTTCATTAAGATCGTAAGAGCCATAATTAGGACTTATCGGCATAATTCAGATAGTTACATAATTAGTAAATTCCCAGGAAAGATGGCCTTGTTTTATTATAATCAGATCCTCACTTGTAATGTAGGGCTCTACACATTCTTTTCAATTCCTTCGTTGCTCTCCAAGAGTATCTTCAGGCAATAAGAAATATTGTGCATGCAAGAAGATACATCCAATTAGGTTCTTGAAATCATCAATAAATTTCATTTTCATATTATGTGGTATTATTGTTTTCGTAATTTTTCAAACCATTAATCCGACTCCCACAAAGCGGAAGAGTGTGCAAATCATAGATATAAGTATATAGATGAAAAAAAAAACATTGATATTTTATCACTAACGATTTGTTTTTATTGCGTTTAATTTGTATATGTTTCCTTTCTGTGACTCAAATTATATAATGAGTTGATCGAAGGCAAATTATTTGAGGGTTATTAATTAACGTAAATTGGTTGCCTGTACAGTTAGCAAAATTTGACCCGCCTAATATACTGATCCATAGATTTTTTTTAAATATTCATGATGTTTTTTTTAATTATATTATCTTAAAAAGTAATAAAAATTATTAATTAAAACCACTTTAATTATAACATATAAAAATTTTATATTATATTAATTTTTTTATTATTATTATAACATATAAAAATTTTATATTATTTATAACTAAATTCTCACTACTATACCAAACAAGTAAGTCACAAACTTCTCTTTTCTTCAAGACATCGATTTTCTAAACATATACAAGCACTCGACCTTGTACATCCAACGACCCAGCGCCCCACGATAGGGACCGTGCACCGACAAACTGTACAACGAATTATAAATATTGAAAAAGAAAAGAAACTTCATGTACAAGAAAAGTCTATACAAGGTAGTCCAATATAATATTGCTAAAATCCAAATGACAGGTGTCTCCTCCGAGAAAGTGAAACACTAAAACTTAATGCTCACACACGTATATATCCATATAGGCCGGCGGCTTTTAGGATGCTTGTGAATTAGTTGTGGGAGCGAGGGTAAAAAAATTTAAATTTTAGTCATAATAATTTTTAATTATAATAAGATATTATAATTGATATGTATTTAATTATAATTTTTAATTTAATTTTAATTGTGACTAAAAGTTTTAATTATAAAATTTTTAAGATACGAAAACATATTGTTGTTAATAATTTTGTAGTTAAAAGTTATAGTTACAATAAAATTTTGTGAGTAACATACATTTAGTCATAATTTTTAATTTAATTTTTATTGTGTTAAAAAATTTTACAAAAAACTACTATAATCAAAAGTCTAATTTTTTGCAGTAGGTTTACAAGCTTTTGGTACATAAATTGGTCTTGGCTTAAAATGTACCAAGATTTCACCTCTGTATATTTTGTGGTTCAAATTAATGAGTACTGCATCATTATTTTTTTTTAAAAAAAAGCATTATTTTGTTTAGCTGTAAAAGTTTCTCAGATTTTTCTGCGTGATTCATGACCTGCTTATGGAAACGTAATTGTACCTAATTCCACCATATATATTTATGTTTAAGAAAAATTTGAAAATAACGAACGTTTTTATGTAAGATACATATTGATCATGAGATAAGCATATGAGGATAGTGTTAGGAAAAAGTTAGTGGTACAGAGGTAGAACAAATTAACACCTCTAACATCTTGGCAGGAAAATATGATAAGTAGTAGCTATACATATATAATAGTGACTTTAAAGATTGGCCAGATGAGCCCCTTCTGGCTGCTGCGCTGAATTGCTTCCTTTGTTTGTACAATCTTATCCTTCCACACACTATTGCATGCACTGTACGTGTAGCAGCTTTTTTTTATGTATGACATGAACATGCAGGCCCTGCATACCTGCCCCCACCATTATTCTAAAAGAAATGCACCAGAAGATTGGTATAAGAGATGCAAATAATAATAATAATAATAACAACAACAACAACAACAGCAACAAGAACAATGCCACTTTTGATCAGTTATGGAATTTTTCTAGAGAAAAGGATGGTCACTGTAAGGCTGCTTTTCGCCATAACTCTGCATCATCAGCTCTTTTTCGCTGGAAATTAATATTTTGCACGCACGCACGCACGTACATACTCTATGAATTTAAAAACTGTTCAAGTGTGTGTCATATCAACACGTGGCTCTTGTCTATAGAATTTTGTTTTCCAGGGGCTGACAAGCCAATATGGGTAAATAAGTATTTGTGTCAAAATTTTAGGGTCCGTTTCATAAATAGATTTAAATTAATAATTTAATTTAAATTAATATGATTTAAATTAAGATTTAAGTTAGTAATTTGAATTGTTATTCGAATTAACGTTTAGATAAGCATTTAAGTTTTAATCTAAGTATAGAATAAAATTGAAATTTATGTTTAGAGAGATAGTAAAGATAGTTTTTTATTTATTAATAAATCTAATAAAATCTTAATGTTAATGATCTTAAAAAATATGCAATATGGATCTTGATTTATTCCTCTCTTCATTAGAAACACAGTGAAAAAAGAATCATCTCAATTGGATATCAAATGAAAAAGTTATGATTTTTTCCCTCAAATATAGAAGAGAGAATTTTAGTTTTTACTGTAACAAAGATATCAAGTATCAAAAGTTTAAAGGAGATGAGAATTTTAAAAATTTAGATTCTTGATACTTAAATAATTCAAATTTTGAGGGAAACAAATATAGATCTGAACGATTCTTAATACTTAAATCTAAATTTAAGTCTATTGAATTAAAAAAATACATAAAACAAAAAATACAAGGCATGAGGAAAAAAAATCCTATAAAATACTAATGTTATTAGTTACATGTTTTTAGTCATGAGAAAATATTTGAGTCACGTCAAAAAGTTTGATCACACTAAAAATTAATAACCAATAAGACCCTTTAAGGGTTTAACTTTTTTTGTTGCTTCGCTTTTCCATCTGGAGTTGATGTAATATTTTCTTTTCTTGACTTTTTGTATATTATTTTTTTCTTCTTCAGACAAAATGAGTGGCTTATAATATTCTGGTGTGTGCTAATTTAAAGAGTGTTTCGAAGCATTAGTTAAAACAAATTGATTAAAAATATTATAATATTTAAGAGTTATATATTATAGTATATTTTTATTTAATTTTATAATATATAAGAGTTTTATACTTTAGCAATCAAAAGTTGGTTTGAACTGAGTTAGGAATGCACCAAAAAATTTTCATGAGTTGTCCTCTACCTTCAATCCCCTTGAAAAAAATTAAAAAGATTATATAGTACTATTCAAAAACAGAGTACAAAAATGTTATATATCATAGTATCTCACGTGCAAGTCACATGGGGATTGAAAAAAATAAAAAAGAATGTATAGTACTCTTCAAAAACCGAGTACAAAAATGTTATATATCATAGTATCTCCCATGCAAGTTACATGCAGTACTTGATCATTTTTTAAAGGTCAAGAACAAAAAGACTTCATTTTTTTTTTCTTTCAAATGGAGAGATAGAAGAATATATATATATATATATATAGAGAGAGAGAGAGAGAGAGAGAGAGAGAGAGGGACTGAGCAGACCAAACGTGCAAATATAATTGAGAATAGAGGCTTTATTTTCCCTATAATTGCTCATTTTTTCATTCCATATATTTTAAGGATTCATTTGGTAAATGGATTTAAATTAGTGATTTGATTTGAATTAGTGTGATTTGAATTAGGATTTGAGTTATCAATTTAAATTATTATCCGAATTGACATTTGGACGTACATTTAAGTTTTAATCTGAATATAGAATAAAATTAAAATTTATGTTTGAAGAGAGAGTGAAAATAATTTTTCATTTATCAACAAATCTAATAAAATCTTAGTGTTAATGATTCTAAAAAATATACAATATAAATCTTAATTTATTCCTCTCTTTACTAAGAATATAATGAAAAAGAATCATTTAATTAGATAACAAATAAAGAAATTATGATTTTTTTTTAAATATATGAGAGAGAATTTTAGTTTTTATTGTAACAGAGATATTCGAGTATCAAAAGTTTAGAGGAGTCAGAATTCTGAAAACTTAGATTCTTGATACTCAAAAAATTTAAATTTTAAGAAAACTAAACACATGTCTAAATTTTTTTTAATATTTAAATTTAAATTTAAGTTTAAAAAAAAAAGTTCCAAAACAAACGGCCCTTACGTATACCAAATACTTGGACAGAGATGTGTTTTAGCTTCACGTCAATGGCAGCTACAATTAAATTGATATAAACCATTCTAGTATATTCACAAAGTTATTCCTTCCAAGAATATAGCCACATTCTAAGATATAATAATAAACGACCTTGACCGTTGATCATATACATGATGTTGTCAATTATCTTCACAGAATGAGCAGCGACATTTCACCGTCAGTAGTGACACTTTTTTGGAGAGCGAAAGAATAGTGTAATATTGAAGTCGGCTTCGCGTAACAGTTGACATGATTCAAAAAGTGGGACCCAAGAGTGAGATAGCCACCATGGGTAAGCAGTGTCGTAACATCGTCAATTAAAGCTCAAACAAATAGAGATGGGATTGCTGTATATACATATATATACGTATACACGCGCACAGATGACATGTATTTATATACTGAGATTCTGATTTTGATGATGAACCACTTGGACGCCAATATATAATTGATTTGCTGACCTAGGGTTTACAATTATTTTGACTGACATAGCCAAGCTTCCGAATGAGGCACCACCACGTCACCTTGTCACAACTTATAGTTGTGGCGTATACTGGTGTCGACGTGTCGGCAGCTAGCTCCAGGGACAATATCTACAAGGCCTTTTTCATTTCAACACGTGCCCATATGTAGATTTCGTAGATAATAATAATGATTTAAAGAAAAAAGCGTTATGTATGGAGAGAATTGGGGGGGGGGGGGGGGGGGGGGGAAAGGAAAAACCACACAAGAAAAGTTTGGATAGCGGCCTAACGAAAAAGGGGGAATCTAATTCAATTGCAGATGGAACTAGCTTAGCAGTGCAGCTATAGTGAAAACGGCTTCTCAATCTCATTATAAGGATGCCATGCCCCGGCCCTCATGCAGTAAATTGGTTGAAGACAAGGGCTTAAAAATAAAATAAATAAATAAATTCAGCCTATATATACAGGAGCTTTTGTTTGATGTAATGGATAATATGTAATTTTAATGGTCTATAAGTTTTCTAATCCAAGCAAATGACTGGACGGCTTTTGGTTTGGTCTTGCTAATCATTGACATTTGTCAATCTATTATAGGTATATACTATATACATGGGATTTTGATTTTTAAATGTTGAAAACCTCTTTTTCGGAGTCTTCGTAGTAAATGGGTGCCTGCAAAAAGTTAGAGCAAGTTGAGCTAATACTACCAGAACTAGGTGTTGCTTTTCGTTGTAAAAAAGAAATAAATACAAACACGCACCAGATATTATGTTGTAAATGCTCATTGCAAAAATAACCTTACAATCTCATTATTTAGAAATTAACTCTCTATTTTTGGATAATACAATATCAATCTTTCAGATTTAAGAGACTAATGTTGCAAAATTACCCTTAACTCATCGATATCATGCCCGGAAGGAGAAATTTTCTATTATATTCCAAATACCACCCTTAAGAAGAGCAACAAAATAGTAAATTAGATATACAATTTTTTTTAGGATAAGATACATCATGTATACACTAGTCTTCAGCCATTATTGTTGTTTCTTAAAAAAAAAAAAGTCTTCAACCATTGTCTAAACCCCTAACATTTTAAGTGTGTATGTATTGAATTTAGCTTATATATCCTGTCTCTTTTTATATCCCCTAATAATATCATACCATATTAATTAAAATATTTTAATTGACATGATTAATAACATAATATTTTAATTGATATTTTATTCTAAATGATATAATATGATTTTATTGAAGGAACATGAATAAGGGGACACATGAGTCAACTTTGTATGTATCCAAACATCACACTAAACCCTCATACTAGTGTTTGTTTGACATGAAACAATTAATAATCAAGGCTTGAATTTGAAATTTGATAAACGCAAGAGTAAGGTCATTTTCATCATTTACGCCCTATTCTTATTATTCAGGGGTTGGTACAAGGACATCTTAATCTTGAATATAACCTTTCGCTTGACCATGTTTGCATATTGTCACATTTACTTGAAATCTAAGTTATAAGTCAATTGTAAAATGGTAAAATGGAAAGACATATAGGTTTATTTTTAAGAATAACCGTCTGCTATATAAGGGACATGCTAAAGACCTTTTAAAAAAAAAATTGAAGTTGAGGATTCAAATGTTTACATTTTATATTTTATGATGGAGCCATCAGATGTATAATTACTATGAGATTGCTTGTAATCACGCCGTTTAAATACTTTAATATAAAGGTTTTTATAAATTTGTTAATGTAATATTTAAATTGGTGGTTTAAATCGAAGATATTATAACAATTTAAATTTTTTAAAAAATATCTTATAATAAAATTAGTTCAAGTTAAAGCTTTTTTTTTTTTTTTTGGTTAGAGTCATAGAACCAAAACATAACATAAAATGCCGTCGTCAATTTTGCTAATGGATGTGTATTTTGTTGAATTTAAATAAAAAAGAATGGTCTATTTATAGCAGTCTCCATCTCCATCGGCAAAAACGACTATAGTAATAGACCGTTGAAGTTGAAGGACGTCATATTTATTTATTTTTTAAATCTTTAGCCAGGTCTTTGTTCTTGTTAGTCTCTAGAAACAAATTGGGATCCTCAACGTGGCTGGACAAGAATAATTCAACCAATTGAAGTGTACCAATCTTTTCGTTTCTAAAAGTGACAGCTGATGTTGAACCAAAAATGTATAGTATGTGTCATAAATATTTTCTATTTCTTTCTTTCTTTCTCTCTTTTTTTTTTTTCCTTTTCGTTTCTTTACAGACTTCATGAATTAACGTACTTTATTAGCCCCATGATGGTTCCACACCAACCACTTTTGGTGCGCAGATTAAAAAAGTCACTGACCCTGTGATAGAGGTCTATTTCAGAGTCAGGGAAGTCATAGATGGACTTTGCATAAACCACTCCGAATGTAGTGTACTCCCCTACATCTCCACCATCTTCCTGACATGGAAAGTCATTTGAGCACGTTAATGTGATGTTTTGTTCATTAGTTGAAACCTTGCTGAGTGAATTTTGTTATAATATTTTATTTTATAAAATTTAAATTATTATAATATTTTTAATTCAAGTTTTTTTTAGGCTAACCCTATTTGGATAAGAAAGAATTATAAGATGTAAAACAAAAAAAAAAATATTGATATTGACACATTTGAATTGCTAAAGAAAGAAATAGTAAGGCATTTTATTTGGATAAAAGACCCAGATCGAACCAACCATTCAAATACCATATAAACAATTTAACAATAGTTGTATAATGAGAGTATTTTGAAACAGAGTTAAAATTATAAGTTAAAATTAAAATACTATAACATATAAAAATTTTATATTATAATAAATTTTTGCTTAACATTATAGTTTATTAGAACTTTACATATATTCTAACATTTAAAACTTAGAAATTACAATTAGGTTACCAATCAAAGTCATAAAATTTAACGTGTGTAATGGACAAAGATAGACATAATATATATAATTCCTTTATGGCGGCAATATTAGATACTACCTGCCTCATATTGATTTTTGGTTAATTTTGAGTTTTTTTTCCCGTTAGATGTTGCTTATAATGCGGGCATTTTTATTTTTTATTTTTCTCACTTGCCAAGATTTTCCCTTTGGTATTTTCTGGCAGTCAGACATTGAATGTGCCCATTTTCTTGACAAGGTTGAAATCTATTTTAGGAACTGAATTTTAAAGGTAGAGTTTTGGCTTAACCTTTTGGCGTCGCTTCCTACTTGTAGCTGCTAGGTTTCAGATTTCTTATCTAGGTGAGTCTTAGGAGAGACACCCTTTGCGGTTGTATTTTTCTTTTTCTTCCCAATATTTTTGTCCCTTTTTATTTTTCTCTAACAAATTTGAGCTAGGCGTTTAGTGTGGGATGAGTTTGTTATTTGTTACTAACCGAATTAGGATGTTTTTAGCTTTTCTTGATGCTTGTTACTTCTTCTCTTCAATAAGAAAAACATATGTGATATTATATGCCATATACTTAGATTCTGATTATATAATTTTCTTTAATTCAATCAAATAAAAGTCAAACTTATTAAAAACTTGAGATTTCATCTTAAAAAATCAACCTCTAGTTAAGTATAGTAGCTCAATTTTCCTATAAGCTTGTAACTATATTTACATAATTTAGATAATGTGGGGCATAAGTTAATTTTTAACTTTTACACATTCTTTAAAATAGTGCTCTCTTTGGAGCAATCGATCTTGTTTTGGATAGATAGACGGATCGTTTTAACTTTTCGGCCTCTAAGACATTAACAGTTTACCAAACTCCCCCAAATCTAAACTTTAATTTCACCCAGGTACGATATCCATGCGGCACCAAGCGGCCATTGGTTGTAATAGTCTTATTCTTTAGACAAAAGTCCGTGAGTAACTTTTTCAACCAAATTTATATACAATGAATGAAGCATACAAATGATGTGCATAGTAAGATCCTAGTTGAATCAAAACTTTATTAACTGCAAGCAAATTTTGAGCTTTTAGAAAGTATGAAGGCAAAGAAACGGCCAAGGTGTAGAACTAGTCTAAATTTTCATAATTAGGTTTAGATTTTTTGGGGGGATAAATTAGATTTAGTTTCAGTTACATTATTTAGGGTTGAGCTACATTAAAGCATATAACTATGATCCACTGATTAAGCACGAACGTACACGCGGAAACTTAACAATTCAAAGAGTAATCAATAATGGATTTTGACAATTATGTCAACATTGATCGTAGTGGAGTAAACAATATATAATTAAATCCTAGTATTACGTTTGAAAAATAAAGTAGCCCTTAAAATTAGTAGGAGAAATAAGTGCACTAAGTTACTTGGAGATTGACGATATTCAAGAAATAAATCTATTACGCATGCATGTAAAAAGCACATATAGATCGTTCGATCATATCACAAGAAACTGTGATATTAAACATTTGGCATTAATTCACATATTTTATTTGGTGCGCGTTAGCTTCAAGCAATTGTGACATGAACATTAATTAAGTCCGAACTTTGAGCGAAACTCAATACATTCAAAGATGTAATTATCCCACAAGCCACCAGAATTTCCTTCCCTAGATAAGCAAGCAACTGGTCCATATTCCACAATACATAAGAGATAAATATATATAGATATATATATATATATATACATCGCATTTTGATCATATCACATGAAAGTGACCCGAAATTAACTTGGTTATAGTTTTCTTGTCCTCAATAACTCTCTCTATAGATACTTTTATTTATTGAACGCGGCACTAGATAGTTTGTGGTTCATTCAAAAGGAATTATCTGTTGTACTTAACAAGAAGAAATTCTTTGCTTATGGTTTGGTTTGTAATGGATAAGGAGTAAGATGGCAAGTGGAATAATGCATCTATAGAAAACGACTTGAGCATTTCATATCCATTGAGAGTTACTTGTTACCTACATTTCCACATTAATTAAATTAGACAGTTTTTCTTTGAGAAGTTAAAAAGTCTATTACATAATTATAACTTTGTTTTTATCCACTGAACCTTGGTGCAAATCTAATACTACTAATTTGGTTGAAAGCTGCTGGCCGTATCTACCGCCGCTTTCTCCAAAGATTGTGTCGTGTCAGCTTACTTGATCATTAATAGTCGAGTTTATTTTGTTAGGGCGGCAACACATTTTTCTTTTTGACTAATCATAATAATAATTATTATAATTATAGTAATAATTATAATTATAATAACAGTGTGTGAACTTTTATCGAATCCGGGAATGGAGGATAACAAAGGGCCAAGGCATCCAAGGTCATGCACTTGCTCAGCCATTAATACTAGTCTCCTCAGTTACAGGAAAAAGTCTGAGCAATTATTCATAGAACCACCAATTTCCAAATTATTTGCTTTCTTTTACCATTCCCTGCTGATAAAACCAAGTAAGAATTTAAAGTTAAAATTAAAATATTATCATATATAAAAAATTTATATTGTAGTATATTTTTATTTGATATTGTTGTAAGTAAAACTAGTTCTCAAACACTTTCAAAATAGTTGATGGGCAAGAATATTTATGAACTAACTTTACAAGATGAATTTTATTACGATAATCCCGAAAAACCCAAAAATCTGAAATAAACGCAACAATCTAAAGGCGATCATGCAATATGTTCATATTAAACTTGTAAGCAAAGTTGAAAAGCTCCTTCAACGTCCCAGAACTATCCTCACGACAATCCATAATTCCTTTCAGGGCAGCCCAAATGATCGAGCAATGAGTCAGAGCTATAGGTGTTAACTAGTTGATCCTACATGCAAAGCTTAGGGAGTCATTTTATGGATTCCATTCCTGAGTTAAGTTTTAATTACCACATTGTTATTTTTTAATTTATTTAGTAATAAAGAAACAAGCCAGTTGCTGCTTGATGTGCAACTAAAACAAACATCTTTATAAGTACCATATTTTAAATAGAATTTATTTCAAGCAGCAATTTCAACTAATCTTAAACGTTGTTTTTCTAAGCAAATTTCGAGTTGAATCATCTAGCTCTAATTGGTGAGAGAATTATTTCTCATCCTTTCTCTTATAATTAATACTCAAAATTCATATTCTACTGAAGAACAATGGGCGTGACTCTTTTAACAGAATGAACCACTATAAATTTTGCATACGGTATTTTTGTTCTATTGTTCTATTTTATTTTACACATTGTCATCTGATCTTGAACATTCGCTTTAGAGCTAATAGGTCCAATAAACGGTGCTTTGAGAGCCCAAATTTCTTAAATAATGCACAAACAATCTAAATATTTAAGCACACATGGAAAAATATATTTCAAGAAGAACATTTAGGGAAAAACTATTAAAATGAAGCACATTAAAAAATGATGACACTGTAGAGGATTTTTGATAAATTGAAAACTAGAAAATGAAAAACTAAATACAAACACATATGGAAGAAATTATATTAATATAAGCAAAGTAAGAGAAAGCGCATTTCAATTGCCCAAATAGGAACATATTAGAGAGAATGCATTTTAAAAAATAATTGAGATGACATGGGAAAAAGTATTTTAAATAAACATATGAAAAATAAAACTATAAAATAAATAGGTGCACATTTGAAAGAAATTATTTTGACAAGGACAAAATGATAAAGTAATGAAGAAGTAAAATAAAAAAATATTAGAAGAAATTTTTTGATGGTATACTAAAAAAAAATAAGACAGGCAAGAAAAAAAAAGGAGCTTTTTTCCTCAAAAAACAAAAAATATTAAAAAAAAAGAGAGAGACGAAGAAACGCAGACCAACTGTTGCCGAAAAGAAACTTGAGTGCCCGAGACACTTTTGGCATGGTAAGATATCAATCACATTGAAACTATTTAGCATAGATTTCTAGAAACTATTTTTAACTCATTGGGTCACAAGTTGTTTGGACATGTTTGAATGATTTATCAAAAACTTTTAGCTCTCACAAAAGCTTACAGTTAAGTCACAAAATATAATTTTTCAAAATTTTTAAAATAAATTTTAAAACTTATATCAAAATGTCTATCAAATATTTTAAACTTTATTATAATATTTTTATTGTTTGTAAACATTGAAAAACTATTTTAACCGATTTAAGGACTTTTAATGATATGATCTTTAAACTTTTTAAATATATATATATATATATATATACATGATTGACACTTACTAAAAAAACAACCACAATTTTTATTTTTTCTCTTCTATTAAGCAAAAACACAAACAAAATATCTGCGAAACAGACCCTATCTTCAGTTGAAGTTCTACCATGGAAAAGATGCCAAACAAGAAAAGAACATATTGGAGGATGACTGTGCGCCATACATATTTTTTTTCTCTCTCCAATCAACTTCAACATCCCCGATCACAATAGATATAGAGTACATTGAAATTGTTTGGATATTTTAGGTACTAATAAGTGTGGTTAAAATTAAAATTTTTGAACTAAAAATTATAAAATATAAGAGTTTTATATTATATTATATTTATATTGGTTATTATAGTATATAGAAGTTTTATATTATTATAATTAAAAGTTTTAATTATAACTAATTTTACTAAATTTTTTTTTTTACATTCTCGTAAAAATATTGTTTTTTTGGAGGACATGTTGCAAAAAAGATATTACACTACTTTTTTTATATCAAGGTTTTTAAAATATAGAAATTTTGATTGGGAATTTTCAAACCTTTAATTTTAATAAGGTGTTTAAGAGCATTGGTTTAAACTAATAGTTTGAAACAATTTTATTAAAAGCATTATAGCATGAGAAAACTTTACACTGTAGCTTATTTTTTCTTGACTATAACATGTGAAAGCTTTACACAATAACAATCAAATATTTTAGTTGAAATTCAAAAGGTGTTTAACAAGTCGGTTGAAATCAATTGGTTCTAAATATAAAACAAAAAATTATTACAATATAAAACTCACGTTATACTTTTTAATCTAAATTTTTTATTCTAACCGATTTTTCTTATAATAATGCTAAACACCCTAGCATCCCAATTCACTAAAGCCCATGACAACTTGACTAGTTTGATGTATTCAGCCGACAACCTTTTTTTTTAATTTGCTCAGTGTTATTGGACCCCATAATTACAAAAACTTGACCAGAGTTCTATATATGTTATTTATTGATCAAGTCAGATTGATCGGTAGGCATATATTAAAAACCCATTTTCATTTCATGCGTTAAAGTTTCATTACATAAAAAATTATGAGTCTTGGTCTAACACGTGATGTGTTAGGGTATTTAGCAATTATAGTTAGAATTAATATTTTAGTTTAAAATACTATAGTATACGAGAACTTTAAATTGTAGCAACTTTTTACTTTTTGCTGTTACGTATAAGAGCTTTGTATTATTTGTGACTCAAAATTTTGGTTCTAATCATGTTTGTCAAACACTCTATATATTTTAAACTGAGACCTATTATTTTATTAATAGCAAGATTATAATTTTATGAGGTTAAATAGGATTGCTTGTTTTAATTTTAATGAGATTATATAGACAAATAGGTGGAGAATGGTAAATTTCATACCAAAAAAAAAATTAATAATGGGATCATTTAGGCCAAAAAAAGGTTAAAAGAGAACAATTTTGTATAACTAAATTTTTCTTGAAATCTTTGGTTTTACAAATTATTTGCAGGGTGCTAGGCTTTTAGTTAGAACCAATTAGTTTTAACCAAGAAATAGTGTAACCTTTTTAATAGTTATAGCAAAAAGCAAAAAGCAAAAAGCAAAAAGTTATTAAAGTGTAAAGTTTTCATATGCTACAATGTTTTTAACTAATTGGTTCTAACTAATACTCCCAAACACCTTATTGGTATTTTTTTGGTATCTTTGAAATGTTTTTGCATTTTGTTGACACAAAAAATTTAAAAAAAACCTCTCAATATTATTCCCCAAATATTCTTACTTCTCAAAATAAAATTATTCATTTTAAAACTATTACCAAATGGTCCTATAGTACCAAAAAATGAAGTAGATAAGTAAAGTATTAGCAAGCACTTCATAATTAGACACGCCTAGGTTTACATCGCACATTAGTGGGGCTAATGCTCCTTATCCATCCCTGTGCTCCCAACTTATATCATGACATTACTTGATATGATGTTTTTCAGTTTCAACAAATGAAGGTAGCCACATTTTCCTTCAATACATATTCCCACTATATACCAAGCCCAATGACTAATCTAGCCAGACTTCTTAGAAAGCCTTGACCTCTTCTAGCTATAAAGAGTTTCACGAGAAATTAACTAGTGTATAAACTAATTCATAAATAATGTTTTTTTTTTCCTTAAGTTAGGACTCAGAATCGAAACGTACTTTTGTAAAACCCTAAAAGGCTTTTTTACAAAAAATAAAATTTATTCATAAGCGTCTAATATTATTTTGTCCCTCAATGTAACCCCATGGATATAACAAGGAAAAAAAAAACCAATTGTAATAATTTGTAGACGAAAATTTTGATTTAACAATCAAAATTCTATATAGAGATGGGGCCCAAAATGCCAACTTCTGTGGGGTCAAAGCTTACAGGATGGGATGGGATTGGTCAGGGGGGTGTCCTCATCAACATCATGTACAACATCATCTCTCCAAGAAAATCAACAAAACAGGTTAGATTTTATCTATTTTGCATGAATTGAAGCAAGAGATCACAATGAGTAGAGACATTGGACGCAAAAGAGGGGAACATACAATATTGGAATAAGAAAGATGAGCTGAGGCTAACAATTTAATACCCCCTATCCCAATTGAATAGAAGAGGGCCCAAAAAACTACTGGCCAACGGAAAAAGAAGAAAAAAAAGGTCTGAACCTTCGATTTATATTGGAGAATTTTCTTGAATTGACCATTTTAAATTTCGTCAGAGAAAAAAGTTATACGATTTTCTGCAATAAATGCCACTTCCATATCTCTATGAATGGAGAAGAAATCATGTGCTTTTAATTCTCGAGAAAGGGGCTGGATTTTCTTGCAACAAATGAGATACGTCCTAAAAGGGCAAAACGTACAACGAAACATGATGTGGTCCGACTACTCTTTAGTTTTTGCCTTGTTCCCAATGTTTTCTATTAAAGGACACTCTGCAGTTCAGTACTGAAGTGTAAAGTGTTTCAAAATAAAAGACCACTTTTTTTTTCTTTTTGGTAAAACTAGTAGTTTTATTCTAACTGAAAGAGACAATTAAAAGATCTCCATAGAACTGGGTTGGACGTATTTCATTTTTCAGTGATCAGATGATTAAAACAATAAAAACGTTCAGAGGTGCTAAGAAAGTTGTCAGCTGCTATAAAAAAAAAGAAGGTATTTTTATTTTTATATCATTTATTTTAAGATTATAAAAAAAATCATATATTATATTTTAAACTCAATACTTTTATACTTTTATATTTTAAATTTATGTTAAACTCTTTTTTTTTATGTTAAAGTTTTATTTTGATCACAAAAGTACCTAAACATCCTTTAACGAAAACTGCAAAATATATAAAAAAATTTAAGTAAAAGTTGAAATTTAAAAAATGTGAAGGATATTTTAAGTATTTTATAAAGTAAAAAACTAAAAAAATACATGAAAAAGTTTAAGAAAAAGCTGAAATTTCTAAAATATAAAAGACATTTAAGTATTTTTTAAAAAATGTAATGCAGAGCAGGCATACTCGTACGATGTACAAACAATTCTTTGCAACACCACTAATGGGGGGTGTTTGGATGTATTGGTTAAAACCAATAGTTAAAATCTATTTTGATTAAAAATATTATAGCATATGAGAGTTTTATACTATAATAATTTATTGCTTTTTACTATAACTGTTGAGAGTTTTACACTATTTATTAATTAAAACTAATTGATTCTAATTGAAAACCAAAAACCCTTTAAATTTTGATAATTAGAAATCACATGCTAACTCATATTTTCGGACCTACAAATTGTCAAATATACATAACTTTTTAATAAACTTTGATTAACGCTTGAAAAATTGCTAATGAGTGTATTTTGCAATATAGTTAGAATGAATCCATTGTAGTATATGAGAGTATTATATTGTAACTAGCATATTTTTATTTTATATTGTAACATATAAGAGCATTACACCATAACAATTGAAATAAAGTAGTATACAATTAAAACAACCTCTCCGAACGAATGTGTTATTTAACAACTGTTATAATACATGCACGCAGAAGAAATCAGCAAAATGAATGTTTATATTACCAAAAGAATTTTACAATACGTCATTTTACAATTAGTATTTATGGCATACATGTACACACTAACCTATTCATTGAGTGATCCTTTTAAAGGGTTGCATTGTGTATAATAGTATTGGATTCTAATTAGTTAATCTATTATTTAAACTCCAAGAATCGAATTCATTTGAATTTGGAGAATTTTTTTTCATATTCTTTATATTTAAAAAAGGATGGAAAGAGTTGAAAAATCCTTAAGCGGGAGAATAATATCTCTTTTAAATGGAATTTATTGACAAATTAAAAAACAACTTACGTTGATGCTCAACCTTAGAAAGTAAAATTTATGCCAAGGATTCAGTGCATATTACATGCCACAAAAATTCGTAAAGTACTTTTTTCTCACATCACATGTACTAGTGTTTTTTTTTATTAAAAAACTTGAAGTCGAAATAATTTGAACTCTGCACTTAAGATGAAATCATGTATAGATTTACCACTAGATAGTATTTGGGCTTATTTGAATAATAGAGGGTTACATAGCTCACTATTTTGTGTAGGACCGGCAATACGGGTTACGACACGATGACATGATACGAATTCGACACGTTTTTTTGCAGGTTAGTGTTGAAAAATTTGACCACGGGTCATTTTAGTGTCGACTTGAAACTGACCCGTCAAAAAACTGGTCGTGTTCGACTCATCTCGTCTGACACTAAAATGACTCGTTTCTGACCCGTATTTAATTAATTTACTTTAAAAAAATTAGTATTATTTCATATATAATATTAGCTCTTAAAAGATCAAACTCTACCTTTTTTATCATTCATCTTCTTGTTGAAGTGGTATGAAACTCTTCTAATTTATTTATTTTTAATATTATATATATTAATGTAGGCGGGTTAGAGGCGGGTTGCGGGTCATAATCGGGTTACGGGTTAAAAACGGGTCACGGGTCATTATTGTTTAACATTGTACATAAGAAACAGGTTGACACGAGTCGTGTTCGTGTCAACCCGTATCAAAACGGGTCATGTTTGGGTTGAGAATTCTCAACCAGTTCGTGTCACGGGTCAGGTTAGTGTCGACCTAATTTTGTAAAAATTAACTCCAACACAACACTAACCCAACCCGACAACCCGTTCTATCACCCCTAATTTTGTGATTATAATGAACATGTGAAATCGCCATTGAATAACAAGTAAGTTGACGTGCTAAGCCGCCATCCAGAATGTATCCATACAGTGTTAAATTTAGCATGTGGAAATTTCAAGAAAAGTGATCTTTAAGTTTTTATTCTAAGTAATAACACAGAAGATTAGCGCAACAATTAAATACCTCAAAAAGAGGATTAAATTACCAATTTCAATGACTACTTAGATGTGTTTAGTCTTTTTATGTTTTGGATTATTCAATTTTTACAAAGAGTTAGATTGTCGATTTTTAAAATATAATAATACCAATATGGAAAATCTCGTATTAATAAACAGCAATACAAAACAATAATATTCTTTGGAGGAAAAAAACAAAAAAAAAAAAAAGAAGGGACGGTCGACTTTGGCCGCCCCTTTAATTAATTGTCAAACATTTTTTTGAGCTAAATAACCTTTTTTGATTGTGTTTTACAACTAAAAAACATATTAACTCATATTTGTTCATCTCTGGGTGATGCCAAGGCATTATAGCGGTAACTATCAAGTTAATTAGTGATAAACCACCAAATTAATCACTGAACCAAAATTAATCCATCAAATTCACTATTTATAAAAAAAATACATTTTTTAATTTTAAAAAACGTGGATCATTTACTAAAAAGGTTTAAAAATCATTCTTTAAAATTACATAACATATTAGATACTTTTGTAACAACACATGCATAAATTTTCCGCGTGAGTTCTGTTAAATTGTAATATCTTCGTGTCCAACTAATAAAGTATTTTGTTTTTTTACATCCCTCTACTATGAAATTTTTTTATTATTTTTGGACTGGTTAAAAAACGGACGTTGATAATTACACAAGATTCAATGAACACGAATTTTATTGTAATATTTTTTTCCAACAGAAATAGGAAAGAAATAACAAGGCAAATTGGCCTCCCTCGATAGAATAAATGCCAAGTAACACCCGATGCCAGATGGCTCTTGTTTATAGTTTGCAACGCCTATGCCCCCCATGCATTTTAACCATCGCTACAACATTTCTACTACCAAAAACTAAGGCCATGTTTGTTTTACATATTTTTTAAACTTAATTAATTTAATTTTAAATTTAAGTATTTAAAATTTATTAAATATATGTTTATTTTTTAAAAAATTTAAATTAAATAAGTATTAATAATCAAAGTTTTTAAAATTTTGACTTTTAAATTTTTGATACTTTGATATTTTTGTTATTGTAAAAGTTAAAATTTTTTTTATTATATTTTTTAAAAAAATTATAACTTTTTCATTTGATAACAAATTATAGTAATTCTTTTCTCATTGTATTCTTAACAAAGAGATTAATAAATTAATATATATATTACATATTTTTTTAATATTATTAACATTAAAATTTTATTTGATTTGTTATAAATCAAAAACTATTTTTACTACCTTTCTAAACATAAATTTTAATTTTATTCTTTATTTAGATTAAAACTTACATATATATCCAAACATCAATTTGAATAATAATTTAAATCATAATTTTAAATAATAATTCAAATCATACAACTTAAATTAAACTATTAGTTTAAATTTATTTATCAAACAGACCCTAAAATTACAAATAAAAAAATTTCTTATTTTCTCTCCTCCTCGAGCCACTTTTTCCTTGTTTAAAACCCCCACTCCAACCCTCAAACTCAAAAAACCAATCACAAAAAACCAATACCACCAAAACCCCTGACTATCCTTCTCCTCTTCCTCTGCTTCTTCATCTTCCTTCTCTCTTCTTTTCTTTCCTTAAAACCCAACAAACAATATACAAACTTAGTAGAAAAAGACCATGGTGGTTGTGTCTCAGCCAGCATTAGACCATTTCTCTCCAATAAAAACATGCAAGCCCAGCTCAAGCTTCTTCAATGGAATCCCGGTAGTGGACCTGTCTGACCGGGAAGCCAGTTCTTTGATCGTCAAAGCCTGTGAAGAGTTCGGATTCTTCAAGGTTGTCAATCATGGCGTCCCAATGGAGTTTATGACCAGCCTCGAATCCCAAGCTATCAACTTCTTCAATCTCCCTCAATCCGAAAAGGACAGAGCTGGCCCTCCCGACCCATTTGGCTACGGAAGCAAGCGAATTGGCCGTAACGGCGATGTCGGTTGGATCGAATATCTCCTCCTCAACACCAACCCCGACGTCGTCTCCGAAAAATCCCTCTTCATTTTCCGGGAAAACCCACAAATTTTCCGGTAAAAAAACAAAAAATAAAAACAGAGCACTCTGTTTTGTTTTGTTTTGTTTTATCCTCTGTTTTTCTTTCAGCTCATTATTAATAAAATAAAATCTTTTGCCTTTTTATTTTTCTTAAATAGGTCTGCGGTTGAGAATTATGTATCGGCGGTGAAGGAAATGGCGTTTGAGATAGTGGAATTAATGGCGGATGGGCTTGGAATAGAGGAAAGGAATGTGATGAGTAAGCTATTAAGAGATGAGAAAAGCGATTCTTGTTTTAGGATGAATCACTATCCGCCATGCCCGGAGCTTCAAGCATTGAGTGGAAGGAATTTGATTGGGTTTGGGGAACACACAGACCCACAGATAATTTCTGTCTTGAGATCCAACAACACGTCCGGACTCCAAATCTGTCTCAGAGATGGGACTTGGGTTTCGGTCCCTTCTGATCACACCTCCTTTTTCATCAACGTTGGCGATGCCTTGCAGGTAATATAATCATATCCATATCCATATACATATATATAAATATATATATATATATATATTATTTATAGGATCAACCCGTTTTTATCCAAAGGAACAGAGGTGTCGCAGATTTCCATTTCAGGTCTTATCTATTTTCTTCCTTCTGTTTTTGATTTATTGACAAAAGAAATTTTTTTTTCATTTTTTTTACTTTAGTTCTGTGTTGGAGGTCAAATCATACGTCGTATTGGGCAGTCGGTACAGTACTATTTCTGTGTTGTTTTTCCTTTGGAATATCTTAAATGGGCAGTTGTTCTGTTTTATTCTTCCTTTCGAAGTTTATCTCCCTCTGTTTTTTTATTTATTTTCTATTTTTCCCTCCTATTACAATATTCTAATATTTATTTAACTTTTTGATTAAATAATTATTCTTATCATTCGCTCTTTTACAATTTTATTATTTAAACACTCGCTAACATGTGACCGTCGATTTTTTTCCCGTTTTATGCTTTTTTTTTTTTTAAGATAACTCTTTCACCGTCGTAAATAATTTAGTGCTACACACAATAAAACCATCTTTTAAAAAAAAAAAGAAAAAAACAAGAAAATGTTGTATGGCTGAGACGAATAGTGTGATTTATGCAGGTGATGACAAATGGGAGGTTTAGGAGTTTGAAGCACAGAGTGGTGGCTGATCCTATGAAATCAAGGGTTTCCATGATCTTCTTTGGAGGGCCACCATTGGGTGAGAAGATAGCACCTTTGCCTTGTTTGGTGGCCGAAGGAGAAGAAAGCTTGTACAAGGAGTTCACATGGTGGGAATACAAAAAATCTGCCTACAAGTCTAGGCTGGCTGATAATAGGCTAGGACTCTTCCAGAAATGAAAAATCCTTTTGCTCTGTGTGGGGCAATAGCACCGTAATCTTAGTTTAAGTATAGTATGCGATGTATTTTTTAAATTTTGTTTTACTATTTTATTAATAACAAATTATTATCTCATAGTTGAATAGTATTGCACTCTTTACAAATCCCCAGCTCGCTTGGTGTTATTGTGGTCGTTAAAATCCCCCCTAAATGTAGCAAAAAATATTAAAAAGTTTTTTTTTTTTGGGGAAAGATCAAAATAGCTAGCTAGGTTTGGAAATAGTTGACTCTACTTTTCCATAGATGGAAAATGAATAGGTTGTTCTTTATTCTATATATATATATATATATAATATACTTGTCCTTTTCCTTTTTTTATCTTTTTCGACCTTTTTTGCATGGTTCAAATGTAACAAACAACCTCCTCTTCTGGTACAATTAATGCGAGTTGTTTCATCACCATGTCATCATGTTTATGCACCTCGGAAAAGCTCTTTGTCAAATTTCCCCCCAAAGTGAATTTTTATGACATTGATAAACAAACTTTTATGTTGATATTTCAAATTGTACTTCTCAATATTTGCCTACTCTTTTTCCCCACGAGGAATTCTCAAAAGCTACTACATATGCAGAAGCGGAGTTGTACGCAGAAGACAGTGAACAGTCTTTAAACTTTTTTTTAATATTGCATATAAAATTTTATAATAATTACATTTTATTTTTTAAAAAAGTATATTCTCTTTTGTCCACTTAAATTTTTTTATATCTTTCATTTACAACCTCAAAAGCCTTTCTTTATCACTTGACTAATTTGAGTGGAGTAAATTACATTATTGTATCTTTGAACCATTCGTGCTTTATATTATGCACTTCAAGCTTTTGATTTGAGAAAAAATGCATCTTAAACTTAAAAATTATTGACAATTAAGATCTAATAGTTAACGAATATTAAAAGACAGACGGTTTGATTATGAGATTTACACGTGAATTTTTTAAGGATAAAATTTATCATTTTTAAAGAAAAAAATTAATAACTATTGAATCTTAATTGTGAATAATTTTAAAGCCTAGAGTGTATTAGGATGCATTATGCCAAGAATGCAATTTACTCAATTTTAGTGAATGGCCAATTTGTTATGAGTTTTTGTTACACATGCATTTTTTAGCTATAATCGAACTTGTTAAGAGATGCATCTTTTTGAGGATGACATGCGGACACTTAGAGCCTTATGTGGCCGCAAATGGGTTGACCGACCCAACAATAGCCTTACGCTAACGCATCATTAAGTTGCGTCAAGGCCAACGTTTGTAACGGCCAACTCCCAAAAAAAACAGAAAAAAAAGAAGAAACTTGAATCATGCAGCTTAAGAAAATAGAACACTGCCAAGATATTTCCCACAATGACATCCTATATGCCTCAGCAACTAGAAAGAAAAATACAGTTCGATCACATGGCGGGCTCTTTTAGTACCGGCATCTCTCTCTCTCTGAGTAAATTAGGTGGTATACCCTTGTTTTATATATTATTGTATTTTATTGTTTTTTTTTAACTTTTTATGATTTTTTGATAGCTAAAAAAATTAAAATACTTTTAAATAATATATATTTGTTTAATTTTAATTTAAAATACTTGAAAGTTGTAAACAATAGTTTTTTATATTTTTTAAAAATGGTATGTTTTAAATTTTTTTATACAAGTAATATAATTAAAAATTTTACTGTAGAGGTCGTATTTTCAAATTGACCCCACCTTTCCCTGTCGGCTTTAAACCTTGAGGGCAAGATCGGAATTCAAAAAAAAAAATCAGTTGATCCCACATTTTTTTTCCTTTTCTTTTTGCTCTTTTAGGAACAAGGATAACTAATACGTGCACGTATTTAAATACGTATAATCTTTCTCAAACATTGACTGTATGAAAATGCGAGTTCGCTAACAAGCGATCAAACAATACGCCAAAAAGCAAGTACCACAGGGGAGGTCCAAATTCCAATGAATCATTGTATAAAGGTACTACATACATAAAATCCTTATTTGAAAATTGCAAAGATTACATTTACCACGGCATGCCTATGCTACAAGGAATGGGCTTAACTCTTTTTCTTTTTTTTTTTTTTCTTTTTTTTATAGCAGTAATTAAAAAGTATTTTATAAATAGCTTTGTTACCCTTTTTTTTAATCTCAGTATCACGTCAGCAATTATTATTAATTATCGTAAGTAATTCTTTATAATTTCCACAAGTGATCATAAAAATATATTATTGGTAATCATTATAATTACAAGAAGCCATTTGGGAATGGTTAAATTGAACAAGAAAGTTTTGTTTCAATCAAATTTTGTGACAATAATGTTTTCTCTTATAAAATTTATATTGGTACATTGTTTTCGGTTTAAACTTTTTTCTTTGAAACCTACTAGGGTGTTTGAAATGATGGTAGGAACCTTTAGTTAGAATCACTTTTATTATAGCATGTAAGAGCTTTACACTGTAATGATTTTTTTATTTTTTATTTTTTAATTGTTACTATAGTATGTGGGAGCTTTATACTGTTTATAACAAAAAAAGTTATAGAACCACTTTTTCCAAACATACGTTTGCAATAGGATCTAAAAGAAATTGACTTCCTTCAAAAAGAAAAAAAGAATATGATGTGACAGTGGCATAAAAAATTATTAAAGTGATCAATATTATGTCTTAAAATACTTATTTTTCTCATCTAGTAGTGCTGTAAAAAAATTAAACTATGAGAAATTAAAGTATCAAGGAAGATTCTCCTAAAAAAAAGTATCAAGGAAGACAATCTTAATGTAATTATTAAAAACATGACACTTAGTAGCTAGAGATATGCGCCCAAATGCAAGCTTAATGGATAAAAGAATTGCTCAAACACAACGAGGTTAGTCCAATCCAAATATAAGAGTCTTTAAGAGCTCGTTTGGTTCGAGTATTTAAATAGAATATTTAAATGAAGATTTAAATTTTTATAGGAGAAAATATTGTCGTAAAATAATTTAAAGTGTGATTTAAACCACGAAACAAATGAGTCCTATATCTACTTGCGTAGCATGGTCTCTACCTTATGATTATATTAGCAATTCACCTTTAAACTATATGTGTGTGTGTGCGCGCGCGCTTCTATGAGCTGGTAGGAGGGTCATAATGAATCTTATAAGAAAAGTACATTTAACTCGTTACTTTCAGTGAGCACATAATGAAGAGTTGCTAATGAAATTAGTTAAGCGCACTTGGTACGTAACTTGACATGTTCAACAGAATCAAACTTCGCATGATTATTTTTTATTTTTTATTCAAAAATAAGAAAAGTCACAAACAATTATTAAAAGAAATTATATATGCTACTAAATATTACGCATAATTCACGAGTTATGTTGGTATGCATGCTTGCATGATCACTCAATCTATATAAGTTGTTGAGAGAATATACGTCCCTTAATATACATTAAATGTTCCTCATGAAAAAGATATACAAGAGAATAAATTTGTTTTTTTTTTTTTTTAGAAATATGATGTCCATTTTAAGTACAACTAAAATGATACATGCATTTATTGTTTTCTACCTAGCCTCTACCTATATATTTTCAATTGGGATTATACTTGTAGTTTAATATTAAACGTCAAAATTATTATAGGAAAGTATATTATGACACAGAGTGTAAATATAAATAATTAACCTGATTTTTTTTTTACAGAAGGAATATGCATAATTATTGAGGGTAACGTTGAAAAAAGAGTATTATTAATTTAATCAATGACAACGTTAATTATGTATATGTTCATTAAAATTCCATATCCAGCTCCATTGAATATGCATTTCATTTTCAACTATCCTCCACTCGATGCATTTTAATACATACATATATTTTTTATTTTTTTAATACATACATATATATATATATATTTAAATATATATATTTGAGGATCACATCAATGTAGTTGGAAGACTGAAAAATAGTAAGATGTCATGACTCAGAAATATCGCAAATTATTGATTCGACCCTGATAATTGTTTATGGAAGTCTTTGTTTTTGTTACACTAACAAATTCCTGCTGTACTATCTTGGAGGGAGAACATGTATAGTTTATATGGAGTTTGTAAAAGATATCAAAATAATAAGCCCACGGTTTAGGGGAGGTAGTCCCCACAATTCCTCCACGCAAACATAAGAAGATTCTGAGGGAAAAGGAGAAGTTCCTTTAAAAGCGCTAGCCAGCCCAAGTCACTCTCATCACTGACCAAAGAGTTTTTCATTTGACCATCCAAGTGCACCTTATGATCTCAATCGAAGCACTTTTATTTTTATTCACTTTTTCGAATTCTGACAAAGCATTCCATCACCATTCGCCAACATCCAAAACCAAAAGGTCTCTGGAATTTGATAGTAATTTGAGCGCTACTATTTATTTATTATAATAATAACATTACTAGGGAAGTTCTACAGAGTGCAAAATTATTCTATACTGGTGGAGAATGATCAGATAGTAAATATTAGATCTCAACAAGGGTTTACACAGTTCCTCACACACCAAATTGTAGCCAAAATAATTTAGAATATATTATCAACCCTTTATTAAAAAAAGGAAAAAAAAAACTTAAAAAAAACCATTTCAACACTATTAAGTTACTACAAAATCCCCTAAAATAATCATTAAACAAATTAATCTAAACAAAACAAATGAGCATAAGTAAGCAAATTGATCTAAATTAATCTAAATTTAAATTTAGATCAAATGAGTTTCCTTTTTTATTAGTATGATAAGTGGAAAGTTCAAGACCACACTATACTCACTCTCTCGATGACAATAGCACATATCTACATCTTTGAATACATCTTTGAATACATTAGCACAAATACACAAATCTAATAGGGCTTTTTTTTTTCTTTTCTTTTTTACTTAAAAGAACAAATTTCAATAATATACAAACTAATATGTAAAACACAATAATTTCAAAAAAAAAATAATAATTTTATAGAACAATAATTCCAATGAAAAAACTTAGATTCAACTGGAGGAAGCGACCCACAATTACGCGTCTTGGCATTTGTAGTCGTCGGTGTGTTGCGATATCTACCATGTGACACGCAAAGGGGCACAAAGACAATGCTTGCACGTAAAGCAGAGGGGGCGAGGGGGTCGAGGAGGGACCTACTAAAGGGAAGTCCATCCAGGTGAAGTGTAGTGGAAAAGGGGCGAAGGGCTTGGTGAGCGTCAGTTAGGGGAAGTTCGTTGACATTGAAGGCACAGGGCTTGATGATCGACCAACAAGGTGGCGAAATCCATTGGCAGCGAAGGTGCAAGTTTCTCTAGTGGAAGGCTGGACAGCCAGTGAGGACGAACAGGACTGGTAAGGGTGGGAGGATGAATGAAGATCGGTGAGGGAACGAGGGTGCTTTTAATAATTTGGGGCTCAAAACTTTGTAATTTGGTATGATTTTAGGGTTAAGAGAGCTAAGATCTAAAGTATAGTCTTATGAATGACTAAGATTTAATTGCATAAAAATTATTTTTATGAAAAAAGGAAATGATGAGTGTAATCATGTGTGATAGTTTTCATCTTCTTTTTTTTTTTATACACAATCATTGTGGACCTTAGATTTTTAATCTAAAGGTCCATATTTTGCACTCCATCAGTGAAGAAAAAAAAAATCACACTCCACCACAACTTTTATCTTATTATTAATATTATTTTTTGTAATTCCACTTAATGTCTTCAATGCATAGTTTGCTAGTTCTTACAGGTTTATAGCTAGAATTCCTCTTTAATTAATTTACCAAATTTCTGTGATGATATCGCTTTGCTTTGCCGACTCTTTCTCTCTTTTTCCTAGACATGGATTGTCATTAGGCAAAACTATGGACAAATGTTTTTACCTTATTGGTATGTATTGTCATTTTAACTGTTATAAACTTTCTTGAGTGATTAGATTTATGATTTAAAACAATATTGTAAGTGTATTGTGAATTTTTAACGCAGGCCACTCATACGTTAGACCATTAAAAAATCAATCAAGGATAAAAATAAAAGTACCTACTAATAGGGTGAATGCACATATCCTACTATAGCAATCTCACTACAACAAATATGCTCTTCAATGACATTTAATAAATGTCGTCAATTGTTTTTCATGACATTTTTTTTGTATGTTGTTGAATGGGGGTGCCGTGGAAAGTCTACAACATTTTTTTATATGTCGTGCTTGAGGTCACCTATACAACAGTAATAGGCAAGTAGGTGCATCTCTCTCTCTCTCTCTCTCTCTCAATGCTAGTTTCAATATATCATTTGCCTTGCTCTACATTTTGTGTAGGAGAACGTGGTATTTGGGTGCTAGGTCTTGGCTACAATTTGGGTGCTTGGCATGTTTTACGCCGGATGTTGAATTCGTCGGTGTATTTTTCATTTTAATTTTATAACTAATTCGTACTGTTGGGGTTGCTGCTGACTTGGATTATAGACAGTTGAGAGCACTTTCATTACTTCAACTAGCCTTCTGACTAGTCCAGAGTGCTCCTTATGTGATGTATCTGGGCTAGGATGAAATTTTGTTTAGTTTTTTGAAATAACGTATTTTTCATGTCAATTTTGTGAAAGAAGATTCATTGTCTTCGTGCCAACTCAGCTTTATGCAATGTCAATGGTTAATATTTAAACTTATTTAGCATGCATATAGAGTTCTTATTTTTCTTTGGTTTGGATAGTTCTAAAGATCCTCTAATGGGGTTGCTAACGAGTTATCTATTATATATTGTTTGTTGTAGGGGAGCATTTGTTAGTTTTGAAGCTTGGTCGACTACCCTTTATTAATATGTGTAACACTGGAAGCTTGTATTTTGTATGGATCTCTCCTCTTCTTTGGATTACTTAGTTTCTTAGCAGAAAAAGGGAGTTCATTGTTAATTGATTAGTCATGTTTATGTCTTTAGTATCTCTGTTTGAAATTTTAACTCCCTCAAAATTTATTTAATAATTGTTTGTTACCCAGTACAGTGTTGTGAAAATTAAAAATTTACAAAATATATGACAAAGTCATCGAGAAAATATAAAATAGATATTCTTGTTATAATTTTTAATGTTGTGTCATTGAAGTAACTTTTTATAAAATAAGTGTGCGTGAAGTGTTAGTAACTTATGTAACATATGGCACTAACATAACTAATTTTAGACTCATCTTTTCCGTTGTAATAGGTTAATCTGCATGCTTACGGTTTTTGTTGACTTCAAAAGTGCTAAAGTGTTGGTTTGGTATCTATTTCCTTACATATTCATGCATGTATCTTATTTAGAAAGTATATCATTTATTTTAGATTTTATCAAATATGTACCAAGACGTTTCAAGTATGTATCATATTCATAATCAAAACTTGCCAATGCTCTATGTTGGCTATTGAAAAGACCAAGCTTCAAAGGAAAAAAAAAAAAAAAAGAAAAAAGAAGAGAAAATATAAAAATAAACAAAAATGAAAGTGCATAATAAAAAAATATCTCAACTCAGAAATGGATTTTTTGCCAAATTGATTTCTCTTCTAGGGTATATTGTCGTTAAAAAATAAAAATTGAGAATTGACCATAAGGCATGAATTTGTTACACACTTTAAATGTTTTGGTATATATTCGATAAGATACAAAATAGATAAGTATATTTTTTGAGTGAATCCAAGATATAGGGTACATTTATATAAATTTCCCAATAATTATTGACCAATAGATTGGTATTCTCATTTTTGTCTTTTAAGTTTTTTCTTTTTGTTAAAATAAAAATATTGATAGCATTTAGTAAAGTTCATTTGATGAATTATAGGAATGTGATTTGCATTTATTAAAGGTCATGTGATGAATTCTAGGAATGTGAATAAAGATTACGACATTTTTCTCCTAATGTCGTAAAAATTTACATACCATGACATTTGACAATTAAATGTCGTACTAAGATTCTTCCACGACATTTTGAGAAAAATGTCTTAAATTTTATGTCATGAAAATACCTTTTTGTTGTACTCATTAATATGCTTGTATAAATGATTTTCATATTCCTTTTTCTATAACTTATGCCATTAAATTAAAAAAAATACAAAATTGACACAACAAAATAGAGATCCAACGGTTCAAAAAGCGCTACGAGGAGATTTTTTTTTTTTTTTTTTCAGAGTCAATACTGCTCCAGAAATAAATAAGTAATAACCTCGACACATTGTATAGTACTGCATGATGTTGGTGTAGGTCAGCACGAGTGTACGCAATTGAATTGTTAATTTTTTTTGGGAGGAATTCATATCTTAGACATAAAAAACCTTATCCAAAATTTATCCAGAGAAATTGTAGGTAATAGTCTAGTTTTGAATCATAAAAGTAGTAAATAGCATATTTAGTACAACTGTTAATAAATAGGATTTTCTATTAAAAATTTAAGTGAAAAATAAATTTATTTACTAAAAATTTATAATTAAGTAAATAAAAATTTATAAGTTTATAATGATGAAAATATTACAAGTTTGGTGCTTCATGTGATTAAACTTGGTAAAAATTAATAAATTTATCAAATTTATTCATGGAGTGAATTGAAATAAATCCAAATTTATCAATTTTGGTTATCGGAAATCTTAGATTTTCTAAATTTAATTACATGGTAAATACAAAATTTTATAGATAAATCGAATTTACCAAAATGGTCATAGAACAAATACAATAAATTTCAGATTTAATTAGTACAATTTACTAACTTATCCACAATTTGTATAATTTATTTCTAAAAAAATCTATTTATCTTCTTTTCTTAAATTTTTCAAGAAAAACGGTGTTGAAGGAAAGGTAAATGTTCCTAACAACATTATTGATTAAATGCATCTAAGTACGTACCGACAATATGCATCAAAGTACCTGCTTTTAATGCATCTATAATGAAATTTTGATGAAGTATAAGGTTTTTAAAGTTGCAATATATATCATAAGCTAGATAAACACCTTCAATAGTTACTGTTAGGAATTTTATTCTGAAATTATTTTTTTACACCAAAAAGAGTACTACTTAATTTTGGTTTTATTTAGTTTTAATTTATTGATAGTTTAAGTAATTATATCTTTAGTTTTTCTATAGTTGGATTTTTCTTCCAGATTTTCTTGGTTGTCTATTTAGTTAAGATTCAAATTTTATACCGAGCATAATTTTTTTTTTTTAGGGAAACCGAGCATAATTTACTAGTTGAAAGGAAACGCTTCGGATTTAGTTTGGAAGTTCTTAATCGTGGAACTTTGGAATTTGAATTCTCATATGATTTAGTTTCGGTTTTAATGAGACATAACCAATAGTTCTCTCCAGGTCAAAAGTTGATTGCGAATTCTTACAACTGTTAATTTTTGTTTTTGTTTTTGTTTTTTTTTTGTGAATAGTGCTTGTTTTTCTTACTCTTTCATTTGAAGTTTTTGTAACTTTTTTTAATTAATACTTGAATGGAAAGCTTGATATTGTTATGTTAAAGGGCGTTAACCTAAATCGAAGTATTTTATTCTTATTTGATATCAGTAATTTTCTCTCACCATTAACCCAAAAAGCAAAAAGTGTTAATCTATTTGATTATGCTGAAGTGCTCAGCCCTCATAGTTTGACCATGTTAGATAACCAAAAATCATATCATTTATTTTATATGGTTGTTCACTTTTATTTTATCATATTATTTGGTTTTTCTGTCTAAAGAGTCACCACTAAAAATTGTTTGTTTTATGACAGTTTAAAACCGTCGTGAAAAGTTTACATGACAGTAACCATCGTATAATCTTTCATCGTGATACAAAAGATAGCTTCCACAATGGGCTTTCACCGTTGTAGAACGTTGGTTTTCATGAGGACTGGAGGCGATTTATATGAATCTTATATGACGATTTCAAAAAACCATCGTGTAAAATGAAGCTTACACAATGGTTTTGAGTAAATTTGGTGTGGTAGATAGTTTACATAACAGTTTATGCTAATCCTCCTCTTCCTCTTCCTCCTCGTCTTCTTCCTCCACGTGCTTCATTAAGATCTTAGGCATTGTGATGATGTGCTTGAGCCAAGGGCTCAAACTCGGTGAGAAGTTCAGGAGCAGCGGCGGGACGTTCTCGATCTGCAGTGGGAGGGGAAGCTGAGAGGCCGGTCCAAGCTAGTGTGGGTACAAGGGGTGGAGTTGGGGAACCTCCTCGGACTCTTTATAGTTGTAATCGCTAAGAGTGGCACCGATGTTCTTCAATGCAAAAAAGAAAAAAAATACAGTGAAGTGAAGTACAGCAAGTGTGAGAAATTAAGATAAAAAAATGGGCTTTTCCTTTTTCCTTTTGGGGATGATTTGGTGCTTTAGAGAGACAAAGAGGAGAGAGAGTTTGAAAGAGAGATGGATTTTTGCATAGTGTTTGTTTTGGTTCCATTGAGCTGAAGGAGAGGGAGAAATTAATAAAGGGAAATGAACTCTTATTTGAAATTTGAAACAACAACTTGACCAGAAAGTTCCCATTTAAAATTTAAACTAAGCTATTCCCATTTAAAATTTAAAATAGCAAAAACCATCATGTAAACTATGACCTTACACAACAATTTTGAACGAAAACTGTCATATATGCTATCGAAAAAACCAATTGTTATACGTCAGTTTTTAATAAAAACTCTTGTGTATGTTTATTAGCTTATATGATGGCTTTTATTAAAAATCTTCATGTAAGTCTTGTTTAAAACCTGTCGTTAAAACACTAGTTTTTACGACGGTTTTCGTATCGCAGACCACGACATTTTTTCTCCACTTTACACAACGGTTTTTGAAAAAAGGTCGTTGAATAAGGGCCGTCTAATATCAAGCTTCTAGTAGTGAGTCCAATAGATAAGTATAATTTTGATGCGTGTCACATGTCTATTGAGAGGAATTTTTCTAATAAGTCATACATGAATATTTTTTTTAAAGGGAGTCTTACGTGTATATTTTATTCCGTGATTATTTCTTTATATTTGGTTCTGTGTGGTGAATTGACCTGCATTTCGAATGTAAAGTAAAGTTAATTTACTAAATTTTACATCAATATGCCTTGTCACGTGTTTATATATTATCATTGACCAACATGAAAGCGACAAGATTTTCCTCACTTTGAAGAACAAACATAGAAGATTTTTTACTACTTTATCAACATTCCTATGCTATTATGACCAATATCTGGTCTTCACACGCTTGCATATCTTTCGGAATAAAACCAATCTTATGATAAATGTGTGCATGACAACGAAAGGAAGAAACAGCATAAATACTATGCATAGGTCTAACATTTGGCATTACGATTGTCTAAGCTATACGTCATACGTGCGTGCACTAATTAATGATTGTTATGATCTTTTTGATCTTCACACATGAAGAGAAGGAAAATGCTATAGTAACTTGTTTTATTTTATGCTACATGACATCCTATTTTCTTATAAAAGTATTATAAAAGAAAATCCGACAATTTACTTGTTTATTACGATTCCGCCACTCTTCAATATTAATTTTATAGTTGATATCATGTTGTTTTCTTTCTTTCTCCTTGCATTTTTTTTTTTTGGCTTTCTCGCTTCTTTCTTCCTCTTCATTGCTCGACACTTTCTGGGTGTTTGGAAGGGTGGTGGGAAGGTTCCCACCACTTTTTCAGTTATAAACAATGTAAAGCTCCCACATACTACAGTAACAATAAAAAAATCGTTATAATGTAAAGCTCTCACATGCTATAGTAAAAGTGGTTTTAACCAACGGTTTTCATCACCCTTCCAATTTATTTTTTGATGAACCATTAACTAGCATTTCTTACCTTCACATTTTATCAAGTCGTTTTACAAAATATATTCCAATGATCATCTCTAATGCAAATGTTAACGTCAGCACTATATTTGCTATAAAACAAATATGAAAATAGAACATTGATGTGCTATTCTATTTTGTGCTTTAATACATAATGCTATTTTAATGCTATATCTATTTTTTGTCATAAATGTTAAGCCTTAAAAGTTGTAAAAGCAAACTTTTAATATTAAAATACCCTAAAAGTGAAAATTTTGAAATGATTAAAAGAAAAAGTTAATGTATATATCAACCGGTACAAATATTCAAATGCCAAATGCATATGCTAAACTTAGTGATAAACCACCAAGTTTACTCTCAAATGCCAAAATTTAGCATTGGCTTTAAAATAATACACATTAAAAAATGAGAGTTTTCTAAACAATTTAATGTACAATTACTCTAGGAGCTCCTTCTTGAGTTACACAAAAGAAAAAAAGGAGAGATTAAAAATTTGTAATTTTTTTTCAATTTTTTTTTAAATTAATTGAGATAAGCTTTTAACTTTAGGTTAGCTTTAGAGATAATGAAGTTGGCAATTTCTCTGATAGGAACAAAAAAAATATAGTGGATATTCGTATTTCAGTCATAAGATCTACTAAAAAAGTGATTTTGATTAAATCTAATGTTTCAAAACGTACAACATTGGTGGATGTTTTCATCAAAGAAGTTCCCAATGAAGTTATCAAAATTTACCTTTTATTATATACTATATATCAATTATGTGTCAATTTGGGTTAGATAAAAATAAGGAGTTCTTTTGTTACAATTTCATTGATCAATCAGAGGGACAAATATTACTTTTTGAAAATCAATAGACACATACAAGGGTTATACTTAAAGGGAAATTTCTATAATTAATCCTTGTGTTTTCATTCAAACCTTTTTTTGAAGTCACAAAAAATTTCAAAGTTTATTTTGTTTTCTACACGATATTTTCCCCCCAGTGTAACACATTCAAAGAAAATAAAAAAGTTTCATTTTACTTCTCTTTTCTTGAATTAATGAAAATATTTTGATAAATGAGAACAAACAAAACCCCTCCAAAAGCAAGATAGTGAGAAAAAGAATAACAAAGGTTGACCCTTTTCTAGGGTCTTGTGAACTTTATGACGGTACTAACCATGTCAAGCTGTTTATTGATGTTAGAATACATCGATCCATTTATCAAACGTATCCGAATATATCAATAAAAACATGACCCTATTTATTAGTCATATTAATCATGTGAATATGTTGTAATCTATTTAAATTAATTTGAAGAAATAATTGAGACAATTATGATATTTAATACTAAAATGATACGTTTAATAAATTTAAGATTAATTTATTGTTTATTATAAGAAAAAATATTAAAGTTTAGCCATAAATTTTAGAGTTCATTTATTTATATTTAATGCATTATGTAAACTTGTGTATTATATAATATATAATTAGATTACAAATTACACATAATTAATCGCATTAGATTAATAAAAAGAAAAATTCAGCAAAAAAATTATTCGTGTTGGTTTATGTCAATCTAAGTTAGGATGGTTAACCCAAATACAACTTATTAATCATCTCAAACATATTGTAATAAACTTTAACTACAAACTTTGTGGGGGGTTTCATGTCTCCTTGTTATTTCATCAACCAAGGTGGGCCTACCAGGCAGTTGTTCCCCGGTTCAATGTACTTTGATTCAAATGTTGCCCCTATTAAAAATTCCCCAAAAGGAACGGAACACACTACCGAGGCAAGTTCTCTTCCGGTGGAGAATATTATTGCCAAGATCCTCATATATGCCAACGTAGGTACCATTTTGAAATGGAATATCCTTATATCATGTGTTTTAAAAGGCATGACAGAGAGAGAGAGAGAGAGAGAGATTAATCGATTTTAAGGAGCAAATACAGAGGTCTTTTCCTCCTCTTCTTCTTTTAGTTTCTTTTGTTGGAAGTAATAATACTAATAAAAAAAAAAAGCTGTTCAAATCATGAGCGAAACGCTGTGGAAGACTGTAAAAGTACGTGATCCTCATTAGCAATGTAAACACGCACTATTTTATCTATTTGTAAAACCAAGAAAGCAGACAATTCTATTTGAACATTAACTAAACTACACTGTATATTAAGTGAAAAACCAAACTGGACAGCATATATGGTACATCATTATCTTTTCTTGTCCTTTTTTTTTTTTCCATTTAATTTGGTTCCCTTTTCATTGTTACTATTATAGAGTAAACGTTACGTAGACAGAAGGATCCAACAATTGCGACCACAGACACTCAACCAACGTGTCACAAGTGCAAAGTCATAGAATTTTTTTTTTTTTTCCATCTTCGACCTTTCATAATTTGTGGAGAATCATGCTCAAAGTGACCAGACATGTTCATGAAGTTATGCCTCCTTTTCATTTCATTTTACCTTTATTTTAACTATCTTATTCTTACAGGAGAAAACATGCATCATTTGACATTCTCTTCGATGGAATATAATAGATTTGATTCCACGTCATCAGTACGTTTTTTACTTTGTTTGTGCATCGAGCTAAGACCAATATATCCTGATGTGACATGGTCTATATTCACATAAATCAATTTGTACCTATTATAGGTACATTAAATTATACGAGCTATACGTCTACAATGTCTAAACTATAGACAATATTTTTCTATTGGAATTAATTGGAAAATAGTATATATAAATTCCTTTAATTTCCCCTTTTTTTTTTTTTTGTTCTCTCAACTTTCGGGAGACCGAAAGGGCGGTCAATTTGAGCTCTCTATATACAATACGAATGTTTTAAGATATTATATAATGGAGGATATGTAGTGTTCTACTAAAGGTTGTAATTAGAGACTGATTTTTCAAACTACATTTTCAACGATTTGGAAGGGACATGTAACAATTGTAAATTTTATGTATTATAAAAACATTCAGCATCTCTTTTTTGTCCTATTTAAATCAATCATTTGATTTTCGGGGAAAAAAATCAATCGCTGCCCTTCAAAAAAAAAAAAAAAAAAAGGAGCAGGGAAAATGAGTAGCTAGCTCTGTATGAACACTTGCTGAACGGCCAATTACATAATGTTATACACACACATAATAGACGTATATACACACACACACACATATATATATATATATATATAAATATAGACACACAAACAAACTATTATTTTGATGGCATACCGACTTTCTCGACCCACTCTACTGTCTCCATTTGTCAAGGGTTAGATTTACGAGTAACACTTATGATGTACATATTTTTAGATAAACTAAAGAGCAATTCCGATATGGTGGAGTGTTAGTGTATGGTGACCCAAATTCAGTTTGGTTTGACTTGAAAAGCTTGCTGCGTAATAATTTGTGGTGAAAAAAAATGTGAGATTTTCATGAGATTTGTGGTGGTAGTAGAGGGATCAGGCCGATAGGCTCGGTCTCTGCCCCTGCGGTATGGACCTTTGTATTTTTGGGTCGTTTAGTTTATGTGTTTTTTTTTTGTCCATAGGTTTTTGTTTATACTATATATATGATGCATAACATTAGGGTTTAATCATTAGCGAATTTTAGCCTTCCTAACGCCTCCATTGTAATCTTCACGAATTTAGTGATTTCTTTCTCCTCTGCCCGTGGTTTTTTTTCCCGTTTTAGGTTTCTACGTAAGTTCTCTATGTATTTTTGTTCTTTGTTTCTATCACATTATTTTTGTAATAAGTGGCATCAGAGCAAGGTTTGATCTCGACAATGGCAACAATGAAGTATGACATTCCACTTCTGGATTGCAACACCAGGTTTAGTCTTTGGCAGGTTAAGATGCAGGCTGCATTGGTGCAGATGGATTTGGAAGATGCCCTCATCGTGGACAACAGAGGAGACACAACATAAGGATCAGAAGGCTTTAACCCAGATTCAACTTCATCTGTCAAGTAGAATTTTGTAGGATGTTTTGAAGAAGAAGACCACTGCTGCGTTATGGTTGAAGTTGGAGTAATTGTGTATAATGAAAAGTCTCACCAGTAAGCTGCATCTGAAGCAAAATTTGCATCTACTGAAGGTGCATCCCTTAAAGAACACTTAACCATTTTTAAGGAGATTGTCTCTGATTTAGAGGCCATGGACGTTAAGTACGAGGAAGAAGACTTAGGGTTAATCTTGCTATGTTCGCTGCCCTCATCATATGCAACTTTTAGAGATACAATTTTGTATGGTCTGGATACACTTACTCTGGACGAAGTTTATGATGCCTTGTTATCTAAAGAAAAGATGAAGCAGCTTGTGACTAAACCTGTGCTCAGGGAGAAGCCTTATTATTTGTGGTAGGACTCAAGAGAGGAGTTCTGATTCTAGTGCTGGTACAAGGGGCAGATCGAAGTCCGGGCATAAGGACATAGTTTGCAACTACTGCAAGAAAAAGGGGCACATTAAGACCGACTGCTCTAAAGTACAAAACAAGAATAAGAGAGTGATTGATCAAAAGGGAAAGCAAACGGATAAAACTGGTGAGGCTAGGGTTGTGGAAGAAGTTTCTAAAGGGGAACTCCTGGTGATTTTTGATGGTGAATCCAAACCCTATGAGGATTGGGTTCTTTACTCTGCATGTACATTTCATATATGTCCCAACTGGGACTGGTTTTCAACATATGAAACAGTTTCTAAAGGCTCTGTTTTAATGGATAACAACACTCTATGCAAGATGCTGGTATTGGAACTGTCACGATCAAGATGTATGATGGAGTAGTAAGGACACTAGATGATGTAAGGCATGTCCCTGATCTGAAGAGGAATTTAATTTCCTTGAGTGTTGTAGATTCAAAAGGGTATAGGTACTCTGATAAAGGTGGAGTTTTGAAGGTCAACAAAGGTGCTCTTGTTATGATGAAAGGGTAAAAGAAGGCTGTTGGTTTGTATGTTTTGCAAGGTACTACAGTTATAGGAGATGCAGCTGTTACTACATCTACTATGTCTAATAGTGATGTCACTAAGTTATGGCATATGTGACTGGGACATATGAGTGAGCTTGGGATGACAGAGTTGAGTAAAAGAGGACTGCTTAATGGGCAGTACATAAACAAGATGGAGTTTTGTGAACACTATGTGTTTGGGAAATAAAAGAGAGTCAGATTTAGCAAAGGCTTTCACAACACAAAAGATATTTTGGAGTATGTTCATGACCTTTGTGGACCGTCTACTGTTTCTTCTCGTAATGGTGCTAGTTACATGCTTACAATTATAGATGCCTTTTCTAGAAAGGTATGGAGAATCTTTTTGAAGCAGAAGAATGATGTTTTTGCTACGTTCAAAGATTGAAAGACTATGGTAGAAAAGTAAACTGGTAAGCCAGTTAAACGTCCTCGCACGGATAATGGCTTGGAGTTTTGTTCAGATGAATTTAATGTCTTCTGTAAATTAGAAGGAATTATTAGGGATTTAATAGTCCGACGTACTTCGCAACAAAACGGTGTGGCAGAGCGGATGAATAGAACATTGATGGAGAAGGTACGTTGCATACGCTCCAATGCTGGGCTACCTAAGTCGTTTTGGGTTGAAGCCGCTTTTATAGCTTGCTACTTGGTGAATCGCTCTCCTTCCATTGCTATTAACAAGAAGACTCCACAGGAGGTATGGTCAGGTAAGCTTGCAAATTACTCTAATTTAAGAATTTTCGGTTGTCCTGCCTATGCTCATGTTGATAATCATAAATTGAAGCCTAGATCTATGAAGTGTGTGTTTCTTAGTTATAAGCTTGGAGTTAAAGGCTATAAGTTGTGGTGGCCAGAAACCAAGAAGGTGATTATTAGTAGAGATGTTGTGTTTCTTGAGACTACCATGTTACGTGGGACATCTACTATAGGATCTAGTGATATTGATCAAGAGAGATCTAGCAGATAGTTGGAGTTTTAGATTGAGACATGTACATTATCCGATTCGACTTCCTAGTCAAGTTCAGAAAGTCATAGAGATATTACTTCCCCATCACCACCATCAAGACCATCGTAGTATTATATCGCCAAGGATAGACCTAGGAGAGATGTTAGGCCTCCAAAGAGGTTTACCGAGGCTGACTTGGTGGCTTATGCTTTATTAGTGGCAGAAGGTATTCATTGCAGTGAAGAACCTTCAACTTATTCATAGGTGGTTAGCTGTGATGGCACTAGGAGATGGATGATTGCTTTGCAGTAGGAGATGGAATCTCTTTATAAGAATGGCATTTGGAATTTGTTGATGTTGCCTAAAGGTAAGAAAGTTGTTTGCTGCAAATGGGTGTTTAAGAGAAAAGATGGTACGCCAAGAGTTAAAGAAGCTAGAAATAAGGCTAGACTAGTTGTAAAAGGTTATAGTCAGGTTCCAGGTGTAGACTTCACTGATATGTTCTCTCTAGTTGTGAAACATAGTTCGATTCAAACTTTGCTTGGTATTGTGGCCATGCAGGATCTTGAGCTTGAGCAGTTAGATGTGAAGACCGCATTCTTGCATGGGGATCTTAAGGAGGATATCTACATGTAGCAGCTAGAGGGCTTTGTAGTTTCAGGTAAGAAGGACTATGTGTGTTTGTTGAAAAAGTCTCTCTATGGCCTAAAATAGTCTCCCAAGCAATGGTAAAGAGGTTCAACTCATTTATGACCTCTTATGAGTTTAAGAAAAGTGACTATGATAATTGTGTCTAAATAAAGAAGAACCGTGATGGGTCTTATGTCTATTTGCTCTTATTTGTTGATAATATGTTGATATCTGTCAAGGATAAGGAAGAAATCAGGAACGTGAAGGCTCAACTTAGTAAGGAGTATAAGATGAAAGATTTGGGGGCTGTAAAGAAGATTCTTGGCATGGAGATTCCAAGAGATAGAAAGGCAAGCAAGTTGTATTTAAGTCAGAAAAGGTACATTAAGAAAGTTTTGCAAAGATTCAATATGTATAGTGCCAAACCTGTGAGTACTCCATTAGCCGCGCAGTTCAAACTTTCTTACGCTTTGTCTCCACAATCAAATGACATGGTTGAGTATATGTCTTGAGTTCCATATTCTAGTGCAATGGGATCCCTCATGGATGCTATGGTATATTCTCGTCTGGACTTATCTTATGCAGTCAGTACAGTTAGTAGATACTTAGCTAATACTGGTAAAGAATATTGGAAAGCAGTTTAGTGGATATTTAGATACTTGCGTAGCACTATTGATAGTTGTTTGTAGCTTGGGAGGACTAGAGATGGAGTTATTGGATTTGTTGACTCTGATTTTGCTGGAGATCTTGATAAGAGGAGATCACTAATAGGGTATGTGTTTACCGTTGGTAGCTATGCCGTTCGTTGGAAGGCTACTTTGCAGACTACAGTAGCTTTTTCTACTACTGAGGCAAAATATATGGTGGTCACTGAAGCTTGCAAGGAAGCTATTTGGTTGAAGGGGCTATTTGGTGAGCTCAGTAAAGACTTGCAGATTACTATGGTGTTTTGTAATAGTGAGAGTGTTATTTTTCTTACTAAAGATCAGATGTTTCATGAGAGAACTAAGAAAATCGATATTTGTTTTCACTTTCTTCGTGAGGTTATTGCTTGTGGTGATATTGTTGTGAGTAAGATTAGTACCCATGATAATCTTGCCGATATGATGACTAAGTCATTATCTACATCCAAGTTTGAGCATTGCTTGGACTTGGTTAGTGTTCAATGTTGAGGTTTACCTTTAGGGACGTTTTTATGGAAGAGGTGAAGATCTCTTGTTGAAGATTTGTTCCTTGAAGTGGAATTCATGTCAAGGTGGAGATTGTTAGAGTATGGTGACCCAAATTTAATTTGGTCCAACTCGAAAAGCTCGCAGTGCAACAAATTGTGGTGAAAAATAAATGTGGAATTTTTCATGAGATCTGTGGTTATAGCAGAGGGATCGGGTCGATAGGTCCCCCCACGGCACAGATCTTTGTATTTTTGGGCTGTTTAGTTAATATTTTTTTTTGGCCCATAGGGTTTTGTCAATACCTATTATATGATGTATTGTGTTAGGGTTTAATCAATAGCAAATTTTAGCCTTCCTAACGCCTCCATTGTAATATTCATGAGTTTAATGATTTTCTTCTCCTCTGTCTGTAGTTTTTTCCTGTTTTCGGTTTCCACATAAATTCTCTATGTGTTTTTGTTCTTTGTTTCTATCGCATTATTTTCATAACATGAAGTGCAATAAAAGCATTATAAAATTCGTTGTAATAAATACATATATATACATACATGCATGTATGCCTATATACATGTATACATGCATGCATGCAAATGTTACCCATTTAAAAAAAAAAAAAAGTTATTTAAGATTAAGCGCAGTGCCAATATTCTTGTGAGAAAGTAGTACATCTCTCCACAGTATATGGAGTACTAACTTGAACAAAAATATACCTTTCTCGTAATACTTAACTCCCATATACTTATTCCAATTTTTCTGTCAGTCTATTTCCGCAACTATAACTTTTATCGCACATGTAGACTTTAATTTCATACATTACCTTCATAACTAAATTATATTAAGGGAACAACATTCTTTTTCCTCTTTTTCTGTAGCAAATGTCAAGACTCAAGGTATAAAAGATGTCAAATTACCAAAATAATAGATTCGGGATTCGTTCACAGAAAAAGGTACAAAGTTTAACGCTACAAGAAACAAATATTTTAGTCGACGACTTTCCCCAATTCGTCGTTAAAAAAGTTTTGTGACAACATTTTGTCACTAAATCTTTGTCACTAAAAAACTTTTCGCGACAACAACATGTTGTAGCTAAATTTTAACGACAATAGTTGTCGCTATATATTGATAACAAGAATTTTATAATTCAACTTTTTAGCGACAATATTTATTAGATTTGGCAATGACATTGTTGTTATTGAAAGGGGTTTGACAAAAAAAAAAGAAAGCATATTGACAATTTTGTCGTCACTAAAACTTAGTAGTTATTATTTTTTTTATAATTTAATTGTAACTAGTGGTCGTAGCTAAAAGTCGCTAAATTTATTTTTCAAAATTTAATTGTTTATTTTAGAATGTAATTGTTTATATTTTAAAATTTTAATAATTTATTTTGTAAGAACTATTTATTTCTATTAAATTATTATTTAAAACTAAATTAATAATTAAGTAGAAATTAATAAAATTCAATTAATTGAAGAAGCAAAATATGAATAAAACATATGAAGACAAGCAATCTAATGAAAAAAAAAAAAAACACATTAATGTCATAATACATAATAGAGTTTAATCTTCTAAATTTTGTGTAAGTGTCGCATACTAAGTGTAAGACCTATTCCTTTAGGCGCCTCTCCACGTGAGCCAAACACCTTTTCCATAAAACTGCATAAGTCGAGTTTGTCTCTCCTTAACCATCTAAGCCTATAATTTACTAGAGATGAAGGAATTCATGAACAAAATGTATAAAATATAAATTTAAAAAAAAAACTTATTGATGAAGATGATAAAACAATGCTTACATATGCATCCTCGACAGCTTTATTGGCCTGTCCTTGACCTTGGTAAAATCATGGTCACGCCAATTATCGATCAGAAACTTAGTCTATGTATCTAGATTCATTTGCATCTGGATATGGTGTCAAGAGTTTTTTTCCTTATTTTTATAAAAATTTTCAAACTAATGAACAAAGTATGAATCACCTTTTTTGTTCATATGTTGGTTATAAGATGACTGCCCCTAATAGCTCGGCTACTTCTAGTTCACATGATTAGTTGTATTTGTCATCGACTTGGCCTATATACTAAAAGAAATAAAATTTATAGTGTTGATGTACAATTGACTGTGTTAATGTTGTTAGAAAAGATAAAGGAAAATAGAAACTTGGAATTTCTTAGACATGAATCGACACAACAAATGTGCCAATGTTCATGATACCTAATTTTTGTAGGGATCCTAGCCTTAGAACCTTCAACGTATGTCATTCATGCATAACTTTTGAATATTTTGTGGAGAGCATTCCTTCAATCTCGGGATTTCTCTCTCGGCCTCACTAAATGTGAAACATCTTTGTCGGGATCATTTGGTATTTGGAAGCATTTTCAATTTTATTCAAATATTAATAGTATAATAGCAGAAAAAATTAGAAGTTTGAAAGATGATATCGATTATTACCCATACTATATTAGGAGTCCTGTTTCGATCAGGATCCAAAATATAGCCCTAGGAGTCATAATTATGGGCTACACAACCCTCCTATGTGCCCCTACACTCCTCTCGAAGAAGGCGACATTATTGTTGATAGTCTTCCACGTCTTATTTGTTTTTATCGATTGTAATAAGTAATTTTCCAGGCAACTCCCTAAGTTGGGCAATGTTTATGCCCCAATTCTTATCCCAGCCCTATCAAGGACCATGGTGCTGTAGCATTTTTAGTGTTGGTGACAACTTGTACATAGAAAAAAAAATAAATGCATATGTTTATATATATTCAAAAGATTTATGAATTATTGCAAAAGTTCATTCCTGCCTCACACTGTGAGGGTAATTGGGTCGGTCTTTGTAGGAGCTTGGATCCCACTGTGGACCTCGTGCAAGTTGCTATTGGACCAGATATGTCATCATGTTGATATAGAAGAATTATGATTTGTTTTTTTTATATAAAACATTAAGTAATTCTAAAATTGTAATAAATTATATAGGTTTAAACATCTATATGATAAATACAATATGTAAAAATCATTCATTATAACTACATGTGTCAAGACTACATTTAGAGTTAGGATTTGTATCATCATCTTCGAAGTCATCTTGATATGCTAACACCTCATCATCTTCATACTCCTCGAATGAATTATCAATGTTGTCATCATCAATGAAATCTATATCATCTATTATTTTGTCTAGTAAGATAGCTTCTATATTTTGCACAGCATTAGATTCGACATTGGGATGATTAAATGCTAAGGAGTCCAACTTAGGTCATTTGATCTCCAATTAAAAGTTGCAAGAGTTGTTCTTTTTTAATAATTAGGTATTTTTCACTTCTTCATTAGGCATATCCTACATGTGTTGATAACCCAAGTATTCAACAACTTTCCAATCTAGGCCATTTAAGATAGTCAACACAGAATTACTTAGGAAGAAAGTATAAAAGGACCATCTTTATACCATTCAGTGTTGATGAAGACACTTGTCTTATTTTTCCACGTCTTCTTAATCAAGTTACTTGCACCTGAATAATATCATGGAACGATTATTTATATATAAGAGATGAATGACCTCTTCCAACTGCCCATAAGAGGTGGCATCTTTTATTCCTAGTACACATATCTTGTAAATTTGAGTTTTGCATGTCACATCATGATTGTATGCAAGAAACTTAACTCCATTAAATACATAATCTGAGTATAAACAAACATAAATATTTCATTCTACTACCATAGCAAACAACTCATTGGTTGTCTCCAGCGAGTTAATTTGTCGTAGATGATACATCTAGAGCATGGTGTAGTTAATTAGTAAAACATCTGAATAGATAAAATTGGTAAGTTGATTATTATACAATGCTAGCATGAAATATATTACTCTTATTTACCTTCTTATGGAACTAGTTAGGGAACTCTTTTTCTTGAATTTGATTCATTTAATTGGCCATTTGCTTCTTTTCCCTCATGTGTTCACCACACAAATAAATAATAATAAGAAAAATTGTAACTAACTACTCCATATTTGGTAACTAATTATTAGACAAAAAGATTAGTAATAGACTATACTTGATATAGTTTTCAATTTTGAGGCCATTGTTCCATATGTACCACTCAGTTTTCTTTCTTGGAAAGTCATCTAATGTGATTGGTGTAAGCTTTCCTAATGGACTACATTGGAATTTGATTACAGACAACTTTCAATTTAAGAAGGATCATTCTCCACGCAATTTCTTTTAGTCTATTAAACCTAGTCTCAACATCACTTAGGTACATAAAGCAAAAAGTCAATGCTTCATTCATAATATACCCCTAGGTAGTAGATCCCTCTGGTCATGCCTTATTTCTTACATATTATTTGGGGTTTCCAATATACTGTTCAGATGTATATATCCATCTTAAATGACTAGGACATTCAAGAATGAAGTGCATCACCAAGTGAATCATAATTTCAAAAAAACCGAGTAAGAAGACTGTCTCGAACTTGCACAAGATCATAACAATACTCCATTGTACTTTCTCCAAACTTGTGATGTTCAAGGTCCTAGCACATTTGGGCTGGAAAAAATTGCAAAATTCAGTAATTATGTCCACAATCTCTCTCTCTCTTTTTCGGAGAAATGGAAGAATTCTTATTGTCAACAATCGTTGAATTGCCACATGTAGTCATGGGATTTAAAAACAATAATTTTACTTCCTAAATCAATAATATTCATCGTAAAATTAGACGCAAAACCTATCTGGAAATGACACTATTTTAATAAATTCACAAAATAGTTCCCTATCAGATGACCCCAAAGAATAACTTGCGTGCAATTTCTTCCACTTATCCCCTTTCTTGTATAAATGCAACCCCTTTCTCATAATTGTGTCCTCCAAGTCTTTTCTCGCTTTATCTCTGTCCTTCGCCTTGTCTTCTATGATCTAAATTGTCCTTACCAAATTATCATATATATTCTTTGACATCCAAATTAGTTGCAACAACAATGATGACTAGTATGGTAGTTCCCAAAATATACTGACCTTTGACAAGTTCAACTATCATAAATCGTACTTCTATTTCACACCTCCAAATTTCTTGCATTTACTAGAAATTCTACCGTAAACATGTTTTAGTTGATTCAATATTTCTTCCCAAGTCTTAGGACGCGGTGCACAACCTTGTTCTACTTTACCATCAATCTTTCCAGGTATACGCATTTGTAATTATCTAGAAGCCGCTACCAATAGCCCACATAACAAACTTTCTCCTATAGCACCCCAATAGGGTTCCATCATTACATTTTGGACATGCTTTATAATCCTGAACACTCTAACCGGATAAACTACAAGTAACAGGAAAGTCATTGCCAGTCCATATTAATATAACACGTATATTGAATGGATGTATAAGCAACTTCTTCTTGCATGACAATTACATTAGTCTAAAGCTCCTTCAACTCATCTATAAGTGGTCTAAAAAACACATCCACGTCCTTTTTAGTAAAGCTTAGGCCAAGAGTCAACATAGTCAACGTTAATGCTCTGATTGGTATGAGTGAAAAGTGGAGGGAAAGAAAACCTTGGAAGGATTTTGGGATGGAAATTTATATAATGAGATGTTTGGTAGAAAAAAAAAATTAGAATGGAAAGAAAAAATGGGTGGAAAATGGTATGTGGGTCCCACCAAAATTGATCTCTCTAAATATGGATGGATTTTGTGAGGAAAAAGTTTAACAACAATGCATAGAAAGTGAAGTTACAAATTTGTCCTTCTTTTTCGTCAAATTTCCAAAAAAAAATTTTGGCCATCAAATTAGGAAAATAGCTAAATAATATTTGGGCAAAATAATAATTGTATTAATAACAGTTTTTTTCATTCCTTTGGTTTTTTTACAATACCAAACAAGAGAAGATAATTTTTTTTTTCCGCCTTCACATTTTAAACAAGGGAAAATCAAAATTTTTCCTTTCCTTACAATTTTCTTTCCTTCGTAGTTTTCTCTTCCCTCCTATTTTCTTTCCTTCTTACCAAACGGAGCATAAGTACATATATATTTCATACACAACCACGGAGGTAGGTTGTAAGTTGTCAAACCATCGGCCAGGCACTATACAGAGTACTCATGCTTCCAAATGGAATTCCATTAACCTCTCTAGCTACAAATTTATCTTTGAGTGTCATGAATTCTCTAATTTATAATAAATTCATGAATGTAATCTCAAATTTAAGCGCTTGTATTATGCAAACCCCAAATTAATTCTCAAGAGAATTATTTATCTACTTCTTAAACATAGAAGGAATAGATTCCATTTTGTAATATTAGCATTCCCAGCTACTTATTTAATTATGCTTCCAAAATTCAAGAAACAAGATTAAAAATCTCGAATCCGTACCAAACAAATGAAAATACATAATTTCATAAATAAAAGTTTTTTAACTACTTAGGATTAAGCTCATTCTATATATGACCACTAGTTGATGTAATTAAAATACACTATATCTTAACGGAAATTATTCTATTCATTGCACATCGTCCCAGTTTTACATAATCAATTATATACAGTGCACCTATTTTAATTATTCACAACAGTAACGACTTAGATAAGATTGTTTTATATTTAATGGAAATGACTTGTACTAATAACGCAAAATTAAAGATTTTATAATTTAATTGAATAATTAATTAAATATTAATTATGTATATGACTATTTTAATTATTATCCTTAATTATCCTCCTCTTGTATATAACTTATATATAATATTTAAGGTCATATAGACAATTATGAAATTTTAATGATATTCATATAGCATTCAAAATACATGCACATAAATATAATGAAAAGTTCAATTTGTTTATTTTTAAATAAAGTCCAATACAAAAAATTCATATGCTTATAGGGCATCTATCTTAATAGCCTTACCGTCAATTGGATGCCTTAACACTTCTTTACCACTTGATTGACCTCAACGGTGCCATGTCATATCCTTAGCAATATGTCAAAAGGCAAGCAAGCACTTCAAGCAATCCTCAAAGAAAAATATTGCAACACTTTATGTGACACTTTATTCCCCTTCTTGTTTTTATCAAACCAATGGCTCTCGTTGCATACATGGCATGCTTCCAACTAAGCATTCTCCTTCCAAATAATGCAGTCATATTTACAAGCATGAATTGACTCGTACCCTAAGCCAACGTTCTTCAACTTTGTTTTGCCTCATAATGTGAATCGGGTATTTAAATATCAGGAAATGAATCTTTTAACAACTTCAACACCTTATCGAAAGACTTGTTCATCCACTTCCACTCCACTTTCAAATGCATCTTACTATAAAATTAAATGCTGAACATGTTGAAGTACTTGGATAAACCTCCAATTCTAACTTCAAGAATAGATCTTTATATTATCCTGTATGAACTTCAAGAGTCATATAAATCACCTCTACATTATCATTTCAGTATGCCCCATTAGATCATCTATAATTGCGCCTATCTTATCAATTGGTTGAGACACATTGTAATTCAATCTTGTAGAGTCATTTGAAGCTTCCCTATGATATGTCCACATAGTATCCAATTTTTGAAAGCTATTGTCAAATACATGTGTGCTGACAGTCTTTAATGTTTGCATTTGCATGTGTCAAGCAATCCTGACAAAGAGATGTTACGGTTCTATGATGATTGACATGATTCTTGGCAACGTCTCTGAATTCGATTAATCCTTTCTAACATGCATCACATAGATGGCTGTTTAAATGTATCCAACTCTTGTCGATTGACATCTTTACGCTGATCTACTAAAAGGACAATATATTCTTAGAAATGATGCGAGTGTATATATATGTAAAACTATTGTTTACCTTCATTCTATACCTAAAGGGTAAGGCTTTATGGTCTAGAAGGATGGCTTAGGGTGTAGGCTGCACAAAAACGACCAAAAATGGCGGGTGTTCACGGTGGCAGCGGCTGGCCACCGGGAGAAGGAAGAAGCTCGGAGGATTAAGAAGAGAGGAGGGAAGAAGAAAAGGAAATAGGTGAAAAACTCTGGTCTACATTTTTTATACGTAGAGTTTTTAGAAACAACACAAATCATCACTAAAAACTAAGGTCATCACTGACGATTATTGTTTTTAAAGTGCTGCTGCCAAAAGACTTCAAAAATCTTGAAATTTTACAACCATTCCCCAATAAACTGCTTATATTTTTGCAAAAATTAAATGAAAATATTGCTAAAAACTGGTGTTGACCAAGTTGGCACTCAGTTGTCTCCATTTGACACCAAGATTGGGCCTAGAGACTTTTAATGACAACTTAAAAATTTTTCACCCGCCTAAAAATCCTAGAATATTTCAACCCGCCAGAAATGGGCCCATCAATTATTAACAACACCCATCGCCTTTTGTCATTACAAAAGAATTTCACCCGTCAAAAAAAAAAAAACAGGAGCTTTCTACCGTGCCATAAAAGGACCCAAAATTTGTAGTCATCACTAAATGTTTTTTTTTTCCTGACAACTTTTAGTGACGATATTAAGTTGCCCTTGCTAAAAAAAAAAAATTCAATCTTATCCTACAAAGGTCGTCGCTAAAAATAAGCTTTTAGGGACAACTAAATTAGTCACTAAAAGTGTTGCCTCTAAGTGGGTCATTTCTTGTGATGTAAGGATATATGTGTATTTACTGGAAGGGAAAATAATTGAAAAATATCTTCTGAGTTGATTCAACAAACAAAAAACATTCTTCAAGTTTAAAGTAATAAAAAAAAAGCATCCTCTAGGTTTTTTTTAAAAGAGTTAAAACTCATCTATTTGACCAATTAAATTCTTGAAAATGTCGACACTATACTCACAAATAAGGATTTGAGTATTTTTTTTAAATGTGTTAAAGATTCAATAAAGTAAAAAATATATTCCAAACAAATATTTTGACAAATTTTAAAAAAACTTAAGTGAAGTTAAATTTAAAATTTTAAAAAATACATCTATGAAGCAAGACTGGATGTCGATTGAACATGTCTGGGCGGTTAGGTTTCATGACTGAGTAGATTGGCAAATTGAGGGGGGGAGAGAAACTTTTTCATTTTTATTTTTTTGCTTTCAATATTTTTTTAGTTTTATATTATTTTTATTTAATTTTGAAAATAGTGAATGCTAAATATAATGCTATTTAAATGAGGGCATTCTAGACGTTTTCAGCAATTTCACTCGTTAAGGAGAGCACTTAAGTCTTCCAAGAAATCAATGGGCTACTTTTTATTAGCTGAAACCAGAAGAATATTTGTGGTATTTTTAATGAACTATACTTTGTAAATTTTCCCATCTTTGGGGGAAAAAACAAACAACTAAGCAACTGCCTTAGTAACAGTTATTAAAGAGCAAACATATGTCTATAAAAGGTTGTACTGATGGGACTAATAAATCATTGAAATTAATAATAATGTAGTCAATACCAATTATAGCAATAAGGTGGGGAAAGAGAAAAGGTTTAATAGGGAGTTAATTAAAAAGTGAAAAATGACAATAATTATAAACTAACCATTGAATCAGTTCACTACAGTTTGATTGTACAACCTGATCAAGTATCTTTCTTTTCATTTATATATATTTTTTATAAATCCTTTTCATATACGGGATTATAAATGGTCGGCTGGGTAAGGTGGATATGTCCATGAATTTTGTTTGGATGGTAGGAGGCATCTCTTCAGACAGCAATGACAAGGTGAGTCTCATCCTGCAGTTTTGATATTAAAACCCAAACGATCAATGTCTTAAATCCACTTGATTTTAAAGGGCCCTCTAAACCTTCCCTTTTTGTTTTATGGTTGGTTCCATGTATTCTTGACTGAAACGATCAGTGTGAAAGCAAGAATCTCTTGACTGAAACGATCAATGTGAAAGCAAGAATCTTATTACAAAAAGGAATTTATATGTTGGTGACGAGGATAAGGGTTCCAATTAATGCTTCCTTCTATGTAAAACTCGATAGGATGTTCAAGCAAATATGCGTTTGCTCTAAACTTTCTATCGTATAAATTTAGATTTTGGAAAATACTCCTTGCATTTTTTTCAAAATTACTAGTGCTACTACAAATTGTACGTTACATATTACATTGAAAGTTGATAACATATTATGTCGCTGAATTAAATGATGGTTTACCCAACTATCATCTGATCTTTAGGCGACTGTCTTAAATGGTTGTCTATGAACTAGTGTAAGTTTTTCGTTTTTGATCCCGAGTCCCTCCAAAATGGCTAGTGCATTAATTAGTACTTAAAACATGAATAATCTTAGAAACGAGACCAATCAGATCCTACACATAACACCGTTCACACATAGCCAGCCTTTGTGTGCTCCCAATAATCCTCAAAATGTTGTGACCTCCCATGAGACTTCGTCATTCAGCCCTCAAGTGTATGCCCAAAGTTTCCATTTTATCAATTTGGAGGCTAGTCTTTATTATTTCTTTCAATATCATTATTGTTATCAATCAAATGATACATATAATTAAGAATGAATAGACAATCTTGAGTTGATCTAGTGGATAAAAACTCTTCTGAAAATCAAAGCCTCAAAACAAATGATGCACCATAAACGATTTTTTATTTTTATTTTTTGTTTTGGCACTTGACTCCTCCAAATATTCACAGCTGGCAACTAAATAGGCACTGACGCCTCCAATTATTTGAGTGACATGAAAGTTGAAGAGCGCGATTTTGTATACATTTTATGTTTGTACTCCTCAAATATTGCTAGGGTTTACAAAATTTTTGAACCAAAAAAATTGTATACTGTAAGTGATAGCGAAGGCAGTAGAACTATTAGAGATGTGTGTACATTTATAATCTGTAATTACATATAGAAGAGATAATTGAGTGAGTTTTGTACTTCAACCTTTAATCTAATAGTTCATATTAATCTTTTTTTTTTTTTTCATTTTTAATGCAGTGATCAAAATTTTTCTACAGGGTTTATATGTGCTCTTGCACCTCACACAATTCAAACACTGTTATTTTCAACTTCTTGCGCACTTGCGATTTACTTTAATCATTTCCACCATGTTTTTTGGTTTTATCTTAACTTTATGTAATAATCCTTTTTTCACTACTTGCCAATATAAACACATACAAGGACCACTACAATAAGTACTTAATTTCATTTTGTTTGTTTTGTCCTTCACACACAATAGGGGATATAACCTTTTTTTTATGTAATATATTACTATTATTTTTTTTTATCATAAAACTAATAGTATATAGATAATATTTGTAGGTATTAGGCAAATAAAAATACTAAACTTTATTTTAGTTTAATGGCTAAGATCTATTAATTTTCTTTTTACTTGATTTCAATAAAATATTCAGACTTAGTCTACATAGGTTTTTTATTAGTTTCACAATGTAATTTTTTAACTTTTCAAATTTCTTCTTTACAATCAATTCACTCCTGTGTTATCTCTTTTTTCTCTCAATTTATATATTCATGCATAGTCATTGTCAGCGTCCTCCAGTACAATTTTTGACTTCTTTAGCTCCATCGATGTTGGTTTAGCCCATATATTTCAATACTCAATGTGCAAATTTTAGGGGCTTTTTTTTCTATTTTTGTATCTTCAATATTAATTTGATTACTTAAATTGTCAGGATTTTCACATTTTTAATTCTTAAGCTTTTTTTTTTTTTTCAAGTTCAGTGTTTTGCTATTGTTTGAAGCATCTGATTAATTATGTTCTCATCCGAGTAATTATTGTTTCTTCATATAGGAGCTGGATTTACAATTATTCATCTAATAACTAATTGATATTGGCTTTTAATATATGTGGTTACATTTAAATGTATTTAAGGTGTATAAAGAATGAACAATAGTAATTTAGATTTTTAATCACAAATTAGGAACTCTTGGTCTTTTTTTTTATACTTTTATTTACATAAAGTGTATCTACACTATACTTGTAAATCTATTTTAAATATATTATCCTAGGAATTATTTTCCTTCTGTATTCATATACAAAATTCTCAACCCTCTTTGCAAAATTAAGAAAAAAGAACAATACATGACACAAGTGCTGTTAGGCATGACACCAAACTAATATATAGTGATTAGAATTGTTAATTAGATTTGTCCTTACCATTGGCTTAGGTAACCTAATAGTAATGGAATTCTGTGATCGATATGGTCAAAGATTCAAGTGTCGAACGGTCCTTTTTGTGTCTTAAATATGAAGGTCCACCCTTGCCAGTCTAGTACTTGATCTATATCCTAGGACTCCCCCATATAGCCTCCTTACTACAAGCGCATTCTATGAGGCTGGGTGAGGCACTTCTAGTTAAGAGATAGGGCCTATTTATAAGGCTTGCACCGAACATTCATGTCAATATCTAGAAAGCCTCTTTAAAACACTTAAGAAAGTAGGTTAATCTGGGTCGCTCCGTCCCTGTACTTTTATTATAAAAGAAAATTTAGATTTGGCCTTACCGGCCAACAACAGGTGTTTGATTTATTTATTTTAGGGTATGTTTGATTATATTCAATGAATGAGTTTCACCTAAAAGGAAATTAGGAAAAGGCAGACAAAACTTGTGTCTTCGTAATGCCCGAGGCCAACAAACTAATGTCATTATCACTTCAGAAAAGCTCTAAATTCTCCATTACATATGATTTGGTGGAAGGAATTCCATAGGAATTAAATGGTGGATGTGATGACTCCCACCGCTACCTCACACCACACATAATTGTTTCGAAACCAACAACAGTAAGGACATATCCTCAGAATAGTACTAATTTATAAAATATATATGTATATATATATGTGTGTAAATATATATATGTATGCGTAGCATATTGTACATAATGAACCGTGTCATGTTCATAAAGTTATTGCTAGCTCAAACTTAAATATTAGCGGGGAAAAACTGAAATCACCATTTGTTTTGAAGTTTTATTGACAAGCCAAAAAAATATTTTTACGGCTATATATTTTTGCTTTGTCTGGAAATATTTTTTTAATTTATTAATTATATAGAGTCTATACAGAGTAAGAGAAACTATGTTTGCCTGCATTTTGTTATGGAGCTCAAAGAAAATTCAAGTTCTGAAGAAAATTAATTACTCTTCTCGCATGTAAAATAAGCAGTCCTCACCCTTCGGTATTTAATTGCGAATTAGTAATGTTACTTTACAATACAAACACATATGAATATTTTATTTGTAACAAGTCTATATATATATATATATGTGTGTGTGTGTGTGTGTGAGGCTGTTAATAGTGAAAGATCCATTTATGCAATTCAATAAATTAGCAATGAGTGGACTTATCTTGCAATAATATGAGGTACTCAAATTAAAAAAAAAAAAAAAATCACACAAATCACGTACAATCACTTTCATAAGGCACTAATCCGCTTGCCCCTTTGAAAATTCTCTTTGCCCCTAGTATTATTTCAAAAGGGTCTGCATATGTCTATATCTTACCTCTTAGCATTCTAAATTAATTACTAGTTGTAGTCTGAGACCGATAGTATATGCCTATGTATACACCTATCAACATATATAAATATCATGATCATATTTAAACAGTTCTAAAACAAGCCCCAAATGAAAGAAAAGGTCATTATCAAAACCCAACATCAATGACCCCAAATGATACCCATTTGATGAACATAAATCGAAAGAGGAGGACGCTTTCATTGACTTTGGTTTTGCAAATAATTAAAGAAAAGAGTATCTACCTATCCCCATCCCATCCGTTTGGGCAGTTTGTTATTGGTTTGAAAGCAATTTTGGAGGCCTAGGCTAGGCCCAACATTCAAAGTTGGCTCTTACACAAAACATTGCGACACGTATTGGGAGTTTGAATATTATTGTTGCTTCGAAATGGGACGGTGGTTATTTTCAAAAGCATGCAAAGTTTTGATTATTAGATGCCTAGCTGGCCGCTTAAAACATGTGTTCTCCGAAGAAACAACAAAACTTGCTTTCCTCCTCTAAGTCTCGAGATTTTATCTTTTTGACCCTTCTTTTTTAAAAAGTAGGTTACTTGGCATTCTTCCACAATTTTGGTCCGCAATATGGAAGGAATTAATGAGAACTAGACTGACTATACCACAAGCAAGTACTCTTGGCTTGTCATTTCTCAATCAAACTTTTGGTTTCCAAGTTCATTGAACTATACGCTTATTTCCCCTTTATTATTATTATTATTATTACTATTATTTTTTCTAGTGGGCGGTTTCGATTTGCCTTATTGATTTTTGTATTTTATTTGCATACTTTTCTGTGGAAAAAAAATATCACTTTTTAGCAGTCTTTTGCTTACATTATAGATCCTTTGAATGCTTACATACACGAAATACAAGCTTACGTTTTGTCACGGTCGGATGGATGTTGGGCGGGCAAAGGGTTGTCCAAATAAGAATCACAAACGTGTCTTCCATCATTCATTTTTCTTTTCTTTTGTAATGAAGGTTTATCAATTTACTCATTGTGCCAAAGAAAAAGAAATAATATTGAATAGATGTAATAGATGCAAGAATATATTACAAAAATCGGTTCTGTATTTACTGATCTATGTGTATATGATGTGATTTCAATAGTTATGTTTCCATTAGATACTGTTATTATTTACCGTATGATATAAATGGTTGTAACTAATTTAATACTTGACCAAAAAAATTAATAAGAATTAGGAATAATGATTTTTTATCACGCCACATCATTATTTGTTGCTCAAATATACCCTTATTATATTTGTAACAATTAGAAACATAACCATTGCAAATAAGATCATACATATGGTCTTTATAGTTTAAATTAATTTAGAACAAAACTATCAATAAGCATAATAAGCACCATCTTATTTGTATCCTAAGACGGATATATTATTAAAAATTTCCAATTCCAGGTTACGAAAAAAAGGGGATCAAATAGAAATGATAATAGATAATTAGGACCATAAAGGAAAAGGAAAAAAAAAAGAAGAAGAATAAGGGAAATAACTAATTTTTGAAACCTTTTCAAATAAATATTATGTTTTAAAAATATTTATAATAAATAGTTTATTACATATAACAGTGTAAATAAATTATTGCATCTTAAATTTATAAACTGTATAAAAAAGAATTATTTACACTTGTGAATAAGGGAGTAGATAAATTATTTACACCATAAATCTATTATTTATTACAAATATTTTCAAAACTTGATATTTACTACAGTTGGTTTTAAAAAAGTGATATTTACTATAATTTCTCAAAAAATGAAAAAAAAAACTACAATTTCTCCAAAAAATTAAAAAAAAAAAAAAACTGCGGTGAGACTCCTTTTTATATAGAAAAGCCCAATGGGGAAGGAGAGGCCTTTGTCCGCCCAAATACTTCCGAAACCAAATCTGGTCTTCAACAGTTTGGCAATTTACAAAGCTGCACTTCTAGCCTAAACAAAAACAAATAGTATTTAAGAAAACCATACCAAATGCCACCAGATCATAGTGTGATTTCTGCATATTTAAGAAAAATGGAGGAATAAGTTACAAAATTTAGACATATTATAATCACAAAATTCAGACCTTATAATCTCTGGCGCTCCAAAATATTAAAGGTCAATAATTGTGTTTAGTAAAAATAGCCCTCGTGATTTGCCGAATGTCGACGGAATCAGTGATAACCACCGGCCGTTTTCAGCGGCTGATCGCCAGCGTGTAATAACTTGATTATCAATGGTAGTATATTATTTATCGCTAGAACCAAGAGTGAATAGGCAGTCGCCCTTTACCAAGAATAGTCTACTATACTATCATTGGTATTCTACCGTATTATTTTGCCTTTTTCCACTTAGATCATTGATTGTCTCTTGCGCTATTCACCCAAAGATAAGTTGTTGGATTACAAGTGTATGCTAATACTCATAATTTACCAGATTAATTCCAAAAGACAACCATGTCAATGCCACTGAGTGTAATTTTATAGATTGTCACCGATATCATGAGTGTAATTTTATAGATTAACATCAATAATTTACTAGATTAATTCTCGAAATCAACAAAGAGACAAAAAAAAAAAAAACCCAACAAAAAAAGGGATGTTACATGTACACAAAATTTCATACGAAAATTCATATTTTACTACAAGAGTCCAAAAAACCATATTACCAAAAGAAAACCACAAACAAGCATAAAAACTCAATTTTTAGTCTTGATCTGCAACAATAAAAACAAAAAAATCTATGAACTTCTAGTTTTCAAACCAAACCAAACACATATGAATATTTTTAAAGCTCAATAGGGGAGAGGGGGCAACCCTTGGCCCGATCATCCAATTTGCTCTAACAGACAGGCATTGATGCAAACGATGCTGCAAAACCATGCATACAAGAGGAGGAACTCACACATGGGCTTGGAGGGACTCAAGGGCAGCGTGTGCATGAATGTGCTTCCCGATTCCTCGATTAGATGATATGCTAGACGAATTGCATGGACCTTGTGTGTTTTCTAAGATTGATCTTAGGAGCGGATATCATCAAATTAGAATGAAAGAAGGTGGGTTTCGTCACATCGTTAGTGAGGTTCATAACAGGCATGGTTCTGTAGTCAAAGCAACTCTGTCACTTTTGAGTACCAATCGGATGGCAGCCCTTACGTCTTCAAGCTCTTTCTTTCATGGGAAGTCGTTCACCCCTGAATAAATGATGTAGATAAACTTCCTTCTTCTCGTTTGACTTCGACTCTCTCTTGCCCGCGGTGCTGCAGTCAGATTTTTCGAGTTAAGGAACGAGTAAAAAAAGCATGATGAAATTGAGAGAATCCGTTTTTGTTCAGCTGACATGGTACTCTTCTTTCTTTTCTCATGAGAGAAAGAGATAGACTCTGCATTACTTTATGTTACATGTATAACGACTGGAGATGTTAGTTGTTCAGTTACTTGGTCATTTTAATGGTTGATGAAAGTTGACAAAACTGTGAAAGCGACATAAATCTTAAAACGAAATAAATTATCTCACAAATTATGATTATATGTTGTTTTTATCATGCCATCTCATTTTTTTTATAATACTTTAAAAAGAGATCCCTGCTAGAATTCTTAATTTTAGGTATTCATAATTCTATAGAACTCTAGAATAACAATGTCATAGTCCTAGGATCATATCATGCTAGATCATTAAGAAAGTGAATTAAGGAATAAAAACCTGTATCAATGGAATCAATTATCGTTTCTTTTGCAAAGTTTCTATAATGATAGATGAACAGGTTATTGTCTTCCTCAATCAAATCACCCTAGTTCTTCAATAGGTTTTTTCTCTTCTTGATGGAGAGATGAGAAAGCTTTAAAATAATTTAATGTCTTGAGGACCATAACCTATAATACCTTTATATACTTTTCTACTAAGGTCTTATAAAACCTCGTTGGACCAGTAATGGGTATCCACTCATTAATCCCATACTCGGTTAGTAGCCTATGGGCTTTCGATAAATAGATCACTCAAAAATAACCCGTTATAATTAAATAGTCGTAATATAATTGTTGTATATAATATATTGCCTACAACAATAATGGGAAACTAAATTTCCTAACAATTCCCCACTTGGGCTATATATAATTATTGAAACAATTATATGATAAGTTCCTTAGGCATGTAACTTTATGCTATTTGTCTTTAGACTTCACTTTAGTTTCAATCTTGTCCATATAGTATATTAGTATGGGATCAAGGTGGCTTTCGTCACACAAAATCTTAACTAAACCTTCAATGGTCACCATACCAACATATTCAATGACATAGATTAAGTATGGATGAATAGTATGAAAATTATATATAACGTGATCTCAAACATGCCTATTTTCAACTGATTTTACTTTTATATTTAGTGAGATCAATCCAAAATTTTTAACACAATGCAAAAACCACATAAAGATGACAAAACAAATTCAAAGATAACCATAAACCATCAACTTTATTCTGCAAAAAATAAAAACAAATACATAAATGTTTAAGTAAAATATAAAATATCCAAAGTTAACTCACACTAAACCAAAGTATCATTAAATAAACCAACACCCATAGGAGCAATGTGCTCCTAAAAGACCTTGAGTGATAAACCCTTGGTTAGTGGATTCGCTAGCATGAAGTTTATTCCTATATGTTCAATGGAAACTTGACCACTTTGAACTCTTTCTTTAACAACTAGAACTTGATGTCAATAAGTTTTGACTTTATGGAGCTTTTGTTGTTGTTGGAATATGGCACAACCAATTTATTATCACAATATATCTTTAATGGCCATTCAACACCATCCACCACACCTAGCCAAGTGATAGAGTTCCACAACCATACCCCAGATTAAATGCCTTATAATAGGCTATAAACTCTATAGCCATGGTTAAAGAAGCTACAAGTGTCTGCATAGCACCCTTCTAGAAAATAGCTCCTCTAGCTAGCATATAAATATAGCTTAACATGGAATGCTTACTGTCTTAGCATCCAACATCAGAATCAGAATATCCAATGATCTCTAAACTGTCCAATCTCTGATTGGTAAGTACAAAGTCTTTTATTCTCTGCAAGTAATGTGTAACCCGTTTGGTTACTTTTTAATGTTCCATTCCTGGCTTACGCAAATAACTACCCAATACTCTCACTATAAATGTTATATCTAGGTATTTACAAACTTGAGTATACATTACACTTCCTACTGTCGATGCATAAGGAATCTTTTGTATTTATTTTCTTTCAAGGTCATTCTTAGGGCATGGATCGAGACTAAACTTGTCTCATTTAACAATGGATGTTTATCCTAACAAACAATCCTTCATGTCGAATCTAGTAAAAACTTTCTCGATATAGCTATTTTGTGATAACGCAAGGATACCTCGAGAGGGATCTCACAGTATCTGTATACTTAATATAAAAGAGGCATCTCTAAGATCTTTCATCTCAAAGTTCTTTGTCAGAATCTCTTGGTTTCATGCAATAAACCTATCTTGCTACTTGCTAGTAGGATATCATTGACATATAAAATCAGGAAGATGTATTTACTCCCACTAAACTTATGATATACACAGTCATCAACTACATTCACCTCAAAACCGTGCGAGGTAATTATTTGATGAATTTTGTGATACCATTGACGGGAAGCTTGTTTAAGACCATAGATGGATTTCTTTAACTTGAAGACCATAGACTTTGGATCTCTAGATACAAAGTTTTCTGACTAGACCATATAAATCATCTCATCAATTTCTATCTTTAGAAATGTTGTTTTAATATCCATTTGATGTAGATCTAAATCAAAATGTGCTATAAATTGGAGAGAAGGTCTCTTTTTAATCTACACCTTCCTTTTGAGTGCAACCTTTGGCAACTAGATGAACCTTATATCTTTCAACATTGCCCTTCAAATCCCTTTTGGTTTTAAATATCTATTTCCAACTAATGGGCTTTGCTCCTTTAGGAAACTCAACAAGATCCCAATGTCATTGTTTTTTATAGATTTCTTCTCATCTTGTATGGCGTTAGTCCATTTGAGAGTTTGAACTTTGCAAAGCTCATTGTAAGTTGATTAGGTCATCTTCTACTAAGCCTACATCAACTTCATATTCTTGGAGAAAGATGATATAGTTATTTGGAATCACACTTCTCGTATCTCTAGTGGATCTCCTTAATGGCACTTCTTGAGGTTGTTGAGTTTGCTCTATTAGTGTATTAAGAAGAACCTTATTGTTATCCTGTTCTGGAACAATGTCAGGAATAAGAGCCTGATCATTATTGTCTTATACCAGAGTTGCATCTGGAACAATGGTAGGAATTAGAATCTCACCATTGTCAATAGCAATTTTTTCTTCAAAAACAACATTGCTTACTTTATCTTCCCTCCAAACTCGACATACTCAAGGAATCTCACATTTTCCATCTTAAAGAAGAACCTACTAGTGAGATCATAAAAGCTAAAGCTCCAACAGCGTTCAACATATCCAACAAAGTAGCAACTAATCGTTCTTGAGTCTGGTTTTCTTTCTTTTGGCCTATAAGGTCGTGCCTTAGTTGGACAACCCTAAATATGTAAAGGCCTAATGTTAGGCTTCTTACCAGCCCATAATTCAAAAAGGGTTTTGGCCATAGCTTTGCTTGGAATCTTATTAAAGATATATGTTGCAGACTTTAGTGCTTCTCCTAAAAGTGATTCTGGTAAAAATCAATGACCAATCATATTTCTCACCAAGTCCTTAAGTGTTTTGTTTGATCTCTTAGCAACATCGTTCATGCAAGATTTGTCTGATATTATGTATTGTGGGACGATTTCACATTCCCTTAGGAAGTTGGTGAATATTCACCATCATGGTCAGATTTAACAACTTTAATTTTCTTACTAAGTTGAAGTTCAACTTTGGCTTTGAAATACTTGAAAACATCCAACGATTGAGACTTCTTATGTGTTATATATAGGTAAATGTATCTTGATTAGTCATCTATGAATGAAATGAAATATTGTTGGCCATTCCATAAAGCCATAGGGAATTGACCAAAAATTTCCGTATGCATATGTTCTAAGACATCTTTACATTTGTTGGTACCTAATTTCCTTACGTTTGCCTATTTCTTTTTGATGCACTCAACGCAGACTTGAAAGTCTGTCAAATCTAGGGGGTCAAGAATTTGAACAAAAACAAGTGTTTGAATTCTCTGTTTACAGATATGACCAAACAATTGTGCCACAATATGGCAGAATCCTCATTTAACTTACACTTTGTACCACGTGTACTAGTATGCATAATTTCATTGTAGGAATTAAATTTATCAAGCATATAAAGATTATCAACTGAAGAACCAATACCAATAAGATCTAAATTTTGAAAAAGACTAACTTTATTATTTCCAAAAGAACAAGAATAACTGAATTTGTCCAAACTAGAAATAGAAATTAAATTTCATCTAAAAGATAGTGCAACATAAGTCTCATTCAAATCCAAATAAATTTTAGTCTTTAACAATAATCTAAAGTTTCTTATAGCTTCAACTAGAACTTTATTGCCATCACCCACAAAGATGAATTTTTCAGGAACACTTCATGGTCGGCTCCACAGGTAACCCTGTATAGACATACTTATGTGAGTAATAGCACTAGAATCTACTCACTAAGTATCTTTAAGTATGGAAGCTGAATAAACTTTAAAATGAACTAAAGTAAGAAGCTTACCCTTCTTTGCATGCCAAGCAACGTAATTGAAACACTCTTTCTTTATGTGTCCTCTTTTCGTGCAGAAGTAGTAGGTAAATCCCTCATCCCACTTATTTTGTTTCTTCTGCTGAGGTGTTCCTTCTGCAGCATCCTTAGCTCCATTTTTCTCTTATTCTGAGAGGTTTATATTGAGTGAATGAGTTTAGCCAAATGGTTACTCGTTTTTCGACTTTTCATTCATAACAAAATATTGCTCTATTTCCTTAAGGAACTTTTTAGCATTACTACTCTCAATAATAAAGCCCAAAAATAGAGCATTTATAATCATTAGACACATGTGATTAGAGTAATCCCACTTCTTAATTTTAATCTCATTTGGGTTTTTCGTAGCGGAAATGGGCCGCTCCGCCCTGAGGGCAAGGTCTAAGTCCATGCATCCAAGAACTATTTCCACGTTCTTTTTCCAGACCTTAAAATTTGTCCCATTCAGTATTTAAATATTGTTGACTTGAACAGAAACATTTGTAGCAGTAGTAATAAAATTTGAATAGAGAACAAAAATAAAACAACATACTTACACTAAAAAATATGTCATAATAAAGCAAACAAATAACGTAATCAAAAACAAAGTAGGGGACTAATATCAAGATACCTAGTACAATATTGATGTCTAGTCTTTGGACAAAGACATTAACTGTAAGTGGTACTCTTAGCACAGTAATCAAATACTAACGATAAGTCCTGTCAAATAATAGTCTTTCTTTGGAGCGACTATTATTCACATGGAAAGCTTTATAATTGTTGCATATTTATGATCACAGGTGTGTTCGCTATTTGGCCAAACAGTAACCTTTCTTGGGGCCGATCATAATTTGCATAAGTAACAAAAACACAAACATCTTGAGATTTCTAATTAAATTCATCTACATGATAGAGATTAATTTGACAACATGTTGTTTTAATCAATTTAATAGAAAAAATAAGACATAAACAATGCAAATTATAATCTCTAATTGTATTAAAATAATTTTTCTTGGAATTTCCTTAATTTTTTTTATTAAGTTTGCATAGCCACTAGAGCACCATAGTACTACAATTTTTCTGTCCGCATCATCTAGAGTGACCAACGGGCACCTTAGTGCTAAGTAGAATTCTTCGGGGCGAGCTACGGTACTCTAGCCTCTATTCATAGCGTGTGCTGCTCTATCCCTAGTGTTGTAACGCTATGACTTTTCTCTCCGCAGCGCCAGTGGGGGGCGCCATGGTGTTATGATTTTCCTAGCATCATGCCCACAGTGTTGTAGCGTAACCCGTGGGCACTGCAGCACTGCATTTTTTGTAGTCCTTACCTGATGAGTTCCACGGCACTCATTAGTAATTTTGTGACAAATTCCATACGAAAAATCAAAAAAACTTTCATTCAAGTATTTTATCCTTAATAATTGACAATACCATAGATGACTCAAAATAACAATTCTTCAACAAAAAATCATGCAAGAATCACAATTCACAGAAAAATCCAAAATTTTTCTATCCAAAAATTCCAAAATAGGGAAAGAATAGAGAACACTTTTTGTGGAACCAATCCTAATAATTTAACATGATAATCACTCTAATGCCACTTGTTAGAATTTTTAATTCCAGATATTCATAATTCTATAGAACTCTAAAGTAACAATACCACAGTCCTAAAATTATATTATTCCAGATTATCAATAAACTAAATTAAGTAGTAAATACCTGTGTCTATGAAAGCAACTATTGGTTCTTTTGTAGAATTTTTATAATGATAGATAAATGGGTTATTGTCTTCCTCAATCAAATCACCATAGTTCTTCAATGGCTTCTTTCTCTTCTTGATGGGGATAAGAGAAAGCTTTAGAATGATTTGATATCTTGGGAACCATAACCTATAATGCCTCTATATACTTTTTCACTAGGGTTTCATAAAACCTAGGTGGATCAGTATTGGGTATTCACTTATTAAACTTATACCTGGTTTGTAGCTTATGGGCTTTCCATAAATAGATTACTTAAAATAGCTCATATAATTAAATAGCCATAATATAATTGTTATATTTAATATGTTGCCCACAATAATAATGGGAAACTAAATTTCCCAACAATCCCCTCAAGTAAGGAATCATCTTTATACCCATTGTTTAGTGATGTTTATTCCCATTCTTAGACAATATTGGTCTTGTATATTGTATTTCTCTTTTATATTCTAACTATAGAAATTTTACTAGTTATATTGTTACGTCATGAACACCGGTGTCACTCGCTACTAGTGACTAAAAGCACTCGATAGGCAGCCATTACATTTCCACCATAGTTGTTAGTTAAGGTTTAATAGTGACTAGTTATTAAAGTCACTCATCAGATGACCAGCAGTCTTCAATGTGTTAATTGTCGTAATTAATGGGTAGAAACAAATCATTCTATGTCGGTCATGAATTTGTACTCACTACATGACTGACATTCATTTGTTAGTGTCCATTGCAAAGTCAATCGGTGATCTATACTTGTCATTAATGCAGGTAGCTAGAGTCACAAGGTAGATGAGTCGATTCACCCGCCAAATTACCAAAGCTAAAAAAAAGCTCATTCAAGTTCATAAAGTCTCAATTATAGGAAAATATCTAATATGAGTTAAAAAATTATTCAACTATATTTTCAGGATTGATCTATGGTGGAGAAGGGCTATATTCTCTACGGGTGGAGAATGTATTTTGACCAATGTTCCTTCTATTTCTCCCAGCAAAGCTCTTTGCATCGCAATGCCTATTGTTTCGGCTTGTCCTTTCATAAATGGAGCCAGAAAAAAGCTAGATTGTGATCCAATGGTGAGAAATAAATAAACTCATAATAAATTAAATGAGTTCACATACTTCCAATTTACTATACAAAATTTTTATTAAAAATTACTAGTTTTTTCCTTAATAAATCTAAACCATTAGTTCCTTTATCTCTTAATCTCAGCCATTGATTCAAAACCAAACTTAAACCATTACAAAGATCCCAAATTCTGAGCCTTAGGGTTTTAAAGAGGTGGTTGGTGATGAACGTGAGGGATTTCAATCAAGTGGCACTAGAAAAGGAGAAGGTTGACGTTGGTGAAGAAGCTCGGGGATGATTTCGATTGAGTGCCATCGGAGAAAGAAAAGGCCAATGCTAATGAAGAAGCCTAGGGACAATTTCGATTTGGTTGCACCAAAGAAAGAGAAGGCCAACATTGGTGAAGAAGCTCGGGGATAATTTTGATCGAAGCTCCAGACGATTTCAATTGAGTGGCATTAGAGAAGGAAAAGGTCGACACTTGTGAAGAAGCTAGAGGACGATTTTGACCAGGTGGCACCAGAGAATGAGAAGACAAACTGCGAGATTGGCAGAGCGCCAATACAGTTTCTATTCTTGTGAAATAGATTTTCTTTTTCTTTTTCTCTTTTATATTCCTAAATCTAGGCTGTTTGTTGTTGATTATTGATTATGAAAGTGCAGATCGATTATGCTTGGTTGTGCAAATTTGTGTTGCTACAACATATGTAAATTATTTTTACCCATTTCTTCTTCTTTTTTTTGTAAATGTTTATATTGTGAAATGACAACCAATTTGCTTTTGAATTTGAATTTCACCTTTTGTCTTCATAAATTCATTTTTACTCCATGAGTTAAAGAGCTGTGTGGGAGATGGAGGGATAGAGGAGACAGAGCTGTTGATGGCAACACATGCAGAGGTGGAGCTTCGACGGTGATTATGGAGGGTTTTGCTAGTCTAGCAGCTATAAAGGTTGAGATTTTTGCGTTAAATTTGTTTAGATGATTTTTTTTTGTTTGGCTAAAGAGGTTTCACAGGGAAGCTACCTCAGGAACGAGTGGAGTTAGATGGCGCCACAATGAAAAGGATCTGGTTCGTGCCCCCATTGAAGGAGCAGCATGAGGAATGCATGGACGACGTCTGGGAGGAGTAAAATTGCTACCGATAGCCATGGAAACTCCTTAGACTTGCTTAGAGTTAGGGTTTGGTCATACTTGAAATTAAAGGCTGGGATTAAAAGTTGCATAAAATTGATGGTTGAGATTGATTTCGATAAAAATTGATATAAAAGAATGAGTGTGATTAGGTGCAGTTGTTTTTATTTTAATGTCCAAACTTAGCACAATTTTTATGATATAAAATCTGAGGGTCCAAATTTGCTCTACATAAATTCTCCATCGGTGGAGAATTCTTGTCCGCTCCATCATAGAATTTTCTTTACTGTTTTAAACGCCTTCCCAAATAATCAAACAAGTGCCAAATTTATCAATATTGACAACTAAAACAATCTGATTTGATGGTAGTGTCATTATCATCCTTCCACGAATGCATGTTCACTTGGAAAGTAAAAAGAAACAATATGAAAACAAAAACACAAATCAAAAGTGACAAAGTCAAGTTACCGTGCCACGAGGGGTGGCAATTCACGTCGATAGGTAGAGCTGTACAAAAACCGCTCCGCACCCACCAACCTCCCGCCACGTTCGCCCATCTCAAAAAAGCTGGTTTACGTTAACAACCCACTGGTGGGCGGATTGAACCCGCCCACCAATATATTCGGTGGGCGGGTTTGGTTTTAAGTTTTTGAGAGCGGGTTCAACCCGCACCCGCCCGCCTATATATTTTTTTAAAAAAACTTATCATTTATTTGATTTTGTTCTTATTTTAAAGATGATTGAACAATCCAACACTTCAAGCATGGGCTCGGCTGTCTCTTGACATATTAGAAACTAGAAATTCTCCTATTATTTTGTGAAGTGATCAAAATTCAAATCAAGTAAGTTAGTAGAAAAAGCCCTAAAAGAAAAAGAACACTTGACTTTATTCATCATTTCATTTGTAGTATTCTATTATTTTCGAACCCAGTGAATAGGTTTTAATCTTTATGGACTCTTGACTTTGTTCATCACTTTATATGTAGTTGATGTTTCTTGTTGCAGTGAATGATTATGTTTCTTAATTTGTACTCTTGACTTTGGGAATGCTTTATGTATTATCATCTTATATTTTCTACAAAATTTTCTTCACTTTCTAAAAATAAGGTCCAAAAAATTACATTGGGCAATAGCATAGGTCTAAACCGCTTCAACTTGCCCGCAACCATCCAAAACCAAACCAAAACCACCCGCCATGTGGTAGGCGGTTTGCGGGTTGGTTAATCGCCAACCCACCATCCAAAAAAATCGCACCACACCCGCCCAAAAACTATCAAACCGCCCGCCGTTCACCCCTATCGACAGGTTGGGTTTGGGTTAGGTTGAGGGTCATATAAACTAGCTTGACACTAACCCGACCTGTGATATAAACAGGTTGAGAAATCTCAACACTAACACGACCTGTTTTGACATAGGTTGACACGATTACGACTCATACTAACCTGTTTCTTATGCAACCTATGAAACACCAATAACTTGCAACCCACTAATGTCACGCGCCCAGAGTATAGGAGGTGACGTGGTGGATTATTTAAATTAATAGAAAAATCTAATTAAAATCAAGAGTTTAGGGGCTAAGTTAAGTATTAAAAATGTGAGAGCTTTGAAACCGTCATTTTATAAAAGAATTTATTAAACGAATAATAAAACAATAGAGAGCCGCGAGTATGGGTCCCACAAACCCACAACTTATGCACACACATTGTACTGACAATATAATAATACAACTACAGTCCAAACATAGAGAAAGTTTAAAAAAAAATATTACATGCCTTGTTTAATTTATACAAACAACCTAATAAATCCTTCTACTGCTCCTGAGTTCGGTCCGTTGAATCCTCTCTGAACCTAAATGGAAAACCATCTAGAAGGGGGGGGGGGGGGGGGGGGGGTGGGAATTTAAAAACAAAAAAGAAAATGTGAGCGAAAGGCTTAGTAGGATAGTATTTTATCAAATTATTTAATTTAAAGGAAAATCTCATTATTCAAGGAATTACTTAAAAGAAATATTGAATAAAAAAATAAATTTAAATAAAACCGTTCTTACCCAAAACAGTTTACTCGGACAACCAGAAATATCATTTTCTTTTCCTAGGCAAACCATAAGAATATCACCACCGTAGTGGCCCAGCTGGGTTTTAGGACCTGCCCCCAAGGTCGATCGCTACACGACTCGATCTCTGATATGGCATCATGCCTATGTGTTTATTTTCATCATCATTCAAAACCCATTTACCGAGTATTGTCATTTACATTCATTATGAAGTTCATTTCAGTTCACGGTATATTAAAATATAACCGATAAATTCATTTTTCAAACAACCGTTGAAAACATTTTAATAGAAATCCTTTTCAAAGCCTACTCATTTTTAAACTAGGCTACCAAGGAATGGGGTAGAATTTATACCTCGATACTCGTACCGGTGCCCCACATCGTAATCTCGATCCGCTCTACGTTAGCTCCGTGGAACCACGAACGATCCTAGATACACACTAAGTCGATCAACATCTAGTTTGAGTCATTCTATGTTACTAAACCATTTCATGATGTCCTAGTGTGCCATTTGTACATATAAAATCATTTTAGAAGGTTGAAATTTAAATCGGGGTTCAAAACAGTGAAAACGGGTGAAAAATCATAAATTTTCCCATGCCCGGTGGCCTACCGGACTCCTTACTTCGACTGACCGAACTGTGCAGTTCGGCCTGCCGGAAACCAGGTCCGGTCGGTCGGACATTCCTCAGGTTTGGCCTACCGAACGGTGCAGTCCGGCCTACCGAACGGTGCAGTCCGGCCTGCCGAACGCGTAGTTTGGCCTGCCGAACTGGGAAAATCCAGAAAATCCAGAAATCCCAGCCATAGGTTTTCGATCCCCCAAAATCCAAATCTTGATTTTAACCTGTTTTTCTCAAATATCAGGCATAAAAAACATTCATAGATGATAGAAAAATATACTATAACACTTTTGAACCCATTTAAACAAGATTTAAACACAAAAATCTCAAAAATCTGAAAATGGCAAAAAATGAGGAAAAATGAAAAATCTTAAATCCAATCCGTTTTTCTTCAATCTAAGCTTAGATTCTAGTTGTTCTAAGTTCATTTAACTCAAACCAAGAGTTTTTTAAGCTCGAACAAACCTAGATTTTAAAAATGTACAAAATTGAAAATTTTGAAAAAAGTTTAGAAATTTCAAAACTAACCTTGAATCGAAGCTTCAATCCGCGTTCTCGGTTGCCAAATCTCATTCCCGAGCTTCCTACTCGCTAACCCGAAGCTTGGATTCAAACTTGAATTCAAAAATTTGAGAGAGAAATTGAGAGAGAAATGAGAGGCCGAGAGAGATCAAGAGAGAAAGAGAGTCACGGTGAGAGGGAGAGAGAGATCAAAGAGAGTAAGAGGAAGATAGTGAGAGAGAGAATAAATAGAGAGAAACGGTGGGTGATTTTACTGTACGAAAATCATGTGCCACCCACGTTTTGTAAAACAGAATATTTTTAACATTTTACAAATTGTTGTGCTTTAAAACTCAAAAATCATTTTAAAACAATAAGAAATCATTTGAATTTATTAAATTAACAAAACAACCTAAAATTTAAAATTTAACCAAGTAATCAAATTAATGTTGAAACATTAATTATGGCACACTAATTCATCATTTATATTAAAATAACAATAAATAAATTTCGGGGCGTTACAACTAATGACCTATAACCTACCAATGACTTGTAATCCGTCAATGATCTATAGTAACCCGCACTAATCGTGACATTCTTAGCTTTCAATTTACATTAATATAACATAAAAGCAAACATAAAACATATTTTCTCAAAATTAAATGAGTTTCATACTACAACAACAAAAAATTGTCTTAAAATTTTTAAAACGTTTAACAAAATCATAATTTCAACACCAACAAAATAGCAAGTCTAACAAAATAACAAGTCCAACAAAATAAAAAATTCTCAAGTGATCAAGCTAAAATAAGCTTGAATATTTAATAATAGAACAAAATATATTTTAAAAAATATGTAAATAATTAATCACGGGTCAGATATGCCATTTAAGTGTCATGTGGGTTGACTTGAATACGATCCCTTTTTGGATGGGTCAATTTCTAATTTACACTAAGACCTATGGTTATTTTTTTTGGCCCTAACACATAAAAAAGCATGTCGGGTCTATGTCGCATCATCGTGCCATAACTCATATTGCCTACCCTAGTTGTCATGAGCCCCTAAACATTATTTCTATCCTAGCCCTTCATTTCCTTTTCTTTTATCTTATTCCCCAACTGCCAAACCAATAGTGAGTAATACCCCCTGTTCATATCGCCCAAAATATATTTCTTAAATGGCAGACTTATATAGCATACACTACAAGAAAAACTATATCTAACGACATATTATTTACGACATGTAGTTTTTGAATGTCGTTGAAAAGTACATACAACGACATCTCCAACAAACATGTCGTTAATGACATTTGAAACAATAATTAACGACATTTATATAGTGTCGCATTAAAGGTCTCCTTTTAACGACAATAGTTTAGTGTCGTTAAATTATTTGACGACAAGTAGGAGATGTCATCAAAGCCTTGGAGATTCCACGACACCTCTTATAGATGACATCTTGACTAATGTCGTCTATAAGGGGTGTCGTAGAATCTCCAAGGCTTTGACGACATCTCCTACTTGTCGTTAAATAATTTAACGACACTAAACTATTGTCGTTAAAAGAAGATCTTTAATACCACATTTATATAGATGTCATTAATTATTATTTCAAATGTCGTTAATGACATCTTTGTTGAAGATATCGTTGTATGTACTTTTCAACGACATTCAAAAACTACATGTCGTGACTAATATGTCGTTAAATGTAGTTTTCTTGTAGTGATAGAAAGGTTTTCATATTCATAGAGAGGTGAAAATTTTGTAACTCGAAAGATTGTTCAAAATAAACATTAAATATATATATATATATATATATATATATCATTTTTTGATGATGTCGTGCTGACGCAGTACTGATGCAGATACTATTTGCATTTGTTGTCTATTTTTGCCCCTTTTTACACCGTTTTGCTCATTTTTTTCCTCCAAATTTCAAATATAAAATTCACAAAAACACTAAATTAATTATTTTACAAGCAAAATGTTACAAAAATTATTAAAATATTTATTTTACAATAAAACACACAAGATAACTATAATCTTCTAAAATTTTCAATCTCCTTTGGTTTGACATAGATATGATTTTTAAAACTCGAAAATATTTTAGAAATTACTAAAAACATAATAGAACATATTTACAAAATTAAAACTTATTTACAAACACTTTATGATTCAAAATAAAATCATGACATATTATTTTTATGGTTTTCACTATTTATAAACTAAATAGTTATTTAACTTGTCGAAACGATTCTAAAAATTACCAAAAAATATTATTAAGCATAAAAACACATTAAAAATACATTTTTAAACACATTTACATACTAAGACATAAAAATACTTATTAACACAAAAATGTTATTAATTACATAATTTAATGAGAAATAAAAGCATAAATAAATGTTTTAATCCTTATAAAATATATACTTTTACAGTCTTATCACACTCCTCAACTAGCTTATTGCTAGTCTCTAGAATTAAAGCGATAAAATTTTGAAATGATTTACTGAATATTCACACAATACAAACCATTTAACTATAATTTAACTAATCTAACTAGATAGACTAACAAAACAAAAATTTTATTTGAGCAGTTTATATGCGATTTAAAAAAATATGAATAAGCCAAACTTAGTGCAAAAAGGAATAATACATAATTATGAAGTTTCTTCCAAAACTAAGAATAAAATTGCTATGATATTTTGATTTAAATCACTCATATAAGCAAAAACACTTCAAATTTATGTATTAGAACAATTAAAGAGTAGAAACTTAAAATTATTTACAAAAATTAAACTTTACAACAGCTATTGTTAGTGCACCGTTTGGCTTCTTTAAGCTTTCTCCATAATCCATTTAATGAGTTTTGGGTTAGTAACTTCTAGACCCGTTGGCATAAGGTATTAAGTGTTGAAACACCCCTTAGAACTTACTTGCTCGAGTTAAAGAGGTTACAAAACCAAACTTTTCTAATTTCATTCATTAATTTACATTATTACACTCTTTATTTACATTTTTTCTATTTATTTTTGTTTTTCTTCTTTTTTATTTTTTAATTAATTAGTTAATTAATTTTGAAAATGTTACTGCCATAGTCGTTCATTTTCACAAAATAATAAAACTCAAATATTCATAGCTTTGACTTGCTACCACAATTAAGCATTACAGTGCGTATGTGAAAAGAATGGCTTGCAAATACTTTAAAAAATAAACATATAAAAATGTAAAGTAAATTTGAAGTTTTTGAGAGTCCACGAAGTTAGACAATTCAAAGAATAGAAAAATTTTATTACATTAATGTGAAATTCAGAAATCAAAATAAAATAATAACACATTAATTACTAAAAAAACTAATACTTACAAAACATTTTTTTTATATTTTTTTAATTTTATGACTTATAAAAACTTACAAAATAACATACAAAAAGAAAAATTTTTACAAGACACTCAAAAATGAGAAACACACAAAAATCTGTAGCAAAAATAAAAAAAAAGTTAAAAATAAAAAAAAAATTGGCATAATTTTCGCACAGCATTGACATACAACATTGAAGCATAATCATCTCCCCCAACCTAAATTATACATTGTCTCTAATGCATAAAAAGAATAGTGAGAGCAGCAAAAATATTACCTATATCAACACAGCTGTGGAGATAATCTGTAGCAAACTTAAAAAGCTAAACTAAAAACTAACTAAACACACAACAATATATTAAAAACTGGGTCTTTTAATGTCAGATTCCCTAGACTTTAGTTTTTTCTATTTGAAAATTAAAATCACTCTTCAAATTCTTCAAAATGTGTTTCAAGAGGATATCTTCCTTAATCTTAGCCATTTTAAATGAGTTATTAAGTAATTTCATTTCAAAGAATTTTTTTAAGAAAATTAAAATGAAAACACACATTTTTTATTGAAAATTTATTTGAAAATCTAAACAAATTGCATTTACAAAATCAAACTTATTAGAATGTGTCTCGAGAGAAAATTGAAAACAGTTTAACTCCATAACTCAACCATTCTAAACAAATCTAATTAATAGCCTTCATTTTAAATTTTCAAAATAAATTTCAACATTTTTTATTTAAAAATTAAAACAGCACATAACAACATGCAAAAAAAGAGTACAATATATATTACAAATAAGGCAAGATAAAGATATTACTTTGAAGTGTTTTCCCATCACTTGATGCTTTGAATTCAGCAAATCTTTCTTCAAACTCCGCTCTTTATGGGCAATCATCAAAGAGCAGCTTTCTGCCATAGTAAGTGTCAAAAGATACCACATACGGGCCTTGTGTGAACATGCTCTCAAGATTGACAAAATATGGAACATTTAAACATGTGAAACTTAGATTCATTTTACGTTCTTGCTAAGTCCATAAAAATGATGCTAGAGGTGGTGAAGGAGATGGTAGCTACATAGGATCATGGTAAGAATGGTCTTTAGTGAACTATTGTGGCAACTGAGGTTGAGGACCTAAGACTAAAGGTGATGATTGTTCCTCATTTATAGTTAAGTCTTCTTGCTCTTCCTCACATTCATCTCCTAATAGTTGTTCCTCAAAATAGGTGGGATCTAAATGTTCTTCATTTATGGTTAGGTCAATTATTTCTTCCTCACCTAAAGAATCTTTTTTAAACAATTCAAAAGCTTGCTCAATTAACTCAATAGGTTCTTCTAAGTGACAATTTTGTGCTAAGATATCTTTGATAAAAATGGTTTCATTTTATTCTACCTTTGATATTGATTAACACAAAGAATTTTCAAACCTATCTGATTCTATATCCTGCATGGTTTTCATATATTTTTCTAAAGTTTCTTCCAATTTTTCTAGGGTTTCTTCTAGATTTGCCCTGTTTGGATCACTATATGTCTCTTGCAGTTCAAAATTTGAGTTCAAAATTTTGAGTTGAGTGTCAGGCCAAGGTTTTAAAAAATTTGAATTGTTCTCCCAAATTATGTTGTTCCTAGAACTATTCAATCTCCAATAATCATACTCAGCCATATCTTCCAACATATAATAGGCTTTGTCTATGGGTGATTGTGAAAAAGAGATGAATCCATCTCCTCTTTCTATCCAATTTTTAGTTTCATGACTTAACCCATCTAAAAAATTTTCTAGTAGATAATCTCAAGAAAAACCATGGTGAGAAAACCTATCTACCAAATCCTTATGTCTCCATTAAGCACCGTAAAGTGGTTCTAAGTGTTGTTGGGAAAAATTTGCAAGGATTTCTCTATGAACTTCCCAAAACATTTTAAATACATATCAAAGCAAACAAACACAACCAAAAAAAAAGTCTACATGAATAGTAACCTGACACTAATTAACATGCAAACAACGTGAACAAAAACTTTTTTTTGGCTTTTTTTTACTTTTTTTTATTTTTATTTGGTTTTTGGCTATTTTTAGCACCTGCAAAACAAAAAAAAAAATAATAGCAAAAATATTAATAGAAATATCAATGAGATCGGGCGGTACAACCGTCTCTTTAAGATAAAAGATAAATAAAAAGTGCTGAAAAGTAAAAAGTTAAGTTATAAATTAAATGTTAGATGTGACAGAAGTTAGATTAGATAGTTAGAAAGTTAGAAGTGCTAAAGTATTTTTTTAAAAAAGGTTAGTTGTTAGAAGTTAGAAAGAGAAATAAAAAGTGTAGAAATATATATATATATAATAAGGTGGGTTACCCAACAAAATATATAATATGCTAATATATTGCCCTTATGTCTATTTGTTCTCCAGCAATGATGCTAAAATTTTTGTTTGTATCGCTCAAAATGTTTTTCTTAAATGGCAGACGCATATAGTATAGAAAGGTTGTCGTATTTACAAGGAGATGGGAAATTTGTAACTAGGGAGATTGTTAAAAATAAACATTCAAAAAGGCGAGAGGTTTTTCAAAACAAAGTTCAAAATAAAAGAAATATTTTTTTTTACTTTTTAATTCAAAATTTAAAACATAAAATTAAAATGGTAAAGTTTTAAGAATCCTTTGAATGTTTCATAACGGATATGAAATTTAACTTTAATTAATAATTATCTTAAGTGTTTAATTTATTATATCTTTTCTCATCAATTACAATCACTTTTGCTAATTTTATAAGTCAACCGAGAGCAACAATATAGCAAGCCATAATGCAGTAAGGGTCTTCGTATAAAAAGTAGCAAAATAATCATCTCTCACTAATGATTTGGTACACAAATTATGAAAATTATAACCACTGCCACTACAATTATAATTAACATAATTTTAGGATAGAAAAGATAATAACAAATCAAAATTATTATATTTAAATAGAACATATTTTTACGTTACTTTTGGTAGCACCTTGTCTTATTAAATGGTTTAAGAATATACTATGCCATCCTCTTCAACAATAAATCAAGTATTACTAAGGATTTACAGTGATAGTTCATGTCTATAATGTAGTAGAAATTGAACTTAATAAACGAGCATGATTTCAATATTATTAATATTAATTATGCAACACAATTAAATTACATAAAAAAGCATGACTGAATTTATGTAAGAATTGGGCAACATAACAACATTAATAATAATTATTAAAAACTTGAAAAATAATTTATTCCATAAAAATAAAAGTGTTACAAAGTAGATATAGAATTAAAAAAGATAAAGTTATAGAAGAGTTATAGAAGGGTTCTAGAGAAATAGATAAAGTTTTGATAACAAACGGTTAAGAACTCAAAGATGGAGTTTGTAGTGTACCGAAATTTGGTATGAGCATATGCACCAAATTTAGTAGGCAAGATGATTCACCATGACCAATTTATACTTGAGCTGTTGTATGAATGTTTAATACCTCATTAAGGGCATGAGTATGCTGAACTAAGGACACTATGCTAGCAAGGTAAAGCCACTTCAATTTGAAGTAATTTGCGGTGTGCTGTTGGTTGCTTAAAAAAGCATATAAGCAACTAGGTGCCCTTTTTAGAACGAAAAACTCTAAGTGCGACTCTCTAAACTTTGAAACTTCATTTCCCCATATATGATCTAAGATAAAAAGAAAATTCCATGGTAGTTTGTCAAGTTTTTGGTGCCAAATTGCAAGAAAAACCTAACCGGGTCGAGGTAATGGGCTATTTCAGTTTACAAGATGTTTGGTGTTAGTTCAGGGGGTTTTCCTTTGAGTTTTGATGAGATATTTGAACCTAGTAACCTCTAATATGTCAAGAACATTTCCACAAAAGGGTTTCAGTAAATTCAATTGGGAAGTGGTGGTTTCAAGTTTGTATTTGGTGGTTGTCCAGAATCAGGTAAATTTTGAAAGTGCTTTAGGTTTTGTTTTTGTTTCCTAGGCTAGAAGGATCCTTTGAAGTTGAAATTTTGAGGATATGTTCATTTATATGGTATTTAAATCCTTCTAAAACAGTTTTAGCAAATTCAATTTGGTTTAGGAGTTATAGACTTAAAAATGTACCTGGTTCCTTAGATGCATTGATGTTGTGGTTTGTGATGGTTTTGATATTTTGTGAATTTAAAATTTATTCACAGCTTGGAAACAGGTGTTTCAAGATATAATTAAGTTTCGGGGAGTCCTAAAATAGAGGGGAATCTATGGTGAACCCTATAAAGGTTGAAATGGTTTCCCCCGGGCAGTCTAGCCACGCTAGGCCACCAACCTGTGCACAAGGCTTACACACAGGGCCTGCGTGCAGCCAGTGTGGGCAGCCCACGCGGGTGTGTAGGGCTGCCTTGTCCAACCCTTGGCTAGCCCTCAACTAGAATAGGCCAAATGGCCTAGTCAAGTGTTTCTGGGCCCTCGGAGTCCCTTTTTGATGCTGTTTGACGCGTTTGAGACTTGAAAACATCCATTTTCATTAATATTACCTAAAATAAATATTTAAAATAAGAAAATGAACTCCTTAATGTTTGATTATTAGTTATTGTCAGATTGGTGGTAATGTAAGTAGAAATTTTTAATTTTTCAAAGGTATGAAGTACTGGACCCCACGAGAGCTTTATTGACAGTCTCATTGAGTAAAGTAAGTAGAATTTCATCTGTATCACCACAATTATTGTGCATTTAATGTTGTGAATTGATATGTGAAAGTTATATGCACTGCACTACATATTGTGATTTCAAATATTTGCCAGCATGTAAGGAATTATGAAAAATGTGAAATTGCTTATACTAGTAAGCTATGACGGGGCTCTAAGCGTCTGGGATGCAATGATGTGTAACTTTTAAGCATTAGGGACGCAGTGATTAGGCATCTAGGATGCCATGTGAGATGTTAAGTGTCTAGGACACCAATGATTTAAGCATCTGATATGTAATACTTTCCCCTCCAGGAAACCCTAAACAGTGTGCACACTATGTTAAGAGTATGAAAGATACAGTGAAGTGTAAATGGATTGAAAGGATGATAATGTGAAAAGTTAAAGAGTAAACATATATTAATTGAATTCCTTCATTCAAATGCTACTCGTGCTTGCATAATTTTACTTATTGAGCATTAGCTCACTCATTTTTATGGTGATGTAGATGAGGGCACGTCTCAACACTAGCTGAGGACTAGATGGTTGGCTGGCGGACTCCTAATGCTTCGGGCTAACATATATGGACTAGCTGACCTATTATTTTATGGTCTTATTGTATACGCACTTTAAGCCAAAAGGATTATATATGGTACACAAGTGAGCCTATTTTTGAGAAATGTATTATTTTGTACATATTTGGCCAGCCATTTAGAGTGTATTACATATGTTTTGATACCCTCACTAGTTCCAATTTTTTTAAAAGTTCAAATTTGCCCTTTTTTTATAAAATTTTGAATGACATATTAAGGTTAACATAAGAACAAGGTAAGATGTAACACTACCTAATGTAATTAGATGGATTTGTAGGATTATGTTAGGTGGGTGTTACGTATACATACAAGATCATCTTTCCACCTCATCAGACTCTCTACACTAATTTAGACGTTATTTTATTATTTTTTGTGGGATCGAATGAGTGCTCTAGTAACATCTCCTCCCTAAAGGGAGACTACTGAACAGGAGGCTCAGTAGAGAAGAAAGAAGGAAATGGCCCAAAGGCTATTGAGGGGTGTGCATTTGAAGAAGGGGAGAAGCCGTATTTATAGTGAAAATTTTCACTATTCTTCCGTTTTTTATTATTACATTTATTATATTTTATTTATTATTTATTATTTTTTCTTTTTCTTTCTTTAATTAGTCGCCCCACCATTTCACGTGAATCATGCCGAATACATACATATACATATATATATATATATTATTTTTTTATGATGTCATGCTAACGCAGCTTGATATAAGTACTATTTGCATTTGTTGTTTGTTTTTGCCATTTTTGAGCTATTTTGCTCCCTTTTTCCTCCTAATTTCAAATCTAAAATTCACAAAAACACTAAATTAATTATTTTATAAACAAAATATTTACAAAAGTTATTAAAATTATTTGTTTTGCAATAAAACACAAAAAATAACTGCAAACTTGTAAAATTTCTGGTCTCTTTTGGTTTGACATAAATATGATTTTTAATCCTTAAGAATATTTTTAGAAATTACTAAAAATATAATAGAACATATTTACAAACTTAAAATTTATTTACAAACACTTTAAGATTCAAAATAAAATCACGACACATTATTTTTAGGATTTTGACTATTTACATACTCAACACTTATTTAACTCATCGAAACGAATCTAAAAATTAATAAAAATATTATTAAGCATAAAAACACATCAAAAATGAATTTTTAAACACATTTACATACTAAGACACAAAAATACTTATTAATACAAAAATGCCATTAATTAGAGGATTAAATGAGAAATAAAAGCATAAATAAATTATTTAATCCTTATAAAATGTATACTTTTATGATCTCATCACCCCGGATCTTCCTTGCTTTCATGAAATCTCAACAAGGGATCAAACATTACCACTAGTGCCTGCAAGAACCCTTGCCCATTCATGACTTTGAATGTAAGCTTCACGGCCACCTTTCTTCTTCATGACAAATTACCTTGCTAAGTCACGACCTTTCCCACAAACTTACGCTATCATGGAATACATAGCTCAATCACCCATGTGATCTTTCTCAACTAATTTTGAAAACTGTATTTGAATCATGATGGAGCAGATGAGGAAATCAAACAGCACTAAAGAACAAAGATAGAAGTGACACTAACGAGATTAATATATTTTTAGACAAGGTTAGGTGAGAGTATCAAAGTGAAAATCGTAGTGTCAAACAACTAAAGAGAGGAGAACAAAATCACTACATATAAGGGATAAAATAGTCCAACCACTTTAATATTAAATTAAAAAGGGCGCAATGAGAAAAAAGAAAATAGGGAGTATAAAATTGAATATAGGGTTAAAGATGGTATATCGATATTATTGATTGTTATAATACAAAAAAAGGTATTTGTATTGTTTATCAGGATATGGCACCTTACTTTTAACATCTACCAACATCAAAAATCATAATATTTTTATCACATATTTCATTTATTTGGTCAGACAATTTTACAATTTACGGTATAAAAAATGATTTGTAAGCTTAATTATTTATCTAATTTTTAATGGAAACTTGTTATTCATCAAAGAAATTATAAAAAAATTTCTATTTTTAACAATTTCAAAAATGACAAATTGATGCATAAGTGCTTTTTTTTATTATTCTATAAGATTTTTCCTTTCTTTGATTTTGGTTTTGGGGCATAATAATTTTCTTTGAAAATTAAAATCCTCCATTCTCTAAGTTTTTATTGAGCACACTAGTTGATAGCCTTCTTTGACAACCCTTAGTCTACAATAACATAGAAGGCCTAGGGTTTATAGCCAATCACTCCTTCTAATTATTATTCCTAATAACTTGGATATGTTAAAAAATTAACACAGTAGAATGTAGGTAAAAAAATTTCTTTAAAAGGTTCATCTCATGACGCTATATAAAATTAATATGTCGTAACTATTACTTATAAGCAATAAAGTTTTAGGTGACTGCTCATTTCTCTAAACAAAATAATATATTAATTTTATTTGTTATTCTCACTTATATACTTTACTAACTTTTGAGACATATATTTATTTTTTATGCTTTATTTCTATGTTTTATTACATTTGATTGGAATGAGGAGTGTTGGAGTCAACAAGAGGCTTAAAAGCTTTATTTTGTCCTAGAGGAGGCAGTGTTATGGCACCCAATGTAGCATCGCTTGCGCTCTATCTTAAGGAGGAAGTCATGGCAACCTTTGGCAAGTGCACGCCCTAGTGCCACAACCTCTTCTGCAGGCTCATGTTCAGAACTTTGCCTTGGATGCCATTCAATAAAGGCATACCCCAATGTCACGCTTCTTTATCTACAAGAAAGTTAGTATTTGGCTATTTGGAAGAAGAACTTAATACTTGCTTGAAGAAGATATAAATAGTTAGACTAGGGTTTTTAGACAAGAACTCTTAGAGGCCAAAAATGAAGTTCCACAACAATCTTTGAAGGAATTCAAGAGAAGGAGAATAATTGAAAGATTTCTTGCAGCTTGAACAACTAGCTTATTATTTATTTTCTTTCTCCTTTAAATTTTCTTTGAGAATTGTAAAGGATTTTGTTTAGATGTTTATGTCTTTGATTTTGCATTTGATTAAGACCATGATGACCTAAATTGTTTATTTAGAGGGCTATGTGGCTTAAATGGATTCATGTTTGAATAATTTGCCTATGATTATTGCTACATAATTTTCTTTCTATTTATTTATTTATTAATCTTAATGCTTCTAGTTGACTGATTACCTATTAGTTGATTTGATATTTAGAATTGTTACTTAGGATAGGAGAATTTTAAATGTTAGTTTTAGGAAAGACAACTTAGGAAAATATTAAGTTGGAAGAGCTATAATTCTCTTTCTAGCTATTTACTAAAATGGACGAATTTCAAAATTTCCCTTGAAATATAGGGCTTATCACAAAATGCTTTTTGACATTTAGTTTTTAACTTTTGTTCCCCCTAAACTTTAGTACCCTTGTAAATTCTCACCTTCTTTCAATTTGATAATGAAAAATTACATGTGGCGTTGTTTCGTATCAAGAGTTAGGTTAGTAACATTGCAATTAAAAATAGCCCTTTCAATCAGGTTTATATGAAATTAGAGTTGTCATTTTATTTTCATACTTCTTAAATTAGGGATTTTGTCTGACCTAAAGAGCTTTGGAGCTTCAACAATGGCAGCCAATAATAGTTATAGAAGTAAGAAACTTTCTTGTCGTTTAGTAAGCTTTGGGCACAAAGATAGAAGCTCGAAAGAAGAGATTGGTGAAGAGGTTGACTCTATAAGCATCCTACATTGTTGTTAGCCCAAGAATAGCTACCCAAAAGGGGGTGAATTGGATTTTAAAACTTTTTCATAATTATTGGAATTTACTAGATTAAACGCACAAGTAAGCGAAACACGCAGATAATAATTATAATAAACTTCAATAAAATGAAAATGCGTTAATGTACAGTGGTAGGGATAGAAAAGTGCAAACACTGTTTATAGTGGTTTGGCAATATGCCTACGTCTACTGTCATCGTGCCAAAGTTTTTGACTCGGCTTCTTCCACTATCACGATGGTCTTTTCAGCGCAATCACTTCTTGTATAATCCAGTGAGATTTTCTACTTAAGACTTACCACATCTTCTTACAACCATCAATTTTACACGAAGATTGACTAACCAAATAACTCGTCAATTTTCATGAAGATTGGCAAACCAGAAAAACCTGCCAATTTTATAGAGATTTGTAAACCAAACATTCTCCCAAATTCTAAGGCTTGGTAACCTATCACTCAAAGGATATGATTTATAATTTTTTGGGCTTACTCATGAGATAAACTCTTCAAATATAGATGAATACAGTATAAAGCTTATATAGAGAATGTGAACAAGTCTTCAGAGTGAATGTAGAAGATGTAAGCTCAAGAGTGTGTATGAGAATATGAAAAGATTAAAACAATGCTTGAACACTTTGCAATTTATTCTCCTTATTCTTTATTTTGAGCACAATGAATGGATGGATATATATAGCTTCTAAGTGCTAAGTTATAGCCTAAAATATCAATTTTGACTCAAAATAGCCATTGCAAATGGAGTTCTAACAGTTAGAAAACTAGCTGTTGCAAACGATTCAGTGGGCTAGACAATGTGTTTGACAGTTCAGAGTTTGAAAATTTCAAAACAGCACTCAAAATGATCATCTAATCGATAGGCCATTCAAACCGTTAGGCAAGCCAAACTTGGACCACCGGTAGGCTGTCAAAATGTTTATTTCTGACCTTCGTGTTTGGTAAGCCGAACTTAACAGTTCGGCAAGCCGTTCAAGGACATCTGAAAGGCTACCTTTAGGCACTATGTTTGGCATGCCAATCCTGATTAGTCGGCAGGCACATCTGCCTTAATCAAAAATTTGCACGGCATGTTTTCAAAATGCAGTTTTTACAAAACTTTGTTTAAGTAATTTTAGTCTACATTTTGAATAACATCTAAGTTTAAAAACAATTTTAGGATTATTTAGAACACATATGCAACAAGATTTAAACACTATATGAATGCAAATGTGTGTGTGTGGATTGAGATTGCATTGACTATATATCATTTGATAAATTTTGCTTACTTACATTAAGACTTAAATCAAATGGTAACTTGAAATCTTCGATTCTTCATGAGTCCAAATGTTTTCTTGTTTTTGTTTATGATTTGATTCATGCTCAATCTTCAAGTCTTAGTGATAGATCCATCTGCGTTTAATCGCTTGCAAGTCTTGATAGAAAAATTCTTTTGATTATCTTGAAATGCTAGTAATAATTCTACTAAATTGCTCTACATACTTAAAATAAATTATTAGTGATTAAGCAATAAATTGTTTGTTGTCATCAAAACAAAAATAAATATTTTATTTGAAACCTTGGAACTATTAATCTTCCCATTTTTTACGATGACAAACAATTGATTGCTTTGAAATTTTTATTTGAAACAAAATCATTATAGCTCAAAAATTTCTTACCATACAATTTACCTTAAGCTTCCCTTGTACATCATAATTTAAAACTCAAAATATATGTTTAATTCATTTTAGCAGAAATTTTTAAAGCAATCAAACTTACATTTTCTACCTCTTTGGCATCAGCAAAAAGAGTGAGAAAACAAATCAAGTTAAAAGAATGCTTGTACTAAGAAAATTAAAAACATAATGCATCAAATACAAAACATATTTTATTTTCCCCCTTTGATTTACCAAATTTCAAATCAATAAAGAAGCGAATTAGTAAATTTCTCAGAGCTCAATTTCTTCAAGAGAATCTATTAGACTAAGTGCCCTAATGATGTAATAAGTTTTTAGAGACATTTAATCAATAAAGAGTTTATTTATTATTCATATATCAAATGTTGTCCTTTTAATGTTTATTTCTATTGAATATATGATAAGCAAATAAAAGTTTGAGATTGTCGGTCTAAACCTTTAAGATCATGCATATGATGGGCAAATTCTATAGAAGACATGAATCTTAAATATGATAGTCTAAATAATAAAGTCCACAATCGAAGGAATAAAGTTGGACGCTTTATCCATGTTAAGATTGTTATGTTGTCTACATCCCTAATTGGAGGTGACTTGCCTTGATCATCAGAATGGGACTCAACGAGTAAAAACAATAGGTGATGACATATTGGATCGGGACAAAAAAGTTGAATTGATTTGATTAATAATTCTGTTTATTTAAATCAATTCACTTTAGACAATTAGATGTGTTATGTCTTAATCCTGAAATGAATTAATGGGCATGTATTCTTGACTTATGTCTTTTGATGTGCCAAAAGCCGACATCTTGATTTAATAATGGTATGCAGACTAGTACGCTAAAGACATGACTCTTAATTGACGTAGACTCGTTATTTATAGATATGAAATCCATAGCTCTTTTGTAGAGTTAATGATATTCTCTTATTGGCATTATCTTGTAATTTGAATATTAGAGTGCTCAACCATTTAGATAGGTGTAACCAAATAGTCTAGTATTTACAGATAGTAAGTATTCTAACGGTGAGATAATGGAACATAAGATAAAAATAATCGAGAAGGTAAGCTTTTAATGGGATAATGTTACAGTTAATAATTATAAAAAAAATATATATATATATATATCTAGGATATGTTATTTTATAATTATTGGAGCTTGATCTATATATATCCATTAGGTCTCCTTTGCTAGCTCATAATAATTCATGTGACAATACGGTATGTTTTTTTCTATATATTAGTGACTTATGTTAATTATTAGATTGGCTGAAATTCAAAAGATTGGATTTAATAATTGATGTTAGTTTATTGGTTGAATTAATTTTATGAATTAATTCAAGATAAATATGTTGAATTATTTGGATATTTTTTATTTGATATGGGATTATCTATATATGACTGTTTTAATCAGATAACTTCTTTATTGGGTTATTTGAATTAAAATTGAGGCGCTATCTAAGATTTCCATGTGAAATAAGATATTTAGAGATTTCTAGATTATCGCTTAGTCGGTAGGCCAGTGGCCAAGTTCGATAGGTCAGTGGAGCCAATTTGGCAGGCCGATCTCCTAGATCAGTAGGTCAAACATGCGATAATCCAACTACATGTTTTTTACGTGTTTTTGATTAGAAGTTGATGCAAACTTAAATTTTGAAGCCTAATCTGATAAAGATTGACCTCAAATTTGACCACTATATAAAGGGAACTATTTTTCATTGTTCGTTAGATCATTAAGAAGTAGAGAGTGAATACTTTAGTAAGAAAAACTCTGAAACTCTTGAAGAGTTATTATTCAACATCTCGAACTTTAGTTCTAGGTATTCTCAAGTGGTTGGAAGGAGAGTCATTGGAGGAAAAACTATACGACGTGCGACCACCTGTACTCAATCATAGAAAGAGAATAGCAAGGAAGACCAATTAGTTGAGGCTTTTCTAGAAAGTTATTCTCTATTTGGATTTTTTGCAGTCTTTGGTATACAAAAGAGGTACGTAAAATCTTTTATTAATTTATGTTCTTAGCATGACAAACTTATTATTTGGAAAAGACTGATTTAAAAATTTTTAAAAATCCGTTGCGTATCGTTTTTTAACAATTGGTATCAGAGTCATGTTTTACGTTGAGTTTACGAGTTCATGATTATGCTATATACATAAATTATGTGATCTTATTCCCTCTTATACTTGAATTATATATTTAAAAGAGTTGGTACTTTAGGGTTTCTATATAATATGGTCATGAGATTACATGGTGGATGTTTATTAATTATTTATGGTTAATTAAATTTCTATTTTGATTAATATATTAATAAATTAAATTTGCCCGTTATGGTTCCTTAGAGGTTAGAATGTGTATCTAGATTTTTCATGTAATTAGATGACAATCTATCATCATCGTCTAGGATTTATTGTTTTAATTTTAATTTATAAAATTTGTATTAAAATAATTATATGAAGTGAAAACGGATCTAAGAGATGGAGATTATTGTAGTTCTATGTTTTTCTATGTTTATAATTTTTTATATTTTTGAATTGTTGAAAAATAAATTAAAAATTGCATAAAATTATTTTTACAAAAGGTTTGGAAAAGTGCTAGTTCAACATCGGTCGACAAGCTATAGGTCGATAATCACATATCGACAGACCGATGGTCACAGATTGATAGGCCAATAGCAAGGCAGAACCATTCTTTAAAATAGTGCGTATTTTTGGTGTAGTTTCAATTTTGTTTTTTTGAGACAATACTAAGAAACATGAAATTTTATGATAACCAAAAAAATAAAATTTTCATCTATATGAGATTGAAGAATTTAAGATGGACGCCGCATAAAGAAGGATACAACAAGGAGATACAAAATGAAGAATCGATTTATGTTTCGATTGATCTTTTGTAATCTTTAATTTCTTTCTGTAAGATGGAACCATAATATTATAGCTGTTTATTATATTGCTTGTAGCTTTGCGTGTTGCATTGCTTGTCTGCATTATAATATATTTTATCATATATGTTGATAACATGTCATGTAGAATAGGGAGTGCCGCTCATTACAAATTGTTCATGCATGTTAACATAAAACCTTGACTTTTAAAATATTGAGTGTGAGAAAGTTTTTGAAGAATGGACCTAAGGCCTCCATTGTTGGTTCATAGGTAACACATGGTGGTTCCAACCCTAAGGAAAGGATTTCATCATATACTAGTTTGGATCTCCAAAGGGATAATTTACTTTAGCATGATTTATCGTTGTACACCCCTAAATAACGGTTATAAATCATGGAGAAAGTAGTTGAAATAATGGTTATACACTCAAGATTAATTTTATTATTAACCTCCCCTAGGAGTTCTGTTAATAAAGTTAATGGCCAAATAAAACGACTATAAATATATGTTAGATCAGATGGATCTTGAATGGTATATACTAATCAGAGAGGATCCATATTCCTAATTGAATTTGGCAAATCTTCTGAAGACGGCTTGTTGAATTCTGAGTTAGGGATTATTGTTGTAAGCTTGTGATTTTTTCAGGATTTTGACACATAAACATAATTGTATGCTTACTTTTTTATGTTATCTCACTAAATTGTTATGGAATGTTTGCTTATGTTTGGTATATGATTCTTTATTGTAGATTAAAATCTGTAGAAACGCGTTATCTTTGATACTCGATAAAAACACATTAATAATGATTGGAAATGGAACCTAAACATTGTCTGATTCTTTGAGAAGTTGAAATTTGTACTAGCCACACCATGTCCTCTTGAGCCTACTAGTGAATGCACTAATAAACAAATCCAAGCGTATGATTATTAGAAGGATGCTAATGATCAAGCCCGCCGTTATGTTATGGCTAGTATGAATAATGTACTATAGGCTCAACATGAGGATTATGAGACTACTAGAATGATCTTAGATAATCTAGAAGAAATGTTTGGAGGCTAAGCCTTAATGAAAGGGCAAAGGGCTCTTCAGAAGCTCTTTAATTGCAAACAAATACCAGGGACCCCTGTGAAGGAGCATGTGATGCTGGTCATGGGTTACCTTACTGAGGCTCAAACCCATGAAACTCACATTAGTACTAAGTCACAAATGACTATGGTCTTTAAGACTCTCTCTAAGGAGTTCATCTCTTTTAGAGTTTCATATAACTTTAGCAATAGACAGGATGTGACCTTGATTGAGCTGATGAAGCAATTACAGGAGTTCAAGAATCTGATCAAGGAAGCTCCGGCTTGTGGCAAGGTAAACTTGATAGCTGCATCTAGTTCTAATCCTAACTCTGGGAATGGAAAAAAGAAGAAAGCTAATAGCAGGAAGTCTTTTGTCCTAGCAAAAAGCAAGGACAATAAGAAAAGAAGAGGAGCCCGAAGAAAGCTAATAGCAGGAAGTGCTTTTTCTACGGGAAGGTTGGACAAATCAAAAAGAATTGTAAGGACTTCCAATCTAAAGAAGGTAAATACGAACTTCTAGTTATTAAGACTTGTTTAGTTGAGGAATCAAATGATACTTGGATCATAGATTCTGGAGCAAGTAATGATGATTTTGTTTCTTTATAGGGCTTCAAGGAAAAGAGAAGTCTGCTACATGAACACTTCATGTTGCAGATGGGTGATGGATCCTTAGTGTTGGCTGAAGTAGTGGGAGACTCCATCTTTATTTTGATAGTTATTAAAGCTTAGTTTTGAGAGATTGTTTTTATGTTCCTAAAGTTAAAAGAAATTTAATTTTTGTCGCTTGTTTATTTAAAGACTCTTATTTAGTTTCTTTTAATAATAAAGTTATGATTCATAAAAACAAATCTTTTATCTGTAGTAGATGGATACAATACAACCAATATTTTATCGAATCTAAGATGGACTCACTACTTAGTACTGAGGTTAATGATAACACAAAAGACTTAAAACTTCTCACTCTAATAAGACTTATCTTTGGCACTTGCGATTAGGTCATATTAGTCTGAATAGGATTCAAAGGATGGTAAAGGATGGACCTTTAAGTCATTTAAAGGTAGAATCTATACCATAATATGAATCTTGTTTGAAAGGAAAAATGACCAAAAAACCATTGGGTCTAAGGGTAATTGAGTTGAAGGGCTTCTAGAATTTGTGCATACTGATGTTTATGGTCCCGGAAACATCAAGGCACGAAAAGGGTGCGAGTATTTTGTGACTTTTATTGATGATTACCCGAGATATGGGTATAATGCATCATAAGAGTGAAACTTTTAACAAGTTCAGGGGGTTTTGAGTTGAAGCGGAGAAGCAATTAGGTAAACCCATAAAGGCACTTTGATCTAAACGAAGTGGAGGATACCTCTTTGATGAGTTCTTAGGACACTTATTAGAGAATGAAACTTTATCCTATTTGACTATACCAAGCACTTTGCAACAGAATAGTGTAGCTGAGAGAAGAAAAAAGACTTTGTTGGATATGGTTTGGTCCATGATAAGTTATTTGACATTGCCTTATCCTTTTAGGGATATGCGCTATAAACTACATGTTATCTTTTGAGTGATGTACCTTTAAAATCGGTTCCTAAAAATCCTCACAAGCTGTGGATAGGTAGGAAGATATCCTTAAACCATATTTGCATATACGGATGTCTTGCTCATGTCCTATTCCAAGAAACGAATAAATTGAAGCATGTTCAAAAGTAGGATATCCAAAAGGGACTAAGGGTGTTATTTTTATAACCCAAAAGAAAATAAAGTTATGGTTTCAATGAATGCGACTTTCCCTAAAGAAAGTTACATGAACGACTTTAAGCCTTGTAGTAGAGTGGTATTCGAGGATTTAGCTAATGATTCAATCACTCTAGGGGTTTCGGTTGGAACCAATCTAATCAATGTAGAAAAACTAACCGAACAACAACCTAGAGAGTTTCAACGTAGTGGGAGGATCAGGCATCAACCTGAGAGGTAAATGACGTCTTTAGCCTATTTATAGACTTCTCATGAAAATGAGTTCTTACTGATGAGAGGTGGGTCTGAATAGTACTTAATGGAATGAGACACGTGTCAGTCATTCATTGGCTGTAAGTTTCAGGCTACTTCTCCCTGTATGATGATGCGACTTAGTGGATTTCAACTTCCATTAGACGGTTGTTGGCTTGAATCGAAGACTCCTTGTTGAGACTAGCGAATCGAACAAAGTTGGTCTTTTTTTTGAACAACACTTTTCAAGACTAGGAGAATAGTATGTGTTTAGAATCTGATTGATTTGGGCCTCTTATAATGAGCATATTGAGCACAAACTGCTTCAAGCTACATCACACACAATGAGTACACCGAATGGGCTTGCTTGGTTGCTATATTGCCTATATGCTTCTTTCTTACCCCTTGGCTATCACAACCTGCCTTTTTTGATATGTGATAAAAGTCTTTTCTTACTTATGTATAGATCAAAAACTTGGGAATACTTCTATTTAAAAAAAATATATATTACACATGCAAATTTAAGCAACCCTCATAATATAAATATATACATATATTTATATAAACAAACTTTCTTTTACAATATTGTTTGCTAAATATTTTCAAGAGAGGTTTTGTCTTAATTAAAGGTTTAGGATTTTTGCAGATTTTCTATCTTGTTTATATCTTAATTATCCATCAATTTATATCATAATTCTACAATTAATTATGATATAAAATTTATTTTATAGATATTATTTACAAATTTCTGAGTATTTAAACTCACAAAATCTGTTTTTGTTAATATCCAACATCATAACAAATTTACAATGAAACTTCCTATTAACACTATACTCTATATTTCATTGTAATTTTTTTTTTATAAAAATACGATTTATGAGGATAAATTCATTAATCAAATCTAATTAAATATTAGATTTTATTAATGAATTTTCCCTTGGTCATTACATTGGCCCCATTACAACCTATATTGAAAGTCTTTTAATTCCAGCTGATGTTTTCAGCATAGTAGAGATTTGTACCAAAGGGAGAGCCTATGATGTTTAACACCTTTATTTTATTTTGTGTTTGATTTTAATTTTTGTTTTGTAAAGTTTTTGAGTATTTACTTATTCATAACAGGCATAGAACGATAATCGTTTGCAATGGATGATGGACATACACACTGAGTATGACTATCGTAGGATATATAAACTTTGAATAAATGTTGATTCAATTTAGTGCTTAGTTGATTTCAAGGTCATATTTCTTAGTGTTCTTTGAGGTAAAATATTAGAAGATTAGTATCTCATATCTTTTGTTTGATTTTTACTTGAGGATTAGTCAAAGTTAAGTGTGAGTGAATTTGATGAGTATATAATTCATCATTTTTATGTCATTTTTCCTTGCATTTATTGTCTAAATTTTTTAGTAATCTTATGTTTTTATTTTTATTTCATGTTTTTAGGTATTTTAATATTAAAGAATAAGAACAAGATTAAAAATGTAGGTTTTTGGAGTTCAAAAAATCAAGTATTCAATTTCAAGTTCAACGAAAGTCGCAGATCACAAAACGGAGTTGAAACGCTTGAGAAATGACAAAAAGGGCATTGAAGCCTGAGCTCCGCATTGCTACCCAATTTTTGCCTGTTGTTGCCTTGTCCCACACCCTAGTAAGCTTGCTAGGCTCTGCCCCACCAGTGCATCACCCCTACAGCGGATGCTGCGGTGCGATAGCCCCCGACATGGCACGCTGTGCCATAGGCTGTTAGTAGTCCCATTGCATGGCCGCACACAATATTGCATGAGTCACGTCTCCAATGCGTTTTTTAGATATTTTAGACCTAAAAATCGTTTTTCACTATTCCAAAACCCTATTTTTATATAAATTTTATTATAGATCAAATGAGGACTTTTTTGGAGTGTTATCTGGTTTTTCTTGAAGCGAATACAAAGTAGAAGAAGAGGGGGAGCCATGGAGAAAGCTCCAGTGGAGATGGCGGCTTTCCGACACCAAATGCTTTCTTTTCTCTCACTCTTTCTCTATTTTCCTTTGCATTTATGTTATTTTATTTTGTATTTTGGTTATGTGTGAATTTTAAACCTTAAACTTAATTATGTCAAAATTGTATGAATAATTGCCAATTTTCTACTTGAGATTGCTTGAGAATTATCTATGGCTAGATTAAAATGCTTGATCCGAAATTGTCTTGTTGTTTTAATCCTTCGTAGCAAATTGTGGTCATTGATTATAGTCAAGTTTTCATATGATTACATGTGGAATACAACATAGGTTGAATGAACTCAGTTTTTGTATGTTTGTTGCCTAGATCAACCTATTTTTCTCAGTATAACATTTCCCTTAGATTAAACTTAGCGAGTGTTTTCCTAGCTTATTTGATGGAAAGGGATTTAATAGAGCACTTGTCTTATTAAATCTAAATTGTAAGAAAAGATTAAGATAATAGAGTTTATTATTATCTACAATTGGCTGTTTCAATGGAAAATTTGGAAATAATTTTATAATTATCTATGTAATTGATGTTTAGTAGTGGTGAAGGATCCTATAACCAGTTTTAATTATAATTGTTTTATAATATTTTATTTATTTATTTTTGTTTTAAATTATAAATTTAATTAAAAATCCAAGACCTCCATTTTGGTATTTAGTTTAAATTTAGGTTTTTTTTTTAATTTATTAACTAATTAATTAGATCTAGTTCTCCTGCAGGAACAATCATTGCTCACCGCTGTACTCAATAATGACTATACTATAACTTAGCAAGATTTTATCTTTTGACAGGTCCTTTGGTTGAAAAGAATTCAAGGAAGTAAACAAGCAGTTGACGGAGGGACTATTTGACATGTGGAAGTGAAGTCGCCTCTGAAGGGCTAGAGTTATCAAAAGGATTGAGGCTCTTTCAAAGGGAGGCATTGATAAGAGTCCTAAGGGTGAACTCGGGTTGCAGTACTTTGGTTTCCAAATATCTTGGGGCGTGCTTTGAAGACGATCTCATGTTGCTGTTGAAGATAGTTTAAAGACGTCAAGATACTCAGAGGTTTGTTAATAGTGGTCTTGATAGAGTTGGTGGCATATGTTTAAGACTTATTTCCTAAGTCTAAAAGAGAGGCTGCGAAGGTGTTCTTAAAATATGGTCTTAAGAACACTTTGAATGAAGCTCAAGTGTGAAGGGCACAGAGTTGAAGAAAATACTCAAGTACGAAGGCCGCAAACTTGAAGAAAGAAGAGGTCAAGGTGGAGTAGGGTTGAAGATTATCATAGCTTTATTGGTATGATGGTGTGCATTCTTCAAGTGTGAAAGAGCAGGGTGTTAATAAGGGAAGAAGGTGGTCTTTTGACGGTTGCTCCAAAGAATGTGCAACTATACATGGTCAGGTCTACTGGACTCATTTCCTTCCAAAGTGCACGTACCATGTAGCTTTCTATGTGCTGCTTAAGCTTGCTAAAAATGGATTAGTTTTGGGGAAAAAAAATTAGGTTTCAGGCTGACTAGCCCTCTTCCCTTCCCAAGTATGGAGTTTTATTGTGAAGGGGTTTTTTGTTTTTGAAATTTATTCTCGTGTTTTGCTCCTTCTTCTTCTTCTTCTTTTTTTTGGCAGTCAACTTAAAACATAAACAAATGAACACCTCATTAAACACCGTAAAAAATACAAGTAAAAGTCGAAGTACCAGTGTAGTGCCATCCATGTACGCTATGAGGCTTAAGTGAGTAAACTTGTCATAAGAGTTTCACAAAGTTTTAAGCCTTCTAAAAAATAAACTTTTGGCCTTTCAAATGAGATTAATTTAAAGAGCACCAAAGAGAACCGGTAATGAATGACTGAGTTTAATTTCTACCTAAATGAGACAATTCATTCCATTCTTAATGTTAAGGAGAATGTGGATTGATTCAATAGTAACCAATAACTCGTTAAATGCATTTTAGTTACAAATTAAGAGAGTAAATTGCAGTCGTAACCCACGTTTTTAGCCGATGCTTGAGCTTTTCTTCAGATGGAACATTGCCATGCCAATTTTAAAAGGAGCATTTGGGTCTCGAATGCTTTGGATTGGAAGGAGCGTTTGTGCTCAAATGCTTTGGTTTTAGGCGAGCGCCAAACTCTTTTCTCAATTGGAGCTTGAATAGTTTGTGTGATTAAACCGTTAATTATCATTTTACGATAATACAAAAATACCACTTAACAATCAATCTATATTTTGCAAATTTAAATGCTGTGTTATTAAGAAAAAAGGTTAATGAGTGAAAGTATCAAATCGCAAGAAATTTTATTTTAAAAAACCTCAAGGAATTTAAGGAACACAAGTACCAAAAATCTTTAAAACAAAAGAAAAACTGTTTTCCCCACTTGACTACAAATATCGAGTTAGGGCAGGAAAAAACAAATCCCGCAACAGAAATAATAATAATACTGCTCCCAAAATAAATAAATAGACGAAAGAAAGTGAATTGTATGCTGCATGGATACCTCGCGTTGAAAAACAACAAAACACCTATTGTTATTATAGAGTCCGTTTGGTTCAAGTATTTAAATGAAGATTTAAATTTTTATAAGAAAAAATATTGTAAAAAAATGATTCTAACCGTGATTCGAACCATGAAACAAACGAGCTCATGATGTTTTTTCTAAAGGGCACATATCACATACTCGTGTCTTTTGAGAAACAGAATATAAAAACACCAATAATTGGCCAGTGAGTGACAGACATGTGAGAGTAAGCAACCCCACTTACCATCCTTTGTTTTCATCCTTTCTTACTAATATTTTTATTTTTGTAATTTCCATCTCAACTCACTTGTTCTGGTTCTTCAGAGTTCGTTTGGCTGCGGCACTTTTTAAAAAAATTGGAACAATTTTCGTGTTTAAAAAACTAATTTTAGATGAAAAAAAAAAAACCATTTCTCCGATTTAATTTTTCTTTTGACCCTTTTTTTTCAAATTCCCGCCACTGTGTGAGAGTGACGTCTTTGCCATTTCCAGCTTTTTTTCCACTTCATTAGACGATACCAAGTTCATTACTTTTGCAATAAAACATTCCTCACGTGCTCTTTCTTCTATATTTACAAAAACAAAAAACAAAAGATTCATTCCTCTGTTCTATTTGATTGCCGAGTCGGTTCTCGAGAGAGAGCGAAGGAGAAAAGAAGAGAGAATCCCAAAATCTCTCTCTCCTTTTTCTCTCTCTTTTCCCTTCTCGATCTTTACGTTCTTCAGATTCCCCCCAGCAATGGCCGATGACGAACCTTCACTCACTCGCTGGTCCTTCATGGTGCGTATCTCTCTCCCTCTTCCTCTCTGTGTTTGGTTTGCGAGACAAATAAAAAGTCGTTTGAATGTTGGATTTTCTGTTTAAATGTTGTTCGATAAAACTAGGAGCTCCTCCTTTTCTTGTTAGATTTGTGGGTAGGAGTTTTGGATCGTATGGTTTTTGTTTTCTTGGCTAATGAGAGACGGGGACAAACAATCAATTTCCTTCCCTTTTTCTTTTCTGTTTGGAAAGTTTGAAATTTGGACTTCTCTATTTCGGTCGGTCATTGGAAATTTTTTGTTGTATTGAATTAGATTAGATTGAGTTATGAATCGTGGATTTATTTGAGCTATTATGTGTATTTCTAGGATTTTAAAATGTTTTATGATGCCAAGTTTGGTAGAAAGAGGTTGCCGGCATCGCAAAACGGCCATTCCACTGATCGATCAGCCGCGAGCAACATGAGTTCTCCAGCCATAGTAGCGAATGGAAGCGCACATGTAAACACATCTGACTTGTCCATCTATGAGCAGTTTAACCTGGTAAGGCAGTAATGTATGTGTTTCATGATTTGGTCAATTGGTAATGCTGTAGGTTATGTAATGTTTAACTATAATTTAAAACTATTTGCTGTAGGGAAGGAGCTCGGCTCAGGCTAACGGTGCTTTATCTAATGGAAATGACCAAAAACCGTATGTTTATCTTGAATCTACAGATGTTTACCGTTTATATGTTGCTACAAAGTTAGAAAGACAAGTTGTGAACTTTTGGCTTTTTTATTTTCCCGTGGCATCATACATCCTAACTTAAATTTTGGGAAAGTTTCTTTTGTTCCGTTAAGTGTGATATGGTGAAAATGTCAATCGTTTTACTTTGTTGAAACTTCAAATTAATTGGGTGTTTGGGAGAAGAGTTCAAACTGTAGAGTTTGAACAACATGCTATGGCATTTGAGAACTTTACATTGTAGCATGCTTTTGCTTTACATGTAGCATGTGAGAGTTTTACACTATTTGTGGTTGGAACTCTAAAGTTTCAACCACTCTTCTAAACACCCTTTTAATATCATGGCATGTCCAAGTTTGAAGAAAGTCTTTCTATGTTGAAATTCGGCGTTGAAATGGTTCCAAGTGTCATTATTGACTCTGATCATGTTAGTCTATTGGTGTTATTAGTTGGATCATATTTACGGTGACTTTGATGTGAGAGAGCTAGAACATTGGTGCATCGTTTGTGCTGTGGAATCATCAGTACTCTAATTTGTGCTGGTGAATCATCCTTTTAGTTCGGTGACTAGAGTCTCAAATGCATCATACATGCTTAATTGGCGCACATTTATCGCAAAGGCGTGAACTTTTAGTTTTTGAATTTTGGTGATTGGCCTGGGAAAACCTATTGAAAGCAGAGTTTGTATAGGACATCTTGACCTGTGAACCTAGATATGTGAAGCTATAACATGATACGAGCTTTTTTGAGAAATTATGTTGAATGAATAAGTCAAATTTTCAGGTAGTTGCTTCTATGTTACTGTAGATTCTGTCTTTTGTGATTACAAAGAAAATCCTTTGGAAAGAAGAATTTTTGTAGAATTTTTCTCATCATGTCAACCTAGTTTGTAAGTTGTAAGTGCACATTTGGCTTTAAATTAGTTGAATCAGTCTATCTAAGCGAGTCTTAAGTGAACTGCCTGAAATTTCAAGGTCTCAGGATGCAGCAGAAAGTAATTTTGCATTTATTTGTGTTCCATTCTTTCCGTTTTATATGTTTTAACCTGGTTTTTTCAGGTAGATTTGAGTGTTTTAAGATGCCAACAACTGGGTTAATTTGAATCCATAGACAAAACTTTACTGGTTCTTAGATATTGAATTTGCTTCCCAGTTTATGCTGATGTCTCCTCTTTCCTAAAATAATTGGTGCTTTTATGCTTATCTTTGCAGGAAAAAGTCTCTCCTTCCAGCTTTTGATTCTGCAGAAACACGTTCTTTAGCTGAGAGTTTATGTAGGTAATTTGTACCAGAGTGTCACGTGAGAAACTGCTACAGTGATTGAATACCATTATTTGGTTAGTCAAGAATATGTAAATTCATTTGTTTAACTACGTCTTTATGTTTCTCTTGATGTTTGACATTTCATTGTACAGGGACATAGTTCGGGACAGTCAAGATGTTACGTGGGAGAGCATCAAAGGTCTGGAGAATGCCAAACGCTTACTTAAAGAAGCAGTTGTCATGCCAATTAAATATCCCAAGTAGGTCTTGTTACTGAGCACACACCACTCCGTAAACCAGGATATCCTGATACTGAGCTTGTTACTATTGTTATGCTTGTTACCACAAAGAATGATGGGTATAACTTCACATTGAATTCCAAATCTAAAATAATGTTTATTTGTAATTGAAATTTGTATCCATTCTTTTATTGTCCAATTCATGATCACTTATGAAGCATGATTTGAGTATCTGTTTATGATCTTTATATGCTTCAGACATTATTATATGCACAATTGAAAATCTAAAATGCACATATACTGATTTTCTTGAGGGAACTTCTTAGCTTTTAATTTGTCTACTGAAATTTAGTAGCATGTAAGAAATTGTTGTGTTGTAAATTCCAAGTCTGAAGCAATATCATTCTGCAAGTGTGCCTGATTTTTCCTTTTCCCTAGGTACTTTACTGGTCTTCTATCACCATGGAAAGGTATTCTACTTTTTGGCCCTCCAGGAACTGGAAAGGTTTGTACTCTCATTTGAGAGTTATCATTTCCGTTTTTAAATTTCTGTGCTTTAGCAATGAATGTTGTTTTTATATTGCTTTTACTTGTTGTCAGTTATCCTCTTCCTGGTTAATTTTTTTAAATGTACTTTTGGGCGGTGAGTGTTTATCTGATTTCGGCTTCTCTTGCAAGTGTAAAACGTTGCTTTGATCCAAATAAGATGAGTTGAAGAAAAGGTTTGAATGTTGATATTGAAAAATACAAAACAAGTATGCCATACATGTTAATTAGTAGTTTTCCATTTTTTTTTCCTGGAAATTGACTTGATCAGGAAGTTGCAATCTCTTTGTCCAACAGTTAATCACACCGATTTCCATTTGTAACCAATCTCCTGGTACCTCTGTTCTTAGCATGGTTATTCTATATTCCATGATAGAAATATACATAGGTCGATAAACACAGTGACTATCATTGACTATAGATAATCGAGATTCGACAGCATTAGTATATAGCTACTGGACAATGAACCAATTACCTTATCCCCCAAAGTTTTACATTGGCTGTTCAATTGTAATTTTTATGTGACAGTGCCTGCTACAATGTAAAATTTTTTAAGTACATTATCTATCTTCTTTCAACCATTGGTGTGAAGATTGTTTCTGTATGTTGGCCTTGCCAAAATCAACTTCTGTGCAACATGGAATCTGTCCATGCACCTAGGTTCTTTTTCACTATATGACGTGAGAAAAGAAATTGCTTGTGAAGGGAAAATCATTTCTTATGTATCTAAGGAATCTTATCTTTTTCTTTGACACTAGACAACAAATTAATTGATTTTTTTTTTTTAAAGACAATGCTTGCAAAGGCTGTTGCAACAGAGTGCAAGACCACCTTTTTTAATATTTCAGCATCATCTGTTGTTAGTAAATGGCGAGGTACGTCACAGAATTAATTCTTTCTTTTTCTCTTTTCTAAATCTTGGAAAGGATCATTAAGTTTCTTTGTTGATGTGAACTACTGATTCTATTTTTCTCTTTCAAAACTTTCAATTTGCATTCGTATTTTGTGTTCCGGGTCCAAAAAGAAAATGGCTGATGATTTAATATCGACAACCTATTTTTATCACATTTCCTACATACCCACTCATATGCTTAATCAAACATCATGACTTATCTTAAAAAATCATATGGTCACGATTTTGGGTCTGCATTACATTGCAGGTGATTCAGAGAAGTTAGTGAAGGTGTTATTTGAGTTGGCAAGGCATCATGCACCATCGACCATATTTATTGATGAAATTGATGCAATCATTAGTCAACGTGGTGAAGCACGCAGCGAACATGAGGCTAGTAGGCGTTTGAAGACTGAGCTTCTCATACAGGTGATGCTTTTTTCTTATTCCACATTGCTACTACTTTTCTTGCCTATTGTTTTGTGATATAGACACGGTGCCTATCTTATTTTATCCACAGTAAGGCATTACTCAATTTTGTCATTTATCATAAGTAGTATACTCATAAAATATGCTTCGCTTTCTATTTTGTCGGATAGGGTTAACTGATGCTCTGGGAAAAGTTGTCAGAGGCGTTTACGTTTCAAGAATTGAAATTTCTTCAATTTTTTTTCTTTCCAGTTTTGTAGTATGCCTATGTTACTTTTTGTCTTCCAAGGCATGCGTTGAGTATCGATATCCCATACAACGCTCTTGTTTATTATATTAACACCTTGACGATGTTGTGTTATATATATTGTAAGTCTGTAGGACATTAACTGTCCTTTCACAATAATTGACAAACTTGGATTAAATTACAGATGGATGGTTTGACTCGGACAGACGAACTTGTTTTTGTTTTAGCGGCGACAAATCTTCCCTGGGAACTGGATGCAGCTATGCTCCGTCGCCTTGAAAAGCGTGTATCCTTTCAATTTTTGTAATATGTATGTTACCAATGCAATATATTGGGATAATATGCTATGAAATTGGTTGATGCTATTATATGATAAATAACATTAGACACCAAGGAAAAACCATACGAAAAGCGTATAAGCTTTTTTATGTCCGTACCGTAGTGGTTTTTTATTCCCATCAAGAATGATGCTTTAGTTCACTGTTCTTATTTTTAGACTTTAGTTGGGTCGTCAAGGATTTTACTTTGCAAAATACAAACATATTTGTTTTTGGAAGAATGGTTACAGTTCGCTCTGTGGTTAGGCATGGATAACCTATTTCTTGTACTACGTTATCTTTTATCTTTGAACTCTTGTCTGTCAGTTTTCAAGCCACTGGATACTAGGTGTCTTAGCTCTTAGTCTAATGGCAATTCTCTTTATGAGAGCAACGACTGCCTTTACTTCCAGTTATTTTTCAATTGATTTGTTCTCAATAACCACTACAAATAGATCCTAGTGCCTCTGCCGGAGCCTGAAGCGAGAAGAGCCATGGTCGAGGAACTTCTCCCATCACAGCCCAGTGAAGAGAAGCTTCCATATGATTTATTGGTAGAAAGAACCGAAGGTTACTCGGGTTCAGATACCCGGTTATTGTGCAAAGAGGCTGCCATGCAGCCATTGAGACGTCTGATGTCAATCCTTGAACAGAAGCGTGAGATTGTGCCCGAGGATGGTATGTGACTCCTAAATTCAAAACCTCTTATCATAATAAAGAGTACGAGTTTTGTCAATGTCATAAAATCTTACCAATCTTTCACTCTGAAAGGGAGAAATGTAAAGAAAATGCACCCGAATTCAATTTCCCTTCATTCCTAACACAAATGGAGAGGTTTGTTGTACATATACAGCCAGATGATTAAGGATGGCTGTTAGTAGATGTATAATTCAAACTCGGGCTCACAAAGCAAGTTTAACGGATTTCCGGACATTACAAAGGAAACAAAATAAATAAATAGATAGCGTAATCTCTCCATGTGGATAAGAGGTCTGACATGATACCTTTTGGGCTTTCAAAACTTAAAAGTAAGTGGAGGCGTTTGTAAGAGTTCCCCCTAAGGAATTGAATGTCATATCTCATTTTGAACTTTGTGCTCCATTACAGCTGTGATCTAATAGAATGTCAATACTTTTTCTTTTTTGTTAAAATAATAGAATGTCATAGTTGTTAAACTATCTTGTCTTCTCAAATATGGAGAGATACGAAGACTAGTTTTAATTTTCTCCTGCAGATTTAATCATTCAAACTAATCTTCATAATTAACACTCATTTTTGGCTTGCAGAACTGCCTAAGGTCGGACCAATCACACATGAAGATATAGAGACGGCGCTTAAGAACACGAGGCCATCCGCTCATCTTCATGCTCACCACTATGAAAAGTTCAACAACGACTATGGTAGTCAAATACTCCAATGAAGGCACATAGCCACATTTCTCTGTATTGTTTTCTGCGTGTGGGGGGACAGTCTGTAATGTTCAATTTCATGTCTAATCATCCTTTAGGTTGTCTTTGGGTGTGGAAACAAGAGCTGGTTGATTCTTTTTTTTTTTTTCTTTTTCTTTTTCTTTTTCTTTTTCTTTTAAGGCAATAGTTTCACTTAAAGTTGAAACAAAGATAGTATTTTTGTTAGGGTTATTTACCTTTTTATACATCGTATTTTAGGTTTATTCAAACGTTATATTTTTTGTTTAGATCTTATCGAATTTATAACTTCAAATTAGATTTAATATACAAATTTATTCTTTTTTTTCAATCATTATTCAAAATTGATATAAAAATTGCCCAAAATACTTTCAAATTGAAAAATAAGAAAACTTTACACATTTGAAAAAACTTTATAATAAGATTTTTGACTTCAAAAATATATATAATACCTTCAAAATAAGTGTTTTGTATGTTTTTATTTTTGTTTTTTTTTTTTATTTTTCAAAGGTTTTAATTTTTTCTCTATTTTATTTGAGGATAATTTGATCATTTTTAAGGTTAAAATCAACTATTGACTCAAATAAGGTATAAATTTATGTATTAAATATATATTTGATGAGATTAAAAACTAAAAGTATATGATTTAAATTAAATTAAAATTGAGGTAAGGAAACAAATGCTTGGACATAAAGCAGAATCTCCTCAGAGGAATTTACTTCACGGCTTATAAGATATTACCCCATGTTTCCATTTATTTTTAGCACCATCCATCATATAAATGGAAGTTAGTAGTCACCGTCTCAGCTTTTTGAGTGCTTGGTCAAAGTCTCATAAACCATTTTTCATAGAATCGAAGAATCTTATTAAATTTGAAGAAAAATTATACAAGTGAAATAGAGATTGCAAGTCCAATGAGTCATGCTTCTCAACTGAGAAGTAAACCTTCTAATATAAGCAAATAAGAAAAATCTACTTTTTAAGAGTTTACAACTACATCAAAGACCGAATGAAAGATGGAAAAAAAAAAAAAAAACGAATGGAGTGAGAAATGGGACTCCGACCAAGCAACCAAAAATGGGTGTGCGTGACTGCCGCCGAAAGAATGGACAAGATCAAAATTATCTGAAAGCATGATGTATCTTATAAGATGAAAAGTAGAATTCTATGATTAGACTCTCTTTTATACGTGTGACTCCTCTTCTTAATGAGTATAAAAAAAGATTCCTACTTTAAACGAAGGCTGTCACGACTCTAATTAATGAGCTGTAGAAAAATATTCCTGCTCTAAAACTGGGCAACCGTCTCGACATAAATATACGATGAGGTGTCCAACACTTTCGTAAACTAGACTTCCTCCGTGCTCATCCAAGGAGGTTACTTCGCAATTGAGAGAGGAAGCCTGTTGATTATAGTGACCGAGTTTCGAGAAGTACTGGCTAGTTATGGTCATAAATTATGCCAAACTGTCCACGTCTTGAGTCTATTTGGAAACATAATATGAACAAAGAGCTTGAACCTAAAAGACTAATCCTTCATAATTTAAAAACCCAGTTTGAATCAACAAGTATAAATCAATAACAATATAAAATTTCACGTGCTATAATATAAATTAAAAGCTAATCGAGTAAATATCTTTCATACTATAATTTTTCAACCAATTTTTACAATTCAAATTAGTTTTCCAAATACCCTATAAGACAATACAAATTTTATAAAAAACAACATTGTCGTAAAGTAATTTGAGTTAAAAAATTAATTAAAACTTTTTAGTTGAAACCATATTTTCAAACAATAGGCAATAAATTTCACCTGCGAACAGGCCTGAAAATCACTTGATGTGCTTTACCCTTCAAAAAAAAAAAAAAAAGGGGGTGAAACACGGTCAAATAGCCCAAGTTGGACTTGGCTTTCCTAATGAGAAGCTAACTAATTACGTGCTTATTATACTAGGACTGATAAACGAATCCATTTGAACAAAAATAATGGCTACTTTCTGCACTCAATAGTGAAAACCAACGGTATTTTAGTATGTGCGCAAAGATTTCATAGCATGGTGATATCGAGTTCCAAAATACAAGCTAGCAAGTAGCAACAAACTACAAAAAACTTGTTGCAATACATAAAACGTAACATGGACAATCGCGAGTACTGTAACGCAATGCTATTGCAACAATAACTAGCTGGAATCACTACTCGAGTTCAAAAAATTCAGGTTTTCTCACGCTAGTTAAACCCCCTCAACGGGTCAGCCGTCTTTCCAGATCTTGCATCAGTCCACGCTTTTGCAATTGTTCGCTTCATTTCGTCATCACCTCCCTCGTACATGTTCTGCACATTGCAAAATACATCAAATACATGGCTATTTAGCAATCCCAATAATAATAAAGCTTTACAAATTATGCATGGTTCACTTGCTCTATCCATACACACCTTCATCAAGTCCATGATTCCTGCCATGGGGTCTCGCTCCTTCTCCAAATTTGGCTTCAGCTGTTACATCAACGTGATTGAACAATTAGTTGACTTGAAAATCACAATGAACTAAAGATTTACAGTTCCTTACCATGGATAAAAAAGAGAATAATGCGGGAAGATTTTGATTATTCGGACACCTCAAAAAATGTCGCATTATCTTTCCTTTGGTCTTGTTGTATCCGTTATTGTATAATGTAAATCAATAATTTGCTACGTAAATCATTTTTAAAGAGCAAATAAGTGATTTACCTGAATAATTGAACGATTTACTGGAGAAAATAGATTATCAAATAAAGAAAGTATAAAAGGATCCAAAATTTTGACTATCTATGCATATACCCCTAGAATAAGTTAGGCTACCATAAATTCACGATGCCCACACAGAAAGTCTTGAACATATTACCTTGTCTTCTTTGTAATGCAAATCTAACCAGTTCCCCTTTGAAGCTTTAACTAGCGTGATCACAACCCTTGTAGGCTTAACTAGCACCTTACACTTCTCTGGTACAATCTCCTTGTTCAGTTTCGGTATTGCACACCGGTAATTCTTTCCATGGACATCATGTAATTTAATATCGAAAGACATTGTTTTGAACTCGGCATCCATTTTGTCCTCGTCAACTCCCTCCAGAGATATATACAACTGATAAAGAAAGACACTTCAATCAGACAACTTACAACACACTCCAAATCATGTCCACGTTAAAATATGACTGGCACAATTGGCGTATCAACACAGCAATTAACATGTGGATCTGATGTTTAATCTCAATTTTCTCTAATGCTTCCATACTATAGCAAACACAATAGTAAAATTTCATGATAAAAAAATCGTTCTTTTGAAACAAATTCTCACCTTGACTTTTTCATTATCCTGGTCCCAGCTGAAAGATGAAAGTGTAGTGTAGTTCACTGCAGGAGTGGAGGGCACCTTAACCGCAGTCAAAATCGGGGTCGGCGGGGCTTGCGTTGCAGCTGCAGCAGCGGCCTCTTTTGACAACTGTTTTCAAAAGATTTATCAAAACATTTCAGTCTATTTTACATAGATAAGTCATTCCAAGCTTGCATCAACAGACAAATCCTCCAAATCTATTCTTTTCTAATATCAATTTAAAAAAAAAAAAAAAAAAAAAAAGAAATCTTGACTCTCCAGTTAAAAATCATCCTTTTCAATGGGATTTTCTTAAATTTCTTTTTTTTCCCTTCATTTCTATTTTCTATTACCCAATTTACTAGACTTATGCAGAGCATTTTAGAATAAATCCACTACAACACAAATGACAAAAACAAACGGAACAATGATTTAATAGCAAGCCAGAGTATCAGAAATTTATAACGCAAATTACCGTTACAAGTCTAAAACAAAACAAAACATTAACTAAAAACAACATTTCTGGAAAAAAAAAATTTGTTTCGACCTTTTCTAAGTCGCGAATCTCGGAGGAGATGAGATTGAGGACGCGATGTCTCTTGGCGATGCTCTGCAACTGGCGGAGCTCCTCCAAATCAGGTGCTAAATCCTCTGCCATTTTTCTTCAGCGAGTACTAATATATAAGAATCGTTGTTTTCTTAAGTATGGTGATTGAATTTTCCAATTTAGTGTGCTACTAAATTTGTGGATTCAGATTTGCGTGTGTGATGATACATATGTCAATTATTGTTGGAGAGGATAGAGTGGAAAACCCTAGAACCCCCTGTCCAACCCTGCACAGGCAGAATGTTCTAGAGCATACTATTTTTGTGCTAAAGAAGAGGAGGAATTTAAGATTCTACCAGAGTAAAACACGTGTTTTTTTTACCAAATGGGTTCGGCACCATTGGGCATGGCCCGTGGAAGGGCTTTTTCGTTTCGGAGTTGGTTAGTGGGTTTTTGACAAGATTGTTGCAAAATTAAGGTGCGGATTGACTTATGTCACTTAAAAATATATATTTACAAAAAATGTCATAATCATATCATCATATTTAAGGGGTATTTGGTAGTGATAAGAACCATTCAGTGTTCATCACAATCTCAGTTATGAACAGTGTAAAGCTCTCACATGCTATAGTAACAATAAAAAAAATATTACATTGTAAAACTCTCACATGCTACAGTAAAAGTGGTTCCTACCACCTTTCCAAATACCCTATTAATTTGTAAAATCAAATATACCTTTAAAATATTGGTTGGTATCTACCGTGATATCAATTAGTGCCCGACCACGATATTGATGTCCAACCAAATTAGCGGCCGGTATCCACCCTAATACCAACCAATTATTGACCGGTATTCACAAAATACTAGGCAAAAATCACCATGACCGATGACAAAAAGAATACATAAAAATCATATAAAATAAACAAACAATCTTAAACATATGAAACATTTAGAGCGAAAAATCGCAAAATATTTAGAGCGATCTCTATCATGTCGTCTTTTCGTTGCCAACGAAGGTGAGAAGATCGACCACCACGATCTCGCGAAAGACCCTTTCGCGATGGGTGAGGCGACGTTGATCTTCATGGCATTGGCTAGAGAAGGAGGTCAAGTTTGGTTGTGGCAAAGAGTAAGCTAAAGATCCACTTCGCAGTGTTGATCCAAAAATTCAAAAAATCCATAAAGATCCACGATGGCGAGAAATGAGAGCGACGCTTCAACGAGGAGATTCGGTGACGATTTTATAGATCCCTTCGCGACGTCACCTACACTCCGCGAGATCTTCCATGCATAGACGGAGGAAGCCGATCTTGCACCACATCATAGATTGATGAGCATCAATCTTCGTAGCGTGGACGACCCTGATCTACGACGTTTCTGGCCTTCACTTAGAGAGGCAAGAACTTAACGATGGCTGAAAGGTGTCAGTGGTTTGCCGACATCGTAGATTTGTGCATCTATGCAAGAAAAATGGAGTCGTTGTGATATGATGATTAATAAGGTATATGTGAAATTGAAGATATATTGAAGGAAAAACTTTCATGACAGTAACTTTTGTTTAAGTGAGTGTGGCATACAATGAAATATGTTTTTGCATTGTGGCATTAATTGATCCATCTTTGAAAGAAATGGCTGAATACTTCTTAATTAGGTCCAATACCATTAAAAACCCATATTATTCTATGGAAGAAGGAGGGAAATAGCACATTTAGAGGGGGAAAAATTAATAGCATAGTTTGAATTTAAGAAAATTAATAGCATAATTTAGATATGAAATTTCAATAATCTCCAAAATACCCTTGTCTTCCCCACCCCTCCCCCCCTCCTTTGCACAATGATAAACATGTTTGCATCCATTGTTCAAAAATGGTTGGTCCTTCATCCCTCTACTGACATCTAAGCCTTCAACAACAATGAACTAGTATGACGACAATGGACGTTCATGATTCTGGCCTCGTGATGTCTCCTTCGTCGCCATGTAAATCTCTCAATGTCGCCTCTCGAATCTCCTTCGTTGCTCCTCCCTTCTACAGTTGCGGACTTCTACAGATCGGAGGCCATAACAGGAGACCGCCGCTAGGCCTTGATGGGAGTGTAACCGTTGCAAATTTTAACGGTTTCAATAAGGAATTGAAACCAATTTATTTTGTTGCAATTATTGGCTCATATTTATGCCCATTAAAATGCCTTGGTAACTGTTGTTTTTATGGGTGCTATTTATTTCCTTGATGGGAGGAAATGAGTGCAGTAGAGAGAAAACCTGAAAAGAAAAAAAAAATTTTACGTACAGTTTTTTGTGAAACAAAATTGGGTCCCAAGTTCTGAAAATTCTCTTAAGAATCTTACACCATCAATTGAGTTTTTGTGCAAACTTGGAAGCATCCCAAGTGCAGGAAGTCACAGGACACCGTTGGACAGTAATAGCAGGAGGTAAATATGTTTTCATGCTTCCGTTTACCGTTTCAATTCTTGATATGCATATAGTTTATAGCATGCTTGAATTGGCTTTATGTTTTACATTTGGCATCAGAGCCGTAAATTTGACCTCTGTCTTACATGAAAAACTGAAAAATATGCACTGTGTAGTTACGCACGGGTTAAAATTTTTTTGATTTTTGGGTTTTGTTTTTTAGCGTTTTTTAATTGAAACTAAGATTAGAAATCATTTAGACATTAGATTTCTATGAATTCTGCAATTTGAAACGTCAAAATTGGTGTCCGGAGGGTGAAAAACGAGCCAGGTCTGAAACGGGTCAAAATTGGGTTGAAACCGGGTCGTTCGGGTGAAGAAGACCCGGATTCAAGGTTGAAGACGATAAAAATGACATGTCATTTGGCTTGGGTCATCCAAAAACGACATGTCGTTTCAGGCGTTGAAGGGCTCGTTTCAATGATAAAAAACGACAAGTGGTTTTGGACATTTATGACCAAAACGACATGTCGTTTGGTATGTTGACAAGCTACCCTATCTGTAAACGACGTGTCGTTTACGCCGGGGGGGCTCTCCAAACGACGCCGTTTTTCAATATGCAGAAAATAAAAAAAAACCCAAAAATTAAAAAAAAATTGATTTTTTCCAGATTTTATAAAGTGATATTTTTGGGGAAAATTTCTTAAAATTTTTCAGTTTTTATAATTTTTATGAAATTTTCATAATATATCCACAATTTTAATATATTTATGAAATTTTTCATATTATGGAATAATTTACGAAAAATTCATAATTTTGAATATTCAAAATTTTTGGAATTTGTTATGAATATTATACAGTAATTGTGTTGATATAATTTTATAAATTTATGTGCATATAGTGTTCATTATGTATAATTTGTAATTTAAAATTTAAAATTATGCATGCAATATTAAGTTAAATAATTTAGTACATTTAATTTTGTGCAATAATGTACTAAATTATATTTTTGAATGTATAATTTTAATATATACATAATGAAAAATTAGTACATAAATTATGGTTCTTTGGTCATATTTATTTATTACTTAAGGTAAATACAATTTATTTTATGAGCAAAAATTTAAGAATAAATGTCTTGTGATATATGTATTTAATTTTTGAATAATTAAAGAGTAGCCACAGCATCTTTAATTATGCAAAAATTATGTAAGATGTTTAAATCACATATGGTAAAAAGACATTAAATTGTGATTAATCATATGTAATATGATAAATTTTATCCCACAGGAATTTTTATTATATTTAATATGATTAGTTAGGATGATGTATCAAATTATCTTTCTTAATTTACCCACAGGAATTAAGAAAATGGCATATAATTTGATAGTGTCATCATAAGGATATATGAATCTGTTTGAGTTAAAAATTTAGCCCACAGGCAATTTTTATGTCATTTGATTCATATTCTAATGCATGATTTACATTGGTAAACATGTCATAAAGTATTGTAGCCTCAATTTAGTAACATAAGCATGTATGTTTTATTATGTAGCTATGCAAACTGTGAGTTACTCTGATTTCCAATTTGACATTCCCGAACTTAAGGGAGACAACTATAAGGTGTGGAAGGAGAGAATTCTTCTTCATTTAGGTGTCATGGACATTGACCTGGCTATCCGTAAGGATGAACCACCTGCCATTACGGAGACCAGTCAGCCAGATGACGTTGACCGTTATGAAAAGTGGGAGCGATCTAATCGCCTCTGTGTAATGTTCATAAAGACAAAAATCTCGGCTGGCATACGTGGTTCATTGGAGCAATATGACAAAGTGCGAGCTTTGATGAAGGCAATTGATGAGCAGTTTGCTACATCAGACAAAGCCTTGGCTAGCACTCTGATAATGAAATTTTCATCCATGAAGCTTACTGGAATTCATGGTGTACGTGAGCACATCATGCAAAGGAGGGATATAGCGGCTCAGCTAAAAACACTTGAGGTTGAGATGTCTGAAACCTTCCTTGTGCACTACATCCTCAACACTCTTCCACATCAATATAGACCTTTCAAGATATCCTACAACACACATAAGGATAAGTGGTCCATCAATGAATTGATGACCATGTGTGTCTAGGAAGAAGGAAGGCTTGCTATGGAAGCGGGAGAGAGTGTGCATCTGGCAACTCAAAGGAAGAACAAGGGCCAAGCCAAGAATAAGGGAAAAGACAAACTGTCCGCTCAAGCTGATATCAAGAAGGAATCCAGGTGCTTCTTTTGTAAAAAGAAGGGGCACATAAAGAAGGATTGTCCTCAATATCAGAGTTGGCTTGACAAAAAAGGTACTCAATTCTCACTTGTTTGTTATGAATCTAATATGGTTGACGTTGAACATAACACATAGTGGATTGATTCTGGTTCTTCAATCCATGTCACTAATTCCTTGCAGGGATTGCAAGGCCTAAGGAAGCCAGTGGGAAGTGAGCAGTGCATCTATACAGGCAACAAGATGCGCTCACATGTAGAGGCTGTCGGAACATGCAATTTAGTTTTATCTAGTGGTTTTATTTTAAAATTAGAAAAGACATTTTATATTCCTAGTTTTTCTAGGAATTTAATTTCAGTTTCAAGGCTTGTACCATTGGGATTTTCCTTTAATTTTTTAGACACTATATTTAGTTTGTTTTATAGATCTGAACTTATTGGAAATGGTATATTGTCAAATGGTCTTTTCAAAATTAATTTACAAGATAAAACTTCTTATACTTCTATGCATGTTCAAGACAATGCTGGCATTAAGAGATGTGTTATGAATGAAGATTCCTCTATGTTGTGGCACCGTAGATTGGGTCATATTTCTATTGAGAGAATAAAGAGACTAGTGAATGATAGAGTACTTAGTACTCTAGATTTTGCTAACTTTGACACTTGTGTGGACTGCATAAAGGGAAAGCAGACCAATATGTCAAAGAAAGGTGCCAAGAGGAGTTCAGACATATTAGAGATCATACATACAGATATTTGTAGTCCAGACATAGACGCGTATGGTCAAAAGTATTTCATTACTTTTATTGATGATTACTCACAATATATGTATCTCTACTTGCTTCATAACAAAAATGAAGTTATAGATGCCTTTAAGGTGTTTCAGGCAGAAGTAGAGAAACAATGTGGTAAGCAAATAAAGATAGTGAGATCTGATAGAGGTGGTGAATACTATGGTAGATACACCGAAGATGGACAAGCGCCTGGTCTATTTGCGAAGTTTCTTCAAGAACATGGGATAGTTGCCCAATATACTATGCCCGGTTCTCCAGATCAAAATGGTGTGGCAGAAAGAAGAAACCGAACATTGTTGGATATGGTGCAGAGCATGCTTAGCAGCTCCAAGCTTCCTAGGTCTTTGTGGACTGAAGCTCTTAAGACGGCTGTGTATATATTAAATCGAGTTCCAACCAAGGCTGTCTCAAAGACGCCATTCGAGTTATGGAAAGGTTGGAAACCGAGTTTGCGACATATACGCGTTTGGGGATGCCCGTCTGAAGTGAGAGTCTATAATCCACAAGAAAAGAAACTAGACCCAAGGACCATAAGTCGGTATTTCGTTGGATATGCTGAACGGTCTAAGGGATACAGATTTTATTGTCCATCACATACCACTAGGTTTGTGGAATCAAGAAATGCAAAATTTCTTGAGAATGACTTGATCAGTGGGAGCGATCGATCTTGGAACACCGTTCCAGAGAAAGATCATACAGATGCTCAAGCTTCCACTTCATATGATAGAGTGATTGTTATACGTGACACGCCTACAGTTCAAACGCGTGTTGAACAATAGCCAGTCATTCAAGTTCCACAAATTGTTGATCAAGAAGTAGTAGATCCAGTTGAACAGCCAGTTGATCAACATGCTCCTGAAGAGAATGTTGAACCAGCATTAAGGAGATCTATTAGAGTAAGGCGATCAGCTATTCCTAGTGACTATATTGTGTATCTACAAGAGTCTGACTACAACATTGGAGCCGAAAATGATCTAGAAACGTTTTCACAAGCCATGAGTTGTAAGGAATCTAACTTGTGGTATGATGCCATGAAAGATGAGATGAACTCTATGTCATCTAATGGAGTCTGGGATCTTGTCAAGTTGCCTAATGGTGTAAAAGCCATTGGATGCAAATGGGTCTTCAAGACAAAGAAAGACTCATTAGGCAACATTGAGAGACATAAGGCAAGACTCGTTGCTAAAGGATTCACTCAAAGGGAAGGTATAGATTACACTGAGACTTTTTCTCCTGTATCTAAAAAGGACTCCCTTCGTGTGATCATGGCATTAGTGGCTCATTTTGATTTTGAGTTACATCAGATGGATGTGAAAACGACATTCCTCAGTGGTGATCTAGAGGAAGAGGTTTATATGAAACAACCTGAAGGATTCTCCTCTAGTGATGGTGACCAATTGGTGTGCAAACTCAAGAAATCCATATATGGTTAGAAACAAGCTTCCCGTCAATGGTATTTGAAATTCCATGATGTCATCACTTCATTTGGTTTTGAAGAGAACATCATGGATCAATGTATATACCAGAAGGTCAGTGGGAGCAAGATTTGTTTCCTTGTTTTGTATGTGGATGATATCCTTCTTGCAACCAATGACAAGGGGTTTCTATATGAGGTGAAACAATTCCTTTCTAAGAACTTTGATATGAAGGATATGGGTGAGGCATCTTATGTCATTGGCATAAAGATCCACAGGGATAGATCTCGATGTATTTTAGGACTATCGCAGGAAACCTATATCAATAAAGTCTTAGACAGATTTCGGATGAAAGATTGTTCACCAAGTGTAGCACCCATTGTGAAGGGTGATAAGTTCAGTTTGAACCAATGTCCAAAGAATGATTTCGAGAAAGTTCAAATGAGCAACCTTATGCTTCAGCTGTCGGAAGCCTTATGTATGCTCAGGTCTGCACAAGACCTGACATTGCATTTGCTGTGGGAATGTTGGGAAGATATCAGAGTAACCCAGGCATTGACCACTGGAGGGCTGCAAAGAAAGTGATGAGGTACCTTCAAGGTACAAAGGATTACATGCTTATGTATAGACGAACTGACATTCTAGAGGTGATTGGCTACTCCGATTCAGACTTTGTTGGCTGTGTTGATTCTTGAAAATCAACTTTAGGTTATATTTTCATGCTAGCCGGAGCAGCTGTATCTTGGAGGAGTGGAAAGCAAACATTGGTTGCTACTTCCACAATGGAGGCAGAGTTCGTTTCTTGTTTTGAGGCTACTTCATATGGTATATGGTTGAAGAGTTTCATGTCAGGCCTTAGAATTGTAGATTCTGTGTCTAGGCCATTAAGGATATATTGTGACAATTCAGCTGCTGTCTTTATGGGTAAGAATAATAAGAGCGGCAGTCGAAGTAAACATATCGACATTAAGTACTTAGCCATAAGGGAACGCATTAAGGAAAATAAAGTGGTCATTGAGCATATAAGCACTGAATTGATGATCGCAGATCCTTTGACAAAAGGAATGCCACCGAAGTCATTTAAAGATCATGTTGTACAGATGGGACTTGGTTCCATAATGTAAATTTGTTTATACATACAATTTACAGTCTTAATGAAACTCTTATTCAGTTGTGATGTTTTCTCATATTTGTTTTGCGTATTAAGTTATTGGAGAAAATTCACATTTAGTAGGACCAAGAATAAACATTGGGTTTATTCATAAAGTTAAGTTACCATATAAGGAATAAAGTCTGAGAAATGATACATTGTAATACATGGAAGATAATACTCACAATTTAGAGAAATTATCGCCATGATTCATGTATTTGTTTCCTAAAAGTTTGGGTTTAATGAATATAAAGATAAATATGGAGACCAAGTGGGAGAATATAACCGTTGCAAATTTTAACGGTTTCAATAAGGAATTGAAACCAATTTATTTTGTTGCAATTATTGGCTCATATTTATGCCCATTAAAATGCCTTGGTAACTGTTGTTTTTATGGGTGCTATTTATTTCCTTGATGGGAGGAAATGAGTACAGTAGAGAGAAAACCTGAAAACAAAAAAAAAATTTCACGTACAGTTTTTTGTGAAACAAAATTGGGTCCCCAAGTTCCGAAAATTCTCTTAAGAATCTTACATCATCAATTGAGTTTTTGTGAGAACTTGGAAGCATCCCAAGTGCAGGAAGTCACAGGACACCGTTGGACAGCAATGACAGGAGGTAAATATGTTTTCACACTTCCGTTTACCATTTCAATTCTTGATATGCATATAGTTTATAGCATACTTGAATTGGTTTTATGTTTTACAGGGAGATCTCTCTATGTTGCAATGGAAGATCGCACCAAGCCACAACATGAGATTGCCCTGCTTGGCTGTCATCATATGCCCCGCGAGTCACTATCCACCGATCATCGTGAAGGCACCTTCCATCATTGTTGAAGCTTCAGCTACGTCAGTGCTTAAAGAAAGGGTGCAGGGGAAGAAAGAAAAGGAGAGAGCAAAGGAAAAAAGGAAAAAAAAATCTAAACCTAATTATTAAGGATATTTGTGGGGTTTTTAATTGGTTTAAAACACTAATTTGTTTAGATATGCTATAAACTTCACTTTTAAAAAACTTCTGCTATAATTTACAATCGAATTCTTAAGCATGACATTTACTACAATTCCTTATATTCCTATTGGGAGGAAAGAAATAACACTTTTAGGAAAATCAATAAAAATTAATGGTATAATATCTAAAGGAAGAAAAAAATTAGCATAATATTAATAAATTAAATTTACTTCACTCTTACATTACCTAAAATAGCCCTAAGTTAAAAACACTTGTCTTAAGATGAAAAAACCAAAAACTAAAACCTTCCTAACCCTACCTTTCTCTTCTCCTTCCCCCTCTCTTTCGGATCATGATGGCATGACATTTCATGGTAAGACCAGCCACTAAGACTTCGGTATGAGCTGGAGACAATGACTATGACAGTCCCTCTTCTCTCTCCTTGCTAAATCATCAGTTCGTGAAGATTGTCAGTGTGGTGAGGGTCCCACGACCTCAGAGATCACCGTGACCATGTTCCAAGGATGAATCTTGAAGGTTAGCTTGCGAGGCCAAAAGCCGCTCTAGTTGTCGATGTCGATGTCCATCATCATCGAGTCTTATTAAACGGTTGATGTGGTTTTATAGATCACCAAAAACTGAGCTCAGTGGAATAGGCTGTGTCAACAATGTATGGTGGTAAGCAATGGTCGGCGAAGCATGGTACTGGTGGGAGAGATGTAATTTTAAATTTTATAAGAGGAAAAAAAATAAATTTCAAGGATAAAATTGAAAAATAATAACTCAATATTAACAATTTTTAATATATGTTGTTTATTTCTTTAGTTTCTAAATATGTTATTTACTTCAATTAACATTAGAAAAGATGCTTTTTAATACAATCTCTTATTCTATTCATACTTTTGTCTTAAAAAAAATAGCAGATGGCATATTTTGAAATCTTGATAAAAGTAAACAGAGTTGCGACCATTGTTTCCCACTTTTGTTTCTGTTCTGCACCTTAAACCATTGTCCCTGCCTATCAATCCTACTGCCACCAATCTTAAAAACCATGGTGTCCCGTCGCTTCTTACCATCGAAATAGTCTCGCAACTAAGATCTTCATCATGATGCAACAGTAATGATGACAATGACAATAAACTCACAAAGGAGCAAATTTACGAGGGAGCTCCTATCATGGCTTCAATAGCAAGGCAATGGTTCTTGCCGGTGAAGACGTTTGTGAGGATTTCTTAGGAGCGACAAGTTCAAAGGAGGGAGGGAGAGAGAGAGAGAGAGACACCTGAGCATTTTTAGTACATTAAAAATGCAATAACTTAAGGATTATGTTAAGTAAAATATGTGTCACAAGGATTATTGCTTAATCCAATTTTTATGATAAAGTCCATAAAAGCAAAAACAAGATTTTTAAAGTTAAAAATCATGCCAAAATCTTATATGAGAAAGGAATGATATGAAAATAAGCTGGAAAGCTTAATTGTTCTAGGATGTGTTGCAACAAATGCTAAGACAAGAATACAGTTTAAGAAAAATACTATGTAATAATATGAAAAATTATATAGTATTAGAATAATATAGTGTAAGGAAGTACACTGATAAAGTTATATAGTATAAAAATTACACTGCAAAAGTAATACAGTATAAGAATCAGACTGTTTAAGGTTAAGCAGTATAGAACTTGGACTATTTAAAGTTAAAGCAGTATAGGAATAATACTATTTAGAGGACATGAATGAGTAAGGAATGCTGTATAAACTCGTAATAGTTATAGAGAATATATCGACAGTATAAGAAAAATACTATCAGTAAAATTTGGATTGTGTAAAAATTAATGTGAGACCCACCTAGACGCCACCTTTAAGGTGAAAAAATTGCCATCATACCCCTTGTTGTGGTCCAATCCCACCATGCCAAATTACCCCAACTTTTTTATCACAAATGATGTTAAGTGATGACTAATGATGATGAGTCATCAAATTTAATAAAAATAAAGGTTTACTTATCATTTGTTTTCATGCAACAAGAACCAAAAAGAAAAAAAGGGGGACATTCTAAGGGTGGCAAATGTGCCACATCTCCCTTGGTAGAATTGACAAGTGTAGTTTGAAAATTTTTCCTTTTCAAACAAGTCCCTTTAGTGATGTCTATATATAGCCAAGGACTTGTTGGAAATAAAAAGTTTGGTTTCATAAAATTTTTTTCCCATATCTTCCTCATGAAAACTGCCCACCCTATGCCATTTTCTCAAAAGTTTGACGAATTCTAAGCCTTCAAATCATGCATTGAGGCAAGTTAAGTGTTGAAGATTAAGAAAAAGCAATTGTGGAGGTAAAAATCCAAACTTTACTATGGGTTTTTAGTGTTTTTCATTGGGGTTTTGGATATATTTTTAATAGATTATGGTATGGACCTTGTCAAGGAGGGTTTGTAAGGCTCAAGGCATCAAGAAAAGGATCAAAAAGCTTGGAAGAGTTTGGGTAAAATTCTTAACTTAAGTCTTGAAAGTTTATGTTTTACTATACATACTAGGTGTTTGATGTATGTTATGAGCTATGGCATATAAGATGGACATTATTGCATGATTGGTTTATGCTTTTTATTGATGATGATGATGATGATGAAAAGAAAGAAAGTAGGGGTCAGAAAGTTGTTAAACTTTATATTTTATACAAAGTTTAACTAGTTTTCGAAAGAATAGGGTTTTGAGGGCATAAAGGCTAATTTATTTTCCAAACATGGTATAGGATCTGCCAAAACAGTGAGAGTAACAACTTCTATGAATGAAGCTTTGTAAAATTCCAAAAGGACTAAATTGCACAGTTGTATACAAACTTGACAGATTTAAAAATCAGCCAAAAAGTCTACCTTAATGTTAGAATTTAAGAAAAGTTAGGCCATAAAAGTTGTAGAACTCCTTGAAGCTATTAAGGCAAGGTGTGTAGTTTGTCAAAATTCTACTCAGTTGAGGAGTTAAGAATTTTATGAGATTTTAAGCAGAAAATTTCATGAAATGAAAATGTTACGAAATGTTTTGAATTTGACCATGGACCTTTTGAAAGTTTTATTCCCTATGAAAAACTAGATGTTTTGAGACAAAATGATTGTCTTTGGTTCTAGGGCAAAAATGTAAAGATTTTTGTGTTTCGAGACAAAACCGTAAAATCGTATGAAAATTGGGTTTTCACTAGAGAACATTAGGTTCTCGCACTACTATAGGCAGTGACTAATTATAAATGCTAAGTTTTAAAGGATTTAAATTTTAGTCAAGGAAAGAAAGGAAACGAACGTAAAGGGCAAAAACATAAAGATTTTCAAGTTTCAGGTCAAAACTGTAAAGTTTTGACAAAACAGATTTAATTTAAGGGCAAAATGGTCATTTTGTGAAAAAGGCCAAAACGGACCCAAAACGCCCGATGTTAGAAGACACCCTTTAGCAAGAATTTTGCCATAACATGTAAGAAATGAGAGGAAAAGTTAAGCAAAAAGTTTAATAAGTTACGAAATTGACAAAAAACCTGTTAAAGGTAAAGTCGTCATTTTAATAAAACGGCTAAAATGCAGCCGAACACTCCAGATTAGCAAAACGTTCTTGGATAGAAAATGTTCCGTAATACATTAAGTAATGAAATCGTCACATGAGATGGAAAATTTAATAAGGGATGTTCAAGATAAGTAAAAGAAAGGTAACTTGATGGGTTACAAAGTTAAATAAAGAAAAAGATAATCCGATGGGTTACAGAGTTAACTAAAAAGAATAATAACCCAGTGGATTATAGAGCTAAGTAAAGGGAAAGGTAACCTCGTTGGGTTATAAAGCTAAGTAGAAGAAAAGTAAACCGATGGTTTATAAGGTTAAGTAAAAGAAAGGTAAACCAATGGGATACAAAGTAATAGAAAGTAAACTGATGGTATACAAGTTATATAAAAGGAATGAAGATTTAATGATTAATTTTTGTTATTAATCGAGTAGATTGGTAATATGTAAAGTTAGCTAATAAGTCGGGTGTCATTTGATCAAGACATAGAAGCCAACTAATAAAAGGAAAGGAATGAGACAAGAATGCTAGAGCGTTATCCAGGTATGTTCAGACCTTACCTACAGCATGAAGTAAATCATTTTCAAATGCTTATATATATATATATCTTTGCAAATGTGTTTGCAATTATTATGAAAGTTGTTTTAAAGGTACATTTGCATTTGTTATGCAAAAGATTTTAAAGTTTAAATCAAGATCTGCAATGTACTTGCAACTATTATGTTTAAAGCGTGATTGCATTTAATATCCATAAAGTTTAAAACAACAAGTAATGATTTGCAATGTATTTGCAATTATTATTCTCAAAGTATGTTTGCCTATAAAATGCACAATGTTTTAAAGGCTACACCATATAATTTGCAAATATGTTTGCATATGATGTGTTAGCATTTGATATACTTACTAAAGTTACTAAGAAGACAAAGTAAAGATGACAAGTAGTGTCGTATTAGCCTCCTGACTTAAAAGGAGCGCATGTTAAGTTATGTTACAGCCTTGGTGTTTGATGGTCAAGCATATTTGGTACGTATACTTGGGCCTATAGTTCAAGAAAGTTAAGAACGATAATAAAAAACTCACAAATGAATTATCATAAATGAGCATAAATAGAATTATGTATTTTGATTTTACTTATATTCCTTGTTATAAAATGTTTATGTGTTATAAAAAATATTATGAAAAATGTTTTATGTTAAATGTTTATGAAAAACAATTTTATGTTTGCAAAAAAAGGTTTATGAAGGACGCATTAAGAAAAACGTTTAAGAAATGTTTTATAAAAAATATTTATGAAAAACGTTTTAAGAGAAAACTTTTTATGAGAAAAGCTTATAAAGCGTGTTCCTCCCTGAATATTCCTTTCAGCGACACTAGTGCACAAGAGCAACATATCATTAAAGAAGGTAATTAGAGTTCTTTTTCTAAAGAGTTTGCACTTAAACAGTCTATTAATAAATGAAGATCTAAGGCTTCTACTAATAGAACTGGTAGGGAGACCCACAAGTCCAGTTAGGAAACTGAGAAAACGTAACAAGTTTCCTTTTTAGGTTCGGCCCATAGAGGATAATTCCTCTGTGGTCCACATCACCTACAAGGGACAATTGTTTGGACTGGTACCCTGACGAACAAACATTATCACATGAAGACAGGCTCTGGGATATTGCTGGTCTAGTGGAGGATTTTCAACTTTTCGTCTCGAAGTTTAAAGCCTGGGGTTTGCCTAATATTGCTTGAGAGGCTAATTTCACAGCTCATAATTCAGCTCACTGGGCTAAGTTATCTTCTGTAACCGGCAATATTCCATTATGCTCAATTCTGTCAAGTGTACTAGTAGAATATGTCTTTTGGGCCCGTCAGCAGTAGCTATTTTAAGGGATGCCTTTAGGCTGTGTTTTGTCTCTTTTTTTAAATATCCACGTTTTCATCCCAAAAAAAAAAAAAAGAAAATCATAATATACAGGATATTAGACTGGTCATTTTCTATTTGAGTTAATTATAGAAATATCCCTTCCCAGTTAGTATCACCAAATAACTTTTTATTTCCAAAATTGTGGTCCATATAACCTATTTTCTTTGCAAATTTCTTCTCCACCATTGGTCTAGGTCACAATTTATATGTAGAATGTTGATTTGCCGTCGAGTAAGACAACTAATGAGTGTTAGCTGAAATAAGGCTTTAATGTCCAATTTTCATGAAGCGACACTTGATTATGATATTAAAAAACAGTTTTTTAGTTGGTGATGGCTTTTGTCGCTTTCTTTCCACGTGCTGGTAATGAGGCTGCCTATTCCCTAGCAAAATTTGTTTTACAGGATAGAATGAAACCATCCATTCCCCCTAAACAATAGAATTGTTATTCATTATCTCTCTTTATTTTCTTCATTTTTTATATGATAATCAAATGTACAAAATTGTTTTAACCCTATGATTAATTTTATTTTTACTCAAATTATTTAAATTCCATTTTAGTCGTTCCTAACTTTAATTTAAAATGTTCTACTTCCAGTACTAGTTATCGATCTACCAAGTTGTTTTAAATTCGTCCTTTTCTCCATCCAATTGTTAAAATAAAAAAAAAATCCCTCTAAAAGACATGCCCTAACATATAACATTACAAACTTAACCCTTACTACACCATATATGGTCCTGATTTCAACGGCCGAATAAAGAGAAAGGACTTATTTAGGATAACTTAATAGATTACGAACTTGTCCTGCATGTTTAAGAGTCAAGAACCATAATACAATGAAAAAATAAAATTAATTCTAAACTCTATGCAAAAGCACTAATATTTGCTTGGATATAAATGTTACCAATCTAGCATCCCGTCAAAAAGGATAAAGCTGACAAATTTTGATATAGATTTTTAACCATCTTCGCATTAATAAAGGAGGATTCCAAAGAAAACTTTCTTTCACTTTTGCCCTGCCTTCTTTATCTTATCTTTTTTTTTTTTCTTTCTTTCTTTCCTTCATTCTTTCTTTTGATATGATTACTGAATTAACAAAATTGTTTTTTTTTTAACAAACTCATGATATTTCTTTGGGTATCGATATTGTTTAGCAACCCGTACAGTTTTAAAAGGTAAAATTGACATTATAATAGATTTATCTCAAACAATTGAAAGTTTAATTAGAAATAAATATCTTTTATAAAAATGTTGAAAATGGAAGAGAGAGTTTTTGTTAATATCCATTCTTTATTTTTAATTTTGAAGACATGCCAAATGTGTGTGCATATACACTACAACAAGCAAGGTAATTAGTGGTAACAAAAAGTCGTTGCAAAAAAGAGAATATCATCGCAAATAAATATTTTGCAACGACAAGTCATTGCAAATTAGTCGTTGTTAATAACTAGTCACAAATAAATTATTTGCGACGACATAGCATGTCACAATTATATAAGCAATGACAATCGTTGCAAAAACGTCACTACAATTCTATCATCGGTAGCTTCGTTGGTTGATGTGGCCAGTGTTGTCGCAAATTCTGGTTCAAATGCTGACGTGGCATCTTTTTTTCCAACTACTTTTTTCAAAATGTCTTTGAAAATATTTTGGTTTTGTTATTATTTGTTATCGTAAATATTTTTCTTTTTTAGTTTTAATTAAATATTTATAATATTATAATAAATTTATTTTTAATAATTTTTATTAAATTTTTAATTTGTTATTTTTATTAATAGATTTTGTTACAATATATTTAAATTTAAAATATAATAGAGCTAATTGAATTATTATAATGAAAATAAATTAATATTAAAAAGAAAAATGATAATAAATTGTTTCATTGATAAAATAAAACCAAACATAATGTGAAAAAAATTTTAAGCAGTCTATATAAATAAAAACAAAATACAATCTAATCACTTAAATTTGTTGTATCACTAGCATGGTTGTCATTATCATTTGCAATATCTGAAGGAGGCGGAGGACCTGCAGGGCTTACGATTGAGGATAAGTAAGGGGTGAGAATTAGACGTTAAGGTGCAACTGGGTCATCAACTCCATCATCTTCTTTTGGTTCTTGTACATCTACAAGTTTTGCTCTTATAATCTTTGCAAATACTATTCCATGTGTGGGTTAACACACATCGAAGATGTTCCTTCTGACCAAGAGCTAGAGGATGTTTTGTCAAATGACTAACTTAAAAAACTTAACCATAATAGAAATTATAATGAAAAATTTGATTAAAAACATATTATCAACTAACTTATATCAACAAAATCACCCAAACAACATAATCACAAGTCAAATATAACCACATTACACAAATTTTTCATTAAATCAAACAACATTATCATTAACATAATCACAATCCAAACAACTACATTTCACAAACTTTTAAACATTTTTCATTAAATCAAACCAAATTATCATTATAATTACAATCAAAATACAAAACAATTAAAAACTCACACAATCCAATACCCACTAAAAGCAGAGGTGGGAAACTTAGCGGTGGTAGTAATTAACGGGCAACGGTGGCAAATTGAACCAAAAAACCAAGGAAACTTTTGGGGAAGAGGGGTTGGAGATTTTAAGAATATTTTTTGTTTATACGAGAATCTACAATGGAATGTGAATGAGATACAGTTTCTTTTGGGTTTGGGGGGATTTTGAGTAGAGAGGATGAAAGAATTGGAGAGAGAAAAGAAACTTTTTTTTGGAAAAAATGAAAGAAGAGGATCTTTCTGCTTTGTTTACATGTAGAGCTTTTTGCAACGACATGTTATAACGCCCCCCTTACGGACATTACAGATATCGTTACTTTCATCCTTGTTATCATTATTTTTAAGATAAACTATTTAAATTTAAACACAATTTGATAAACATATCCCATGATCCATGCATATATATTTTTTATTTTAAAAAAATATTCTAAATATTTCAAATCTTTTTTTTTTATATAGTTTATCAATGCCAAATTAACAAAACCATAATTCAAATAAAATTTCAAAACAAACTTTAAAATCTGTTTAAACAGTTTGGTAGTTCAAACTTTTGCAAAATCAAAATAAATGTAAAACAAGCCTTTTACTTAATAGTGCAGAAATTTAAGCATTCAAAGAAATAAAAATATAGTTTAAATTTTTTCTTTCTTTCTTGACGTTCTTTCATTTCCAATCCATCATTCTTAGCCCACACGTCCGTCTTTGCCCTCCACCTATTCCATGGTCTTTTTACCTTTATCTGCAACATGATTATAAACTAAGTAAGTAAAAGCTTAATAAGTACACTTTTTTTTTTATCTCACAGCATAAAACATTTTATGAACACCTTTATGAAACATCATAATTATAATCATCATTAACATAATAGTGCACTTGGCACAGTTTCATATAGAACATATCTTTCATTGTCATTATCATATTAAAAACTTCATTCATTTTATCTTTGGGGGCCCAAGTATTGCACTATAAACATCATCATCATAGGCGCACCATCATAAGAGGAGAGGGGTAGCTAATCCCAAACCAAACATGACAAGTCCAACATTCGGGACATCATAAACATAAACATAAACAAAGGGTGTGCAACACTTAATTAAGTGATACATATATATAGATATACTTTTAACATACCTTATTATTGAAACATTCGTTAAACTTTCTTGTTGCAACAAGAGTTTTAATGAGAAAACGAACATGTAAAAACAAACTTCAAAATTATCATAAAACATATTCTCAAAACCCTTTTGTAAACTTTTATCATGTTGTAGGTGAGAATGTACTTACTTGTCTTGCTTGCTCACTAAACCTTAACTTGGGTGACGTTGTTGCGGTTCTCGGTGTGCTAGCCTTTTGGAGTGTTCATGTCAAACATTCATATTAACCATAAGTCACTAACAATACTATTAGCAATATATAAACATCTCATACTATCATTAAACATCACCTTAACATGTAATACTATCAAAAAGCACAAAATCACAATTTATGAACCTAGGGCATAATTTTCAAAAGTAGGCAGAATAACCTTTATTCACTTAAAAATTCATAATAATTTCATCTTAACTCCAAATCAGTCAAAACCAGTGGCATTAGAAACTAGACTAAAAAAAAAAAGAATTTGATATATCACATGCATATTTTGACAATAATTTACATGAAGAAAAAGTCCTCAAAATTTAATCTAAATTTTGGGTTTGTGTAAAACTGTACAGCTTTTAGGGTCAATTTCAAAAATCATAACTACTTAAAGAAAACTTTGATTCAAGCGATTCAAAAGCCAAACGAAAGCTTAAGATGTCTAGTATTTGAGAAAAATACAAGAAAAATATAAACAGAGCAAACAGAATCAAAAATTGATGAAACACGACGACTATCAGGTGTTTATATGAAAAGTAGGCATAAGGCATAAAAAAAATTTCAATACCAATTCATAACCCAATAAAACCTCAATTAAAATTGTAAACACTTAACTAGCATGATACCAATTGATAATAAAACATACCCATAAAGATCTACATAACAAAATATGAAAATATATGATATCTCCAATCTAGGGTTTAATGAGAAGTTAATCAAAACAACCAAATCATCAAATCTTTTCAATCACCAATTGGCATAAAATACATACAATAAAAGAATCCATGTGATGATAGTAATAATTGTAAGACTAACACAATACATTAAAACATCAAACAAATATGTTAAATAATTGATACACTTACCAAGATGAATGAAATTAGGAAGATTAGAAATCTTGATAAAGCCAAAGAAACCAAGCATGAAACCAATCAATGAGGAAGGAATGAAGTGTGATCTAAGGTCACTAACAATAGGTTTTACTAACAATAGACTAAAACCCCAATAATTGATACACTTACCAAGATGAATGAAATTAGGAAGATTATAAATCTTGATAAAGCCAAAGAAACCAAGCATGAAACCAATCAATGAGGAAGGAATGAAGTGTGATCTAAGGTTACTAACAATAGGTCTTTATATAGATTTTATGTGGAGACTAAAACCCTAATGCTAATCTAATTCAGCTTCCCTTTTTTTCCTTTTTTTTTTTCTTTTTCTTTCTCACGACAACTGCCTTCTTCTTTTTTTTTTCCTTCTTACATGGCAATTGCCGTTAATGACTATAACATAATACGTATATATATAAAATATAATATAATATAAACATATGATAATATAAACGTTAAGGCTATATATAATACAATATAATTAAAATATATATAATTGTTTATACACTACAATAATATTTACTCTATGACCCAAAAATAATAATACACATGTACTTATCATGACATCATTAATATTATAAAAATAAGAAAATATGCATTAAAATTCACGTCATCATCAAGAATATAACTATAGGCATACATAACCCTAGAACATTATAAAGATCATAAATTTTAGGCAAATTAAAAACTCTTAAAAAAACAATAAATACTTTAAGCTTATCATCATTTTTGACACGAATATCCCGAGCACATCGATCCCACGAGGCCGTCACCTATGACATTACTAAATAAAAAGTTCATTTACTTAACACAAATTATAATAGCACTAAAATATCACATTTTAACGTTAAATTAACATAAGTGTCCATAGAAGAAAACAGGATGCGTTACACACATGTCGTCACAAATACCTAAAATGTCATTGCTAATAATAATCACAATGACGTCGTTTAAATTAAGCTAAAAAAATGAACCGCCATACTTGTGGGAAGATTCTGGAACCACTTTTTGTGACAACATTTTTTCAATTGTTGTCGCAAATTATTTCTATATACTGCTAATTTTTCCACCAAAAAAAAAATAAATGCTCCAGTATTGTTGTTGCAAATAACTTTATAATAAATACCTTTGACTTGTCAACGCAAGTTGTAATCAACTACTATTTACGACGATGTAATCATCACAAATACCTGTAAACTAGTGCCAAACCTACCGCGTCAGCTTAGTTTGGCGGTATAATATTATATTAAATGCGATGACATAATACTCTATTATATGCTATGATATGTCATCGCAATAGTAATAACAACGATATTTTCAAGGTAAATAAAGGACATTCATTTGTCATCATAAATAACTCAACTTTAACGACGATACAAGTTGTCGCTAATAATATCATTGTTAAAGATGTTGTTTGTAGTAGTACATTCTAATCATCATTGTGGCAAAAAAATTCATTATCGTCAAGTATATTGTGTGATTCATTGTGGCCAACGCGCCATCTTTTCGACTTGGCTTCTTGGTAAAGTATGATATTTTAATATATGTGAATTTGTCATTACTGACAGAAGTCTAACGCTCAGTTTTATAAAATTCAGTAATACAGTTGACAGATTTAGAGATTTAAAATTTGACTCAAAGTCTTTTGGCATTAATTTTCCTTTTAGGAGGAAAAGCTTTCGTATTTGAAATTGGAAGCCAAAAAATGTGACTTTGACCATGAGCTTACAATCAAAGTCACATTTTTTTTGGCTTAAACACTTTTGGAAGCTTAAAATTCTCATCTAAACACTTACATAAGTAGTTTTTGAGCAGAGAAATAAAAAATATTCTTCATAAAGTAATGTCAAACATGCATAATTTTTATAGTGTTTGGCAAAATTGGTTAGAATCAATTTTTTGGTTTAAAAAACTGTAGCATGTGAGAGCTTTACACTATAATAACTTTTTGCCTTTACTATAACTTGTGAGAGCTTTACATTATTCTCTAACCAAAAAGTTGGTGCTAACCAACTTTGACAAACACCCTATAATATATAATTTTGATCCAATTAGAAGGAATAATTTATATATTTGATGGATTTAATTGGAAATAATCCTCCATAATAGTGGGAATAATTAACATAATGATCTTTGGTTATATGTTTCACTCGAGAAATAAACAATATCGATAATTATGCCAAGGATATTAGGGATTAAAGAAAAAAAAAAACTATGACATTTCAAAATAATAAAAAAAATCTAGGAACAAAATGGAAAATACTAGCATAAAAATTGACCATACCATACTCGTTTCGTAAAGCTTTAAAATAAAGATTCATTGTCCCTACTTTTGCTCGTATGAATTCAAGCACTATATGTGTATCACTTCGAGCTTTTGTTAGATTATATAAGTTATATGCGCGCATACATACATGCATACATACATATATATATATATATGTATTTATTTATTTATAAAAGTTCAGGTCTACAGTTATATATATATGTATGTATTTATTTATAAAAGCTCAGGTCTACAGTTTTTGATGGATACAAAGATATTCAATTATACTAGAACTGGTTTTACAAAAGACGCATATCCGACCAAGATTTAGTCATTTGTTTGATTAATGCAACAAAATCAAATGGCGAGCACGTACTGAGGGAATATTCACCAACGGCATTCCTATAATTCGTTGAATAGAACCCACATACAGATCACTCAGCTTGCAAAAAGTCCATATCTATAATTGCCACTAATTTGAAAAAATATTTGAAGAAATAACTCTCTCTCTCGGACAGTATAGAGAAGCAAAAGCACATGCAAATTTACGTGTAGTGGGACGGAACTGATCTTGAGCTATAAAATGGTATCCCACTAGGAATTACGTGTCATTAGTCAAAAGAGCCAACAAAACGCCGAGCTACGACGATTTCTTTTGCAGATCGTAGGAAGGGTCCAAAGACAAAAGAAAGCAATTCAACATTCAACAACACTCCTAGGCTTTCCTATTTATACTTGTAATATTCTTTTGTGGATTCCTTATATTACATCTTATTTTTTTGGGAGGGTTCTCCCTCAAACGTAGCATATAATAATAAAAAAAACATAATATGATAGTATTGAATGTGACACCAATGTTGAAACTGTGTAACATTATTTTTGGACGTTTAAATTTTTAGTTGTTAGATCAATCTAACATTGATATATAACATTAAAGATATATAATATAATTTTTAGACGACTAATTTCTTAGTTTTACGTAAATCCAACATCAATGTAATGCTAAATGATCTTAAAGTTTTGTTTTTCTCTTCTATATGTTATCTGGAGGGAGGAACCCTAGAAAACCTTATCTTTTTGTTTCCAAATGCCAAAAAAACAAATGAAAAAAATTTTCAGTGGGGTCTGATAAAGTTAAGGTCCGCATGTGCACCACGTTAGCTGATGTCAAATAGTTAGACCGTCCTCATCAGGGTTAACTAAGGCTGAGCTTAGATTGTCTGCCCTGGTATCTTATACAGAGAAAGCAAAAAAAAGTAATAATAAATTAAAAATAAGAAAATTTGAAAAAAGGTGTAAATTAATAAAGCTCCTTTGCAAAAAGGAATAACCAAATGGCCAATGCTGACGCTTATTAGGCCAGAAGAATAAAGCTGGACCGCCCATTGTCCGCTTCAGGATAATAAAAACAACCGAACAAAGCCTTTCCTTTTTTTACACTTTATAATGCGTTCATTATCTCAGAATTTTGCGCAAAAACTTTTTCGTTTGTATATTGTTCGGGGAAAGCAAACTTATGAGAAATCATGTATCTTATATATATATATATTGAGGAAACAGTGATGGATTCCACGTCCAAAAGGAGGAACCTTTTCTTGCGGCCAATAATAAGCATTGATTTTATTTTGATCAGTACTAAATTACTAATAATTCTACTTTGACATTTATATAATTATAGTTTCTAACACAACATAAATACAAATTTCTCGTAGGAATAACAGAACAAATTTGATAAATTATAGTCATTTTACAATACATCTTGCACAAGTAAATACGTAACTTTATAACTAGCTATAGTCAAAGAATGGCTACGGCTAATAATAATATTTTCTCTAACAAAAAAATATTGTAATAATTATCTGATCTTCTGCCAAATGAGATCCTGAGGCTGAGAAGGTGCGGCTTATGATCATGATATTGTGGGGTGAGTTTTTATGAGAGTGGCACTTTCCCGTCTGATGAAGGTCAGGGGCCCACTCAAGTAGGACAATTGTTTGTTTAGATAATATAATTGGAGATAATGGTGGTGTCATGTGCAAAATGTCTTGGTTTAAGATGAAACTTAACTTTATCATGTGGTCTCTAATATGAAATAAATAAAGACCACAAAAAGAGAGAGCCACAATTTTTTTTTTTCTTTTTCCTGTTCTCTTACCAAAAACTGATGTGTATTTACACGAGCTCCCATTTGCTTAAAATGGTCTTCTCATTAAAACTTGGAAGGTCAGCAAATACACAAACATCCAGTATACCAGGCTTTGATTTTCCATTCTAGCTGCCTGTTTCAAAATAAATTTCCATACGTTGTGGAAAGATAAAAAACAAGGAATGAAAAGAAAACAATCAGATCATCATTATTCATCAAAAATCTAAAGTAAAATTTTAGAACCAATACAATATCATGGTATCCATCAGCTAATTGTAGCTTTACTTGAACAAAGTTGCACACAGAATGAACTTTCATTTTATTATTAATGGTACAGAAATTTTCCACTCCACTAATCATGTACACTTTTGACTTTAGCCTACTTACAAACTTTCTTTTATATAACTATATATTTCTCTGGAGTGAAATAATTAAAAATATAAAAGGCTATATGGACTTTTGTGGGAGAGAATGCCGATCAATATTAGTTTGCCTCTTAAGCTACACAAATTTTATGTAAAAATATACACCCGTGAATATGTAGAAATAATAAAGACCACATATATACGTATATTATTTTACGTTACTATTTTTTTAAAAAAATAAAAAAAGAACCCACGATTAATTTTTTACCTTAGTAGCAGAAGAAGTGAGAGAGATGGAAGCTGAAGAGGTTGAAGTAGTAGACAAGGCAGACAATCCCACATTGTAAGCCACAGTTCCGTCAGGTTGAAAAAGGCCATAGTTCCTCTCCGATGTAGGACCCGGTTTCATGTCTTCATTAAACAGAGCAAACAAATAAACTTCCAATCTCATGTTTGGCCTCAAAGGAGTCCCTTCATTTCCCAATTGCCTCCTCAACAAATTCCTATTGTAAATCGCCGCATTCTCGACCGTCGCTCCGACTTCATTGGCATCGCCATTTGACGGCCACCCTGTCTCCGAAACCCGAACTTCGATCCCGCCGTAACCCATTCTTGCAATGGCGAAGACCATGGCGTCCACCTGGGCGTACAACATGTTGTCATAGTGTAGTTTTGTGTAAGGATCAACCATTCCAGAGTTGGGATTGAAGAGGACGTAGTCCAAAGGGATTTTATTAGGGTTGTCCTTGTAAGCAAAATAAGGATATGCATTGATCCAGAAGGGTGATTTAGTACTCAAAAGGAACTGTAACAACCGCGACATGACAGGGGAGACTTCGGTTTTGAAGCTGCCGGCGGACGGCGGGTAGGATTCTTGGAGAACAGCCAAAGAACTTGGAGTTGAGACTTTGATGTACGTGTCTAGACCTAACTGTACCAATGCGCTGTGAATGCTGATCATGGCGGGGACGAGGTTGTCGATTAACGTCGTTGTGTCGACGTCGGTGAAGACCTCGTTGCCCACAGCGATGCCGGTGATCATCGTGGCGGGGAAGTAGGGTTTGATGTGGGTGGCGACCCATTGGAGGGCTTGTTGGGGGTCCTTTAGCTGGGCTAGCAATGCATTTTCGACCGTGACGGTCAGCTCAACTTTAGAGTTGGCGAATGCGGTTAGTACTTGAGGGTTTGTGTCGTAGATTCGGGCCTTCGTTATCTTGAGAGAGTTCAGGAGAGCAAGGACTTTCTCTGGTGGCGGCAAATTGTTTCCGACTTGGCCGTAGTTGATTCCTAGGGACACAACCCCTGTGTTTAGGGTGAAAAAGCACAAATAATTAAGTGATCATTAAAATAAATTATGTGATCAATGAATGAAGCTAATAGAATTAGTATAAATGTAATAGAGAAGTACCTGAGCAAGTGAGGGAATTAACCATAAGAAGGATCATGGCAATTTTGGAAAAAACTATTGCCATGTTCTCGGAAGAGAGTTTGTGATCAGCACCTTGAAGAATATTTTCAATATTAAGAAGCACCTTGAAGATATTCTATAGCTAGCCGAGAAAGAAATTAAGAGATCAAGAGCTATAAGGGGGTTGTAAATTCCTTTCTTTTCTTGTCTGAAAATTTTGTTGTGGAGGGTTATAATAAGCGGGGTTTTAGCTTGCCTTGGATCAGATATTATCTTTGGCTCTTACCTCTTAACTGGTGTAATGTAATTTATAATATGTGACTTGGGGGGGTTTTGCTTTTCGCCTTTCCTTAACAAGATGGATTCTTTTGGAATTTGAACTGGCTTGTCTCTTTCCAACGTCACGCCAACTCCTTAGGCTGAAACACGCTAAAAGACCAAAATGCCCGGCCCGCTTTGTTCAAACAAAAGCAAAGGGTAATCCCAGTGAGTTGGTTAAATATAAGGGGAAGCAATTTGGGGATCCTAAAATTTGAGGTGGGGAAAAGAAAAAATTTCTTTTTTTTTTTTTGTGTTTATGCAAATTAATAGGAATACTATATTATAAGGGATTCAGCTTTAATGTGATTAATAAACTAAATCTAAGAGACAATAAAATTAAGGACTAAATCTAAGAGATTCTATCAGCACTATTGATCTTTCGAGAATATTGTATGCTATCCTAGCTGCTCATGTGTAAATAAAAAAATGAGGACTAAAATTATAGGTTGTTGACCCATTTTACCCTAAAGATTCCCCTAGTAGTGAAAAGACCAAGCAACGGGAGAGCTTTATTTTTATTTTTATTTTTATTTTTCTTTTCAAATTAGTTCCGAAGGTAACTTGGTAATATAGGGGCACCGTAGGGTGTAAGGTTACTTGAAAAAAATCCAGAAGAATGCAAGACTTACGGATTTAATGTAGTTTAATAGCATAAAACAAATTTCCATAGACATATTAATATTTATTTTTCCATACTCTATAAAGTTCTAATGGTAATATTATCACTAAACCAATAGGGTAATTAATCAATGTGATTAAATTAATCAAAGTAATACCAATTTATGTGGTGAAAATTAGTTGCACCCAGTGGGCGAGTCTGAGGAATTTAAAAAAACAAAAAAAAAAAAGTGGTTCGCTGTATTACATGAACACAAGTACTTCTTCACTCTTTATTTATTTATTTAATGAAAAAAGATCATGTATTTATAACTTTGTAACTAAGCTTCTTTTGTACCAAATTTTAGAACTAGACTGAAAACTTGAAAAGTGTTATTTATTTTACCTTAATATTATATATATATATATATATATATAATCAATATCACACATAAATATCTTAGAGTTCAAATCTTAAGTCCTGGACTCATGAATTATAATAAGCAGCAATCACATATTTACATGTCAATTTTTACTAGCTAAAAAATTGGTAGAAATGTTACGACTACGGTGATGAATATTTCTTTTTTTTTTTTTTTGTGATCATATGTAATATCAGGATATGAGTAAGACGACCACTAATTTACCTCTTGATTAACAAATTAAGATAGGGCATATGAATATGATTATCAAGGCAGTAAATGGATGGTTCCTACACTTATAAATTATATGCATCCTCAGATCTCAAGTACACAGATTTCGTGCGTATATAATTTGTTTTATTTGCATTATTATTATTTTTTCACTGGATCGTCAATCAACAACAGTACTTGCACACCTACATTATTCATGATTGATTAATCAAACCATAACATAAAAACTTATTCTTAGCCCATAAAGTATATGATACATTCCCCTATTCTTTAAAGCAAGCCTGTTATCCTTGACTAGCACTAAAAAAGACAAAATAATAATAATCACGCTGTGGATGAATAATTGACATCGAATGCAATATATGACATCGAAAGTCCATTAATGTAAATCATCATATCTGCAAAGAACATGTTGGGAGATCTTGAAGTTTGTTTTTTTGGTCAGAAACAGAGTGTATTGAAATCAAAATAATTAAATCGAGAATTTAAAAATAGCACAATCATTATTTCGAAACATAAATTTGAAGAATCAAATTAAGGCCGATAAAATATTTGAAAAAGGCGTGTACAACGTATAAATTATTGTTGGATGTGCACGGTATCACAATCATTCAGTCTTTAGAATGAAGCAAATAATTAAGTACAGGATTGTATCTACAGACATAATAGTGGCGACTTCTCTTAAGATCATTTTTTTGTACAGTAGAGTTAACGCTCAATTAAATTTAATTAATCAATATGAGTTTTTGTATTCTTTTCCTTAAAAAAAAAAAAGGCCATAGGAAACGTTCTTTAGTCGTATTATAAACCAGCTTTGAAGCATCTTTTTTTTTCTTCCTTGAGGTTTTGTAATTTGTTACATGTTGAGCAATTTTTCTGGCTTTATAAAATGTATTTTCTTTAGGTGATTTTATTCTTGTTTAAATAAATTGAGGTAACGTTACAGCGTCACTGATACCGTATCGAAATCATTCATGTATATGAAAATTTTGTTTTGTATATATATATATGTGTGTGTGTGTGGCTTTAAAAGAGAGTATTTGTCTTATTTATTTATTTTTTTAATTTGTCTCCGTTCCAAATCCCATTTGCAACTTAATTATAGAAAGGAAATTGAAATGAAATGGTTAATTGGGAAGAAATGTTCAACCAGGATTGGTTTGTCCATTAAAAGCAACTAAGGTCCTTCGTCATCCTTCGTCATGTAATAATCTTATCTATTCAAACATATATATTCACAAGAGGAGTGGAACACCCAAGAGCCAAAAAAAAAAAAAAAAAAAAGAAAGTAAGTAGAAACAGATAAGAAGATAACAAAAGTAATGGAAACTAGGTTTTTAAATTTTTTTGTTTTTTTTTTTTTAAAGCAAGGGGCATATACTTCTTGTGGTTAGAAAATCTGCTCACAAAATGCCAATCGAAGAACCTCCATGTTATAAACGGAAAGGGAACAAAAGGTTTATTAAAAAGTGAAAATAATTGACCAACAACTAGCAATTTTTAATTAATGTTGAAAAACGAAGTGATGGAATTACTTAATTGCAAGTAGTTCCTTCTTCTTTTTTTTTTTTTTTTTTTTTTTGAGAACGGAATTAGCTGGGTTTAGTCCATCTAAAGAAAAAAAGAATTAGCTGTGTTTAGGCAGTTCTAATACCATCTCTAATGTCATAACTTTAAAATGACAGAGTTGATGTGTTATTTTATTTTATGCTCCAATGCACAATGTTATTTGAAATATTATATTTGCGTTGTCATATTATTATACCTTGAAACTTGTAAAAGTATACTTTTAATACTAAAGGATTAATTATATAATTACGCCTCTTAGTTTAACTATTTCTCAACATATTCCTCTGTTTTTAAAAATTACAAGACAATTCTTTGAATTCAAAAACTTGTTTCAATTTAATCCCTCTGAATAGAAAAATTTAGGTAAAATAACATAATTATCTTTAAACAGTCATAAAATATCTTATAGATTTAAAACATAAAAATTCCTAAAACAAAGCATCAAATTTCAAAAAAGAATATTACTTTTTAAGGCTTTTTGAATGTTAACTTTTTTTAAAAAAATTTATCAAAAAGTAAAATATATTTTAAAAAAATTTCGGTCTAATTGAGAGTATCTTTGTCTTATTTTTATTTTTTTGTCCAAAAAATCTACGAAGGTTAAAATTAAAACAAGTTTTTTAAATTTAAAAGAATAAATTAAGAAATAATTAAAACTAAGTGGTATAGTTATGTAATTAACCTTAATATTCAAATAGTTCAAAGTGAGAATGTTGTAATTTCGAAAGATAAAAACCAATCTATAAACCAATAAGAATCAAATGTCAAGTTTGCTATATACTATATTTGGTGACAAATTTGTCATAAAATGTATTATATAGCAAAGCATAAAAATGATATTACATACATAGTATTTTTTTACAATTAAATGTTAAATTTATTATTATAATATCAATTTAACATTACGTTAGGCATGTCTTAACAAACAAAAAGAGAAAAAATTAAAAAAGATATTGGAAAGAGTAGTGAAAAAGAGGGATAATTGAATATAAACGTATTTAAAAGACAGAGAATAAGAAAGTAATTAATAATTGGTATAATTTGGATAAGAAACTTCAAAGGTTTAGAAATTACGTCATTTTTTTGGCCAAAGAGAGAGACCGAGGGATAAAGTTGGTCAGTGTTTGGTACGTAAGTGGATAAGAAATGGGAACCAATACGTGGGAATGATGAGACCCGATGCATAAATGTCAGTCTTAAAGATGCATTTTGATCGATATTCTCCTTTTCTTTCCTCTTTTTCCTAGACGATGATGCTAATGAAAAAACAAGCGACTAACATTTGAACTTGTTTTTATGCAGACAGGACAAGATTATTAAAGGGACCCACTTCAAATTCACACCCCCTTTCTACAGTCAAACGAAGACTGTTACTGTTTATTAAACCACATGCATAAATACAGATGGACTATATCTGTACATTATACATATGTTTGGCCGCTGATAAGAGGCAAAGAAACACTCTGAATCTGTAATTGACCATATCTTTCGTTTTCAACACGTGTGCTTGAAATTGAAATTTATGATCTTCTTTTCTTAGGAGCTCAGTAATCCTCGTCGAACTCAAGCTGATGTGTACGCCTTTTTATTACCATGCATGAACCTAGAAATTTAGGGAGAAAAAAGAAGTCAGAAACTCAGAATTTACCCGGCAAAGACTAGTGCTACTGCTTCCATGTGTTCTTTCTTGACAAGGAATAGTACAGGAGGAAAAAGGAGTTAGGCCTAGACTAATATAATATTCTAAAATGTCGATGTAATATAGTTTTGTATTTGTGTAGATATGATTTATTGGTTACCACTTGCCCAAAATATATCGTATTCTTTTCAAAATATATATGCATATATATATATCTGTCACGTCCTGAAGTACGGAAGGTAACGTGGCGGATTATTTAAATTAATTAAAAAAAATTAATTAAAACCAATAGTTTAAGGAGCAATTTACGTGAGAACAAGAAGATTTCCACCACATTTTTATAAAAGAATTTATAAATATTAAGTAAATAATGAAAATTAATAAATAAACGCGAGTATGGGTTCCACAACCCACAACTTGTTCACACACGTGGTTCTGACAATATTATAAATACAATCACAGTCCAAGTACAAATAAAGTTAACTCTTACATGCCCTGATTAAATAATACAAAATGTAAATCAATCCTTCTATTGCTCCTGAGTTCGGTCCGAAGAATCCTCTCCAAACCTAAATGGGAAACCACCTAGAAGGGGAGAAATTTAAAACAAATAAAACGTGAGCGAAAGGCTCAGTAGGACTATGTTTTATAAATAATTTAATGTAAAGAAACATATCATTGTTAGGAGTACTCAAAAGAAAACTTTAAATAAATAAATAAATAAATAGACAATTTAAGTAGAACCGTCCTGACCTAGAACAGTCTACTCGCACAATCAAAAATACCATTTTTCTTTTACCTAGGCAAACCATGATATCACCACCGTAGTGGCCCAGCTGGGTTTCGGGACCTGCCCCCAAGGTCGATCGCTACACGACCCGATCTATGATATGGCATCATGCCTATGTGTTTATTATCATCATCATTCAAAACCCAATTACCGAGTGTTGTCAATTACATTTATTATGAAGTTTATTTTAAATCACGGTATATTAAAATATAACCGATAAATCTATTTTCAAACAGCGTTGAAAACATTTTAATAGAAATCCTTTTCAAAGCCAAATCATTTCAAAACCAGGCTACCAAAGAAATAGGATAGAAGTTTTACCTCAATACTCGTGCCGGTGCCCCACACTGTAATCCCGGTCCGCTATACGTTAGCTCCGCGAAACCACGAACGATCCTAGATACAAACTAAGTCGATCAATATCTAGTTCGAGACATTCTATGTTACTAAACCATTTCATGATGTCCTAGTGTGCCATTTATACCTTTAAAATCATTCTATAAGGTTGGGATTTAAATCAGGGTTCAAAACAGTGAAAACGGGTAAAAATCACAAAATTTTTCATGCCTCGGTCGGCCTACCGGACGCCCTGCTTCGGCCTGCCGAACTGCACAGTTCGGCCTGCCGGAAGCAAAGTTCGGTCGGTCGAACACTTCCCCAGGTTCGGCCTGTCGGTCGGAAGAACACCGGCCTGCCGATCCTCACTCCGGCCTGCCGAACTGGGAAAATCCAGAAATCCCAACCACGGGTTTCTCGATCCCCAAAATTCAAATCTTGATTCTAACCTGTTTTTCTCAAATCCCAAGCATGAAAAACAATCATAGTTGATAGAAAAACATACTAGAACATGTTTGGACTCATTTAAACAAGATTTAAACTCGAAATCCTCAAAAATCCGAAAATGAGAAAATGAGGAGAAAAATGAAAAATCTTGAATTCAATCCATTTTTCTTCAATCTAAGCTTAGATTCTAGTTGTTCTAAGTTCATTTAACTCAAATCCACGGTTTTCTAAGCTCAAACAAACCTAGATTTCAAAAAAATGCACAAAATTGAAAATTTTGTAAAAAGTTTAGAAATCTCAAAACTAACCTCGAATCGAAGCTTCAATCCGCGTTCTCGGTTGCCAAATCACGTCCCCGAGCTTCCTCCTTGCTAACCCGAAGCTTGGATTCGAAATTGGGTTTAAAAATTTGAGAGAGATGAAGAGAGAGAGTGAGCTGCCGAGAGAGAAATAGAGAGAGAGAGAGAGAGAAAATGTCACGGGAGGGAATGAGAGGAGAGAGAGAAAAAGGAAATAAATAGAGGAAATCGGTGGGCGGTTTTACTATGCGAAAACCATGTGCCGCCCACGGTTTTGTAAAACGGAGTATTTTTAACATTTTACAAATTGTTGTATTTTAAAACTCAAAACATCATTTTAAAACAATAAGAAATCATTTGAACGCATCAATTTAACAATACAATCAAAAATTCAAAATCCAACCAAATAATCTAATTAATGTTAAAACGTTAATTATGGCACACTAATTCATCATTTACATTACATCAACATTAAATAAATTTCGGGGCGTTACAATATCGTATTAAAAAAATGTGTCGTAACATTAGAGAATGTCGTGCATAATTTACTTGTCGTATATGGCGACTTTTCAATACAAAAACCTAGATCACCAATAGACGGACATCAAGACACAAGTCCTCTTAGTTCCTCTTAGTTCATCTCGGAAAGAGTGCTGGAATATATATGTGTTAGACTGTTCATTGAAAATCTGCAAGAAACTCATATAAACAAGTAATATATTGATGTCTGAGTATATTTTTTTACGGAGATTGTCTTTAATTTGGATTAATTATAAAAATTGCGTTAGTTCTAAAATTATTTGAACGACCCATTACGAAAAAGATAAATAGCTAAAATTAAAATAAACAAGATAAGTTAGAGAGTATGAAAATAAAGTATCTGAGAATTACCATTGCGCCTAAACCATTAACTTTTTTATTCATAGCAAACCAAATTGATAGCCGAGCAACCTATCTAACATCTATAGGCCTCTCTCGATAGCATATAGGAATGCCCGAAAATACATTATCCATTGTATTCCTGTGAGGATAAAAATACCAAAGGTTCATTAAGATCTAGGCCCTCTTTATTGGCTACACAGCTATGTGGTATATTCTTATCTTATATAACACATGTCATTCTATCCATGGCAAACATAAAGGTCAGCTATTCAACAACTAAATGGTGATCAAGTATTTAAAGGCATTAGGATCAAAATAGAGCAATCAATTTAGTAAGACAACATGCAGCACAGTATTAGAAATTTGAGATTGTACTATTTTCATTTAACGACCTTTTTTAAAAACCATCGTGGTAAGGAGGGAAAAAATGCGGGGAGTTCACCTGAAAAGAAAAAAACCGTTGTAGTAGGATGAAGACTCTTTCACGATGGTTTTTATAGAAAACCGTCGTAGTAGGTTTAATTTTACACGATGATTTATGATTAAAATTGTAGTGTAAGATGGAACCTTCTACGATGGTTTTTCCTAAAAACTATCGTAAAAGTGCATTAAAATCCTTATTCTACCTCGAAAATCAGATACGAATCATGAACCCAGTTCTCAAAAACACAATTAGAACCTCCTAAAACTGTAATCGTCGTTCCTCTCCGCTTCCATCCTCTTTAATCTCCTTCCTAATGTTAAGTGTTTAATTAATCATGTATATTTTTAGGCTTTGATTTTGTCAATTACCTTTTTGGTTTGTAAATTTATAATTATGATTAGTTATTAGATATGTTGGATATGATTAATTTGTGGATTAATTAGTATTATTGATCAATGTTTATTATTTTGTGGATATGATTAATTATTTAGATATGATTGGTATGATTAATTTGTTGATTTTTTAGTACAATTAGATATTTGGATATGATGGGTATGATTAATTTGTTTTATGGATATCATTTGTTATTTGGATATAATGGGTATGTGTAATTTATGGATATTTGAGAATGATTAGCCATATTGAAATTGATAGTATGAATAATTTTTGAAATTTGTGAATTTATATGGTATGATTTATATACGGTAGGTTAATTAATTTGTGAGATTTTTTGTAATTGAATTGCATTATATATATTTTGGTTTAAGACTTGTGAAATGGACAGAAAATGAATATAGGATTTTTGATTGACTAGAGAATATGTGAATGGTATGAAAGAATTCTTGGATTTTGTCAAAACTCATGCCCAATGTGATAAAATTCGGTGTCCTTGTGTTTAATATCGAAACCATATATATCATTCGATTCCAATTGTTAGAGGATAATTATTTCAAAATGGGATTGTAAATGGTTACCAAATGTGGCATTTTCATGACGAGTCTAAGTTCAATCCAACTTCATTAAATAAAAAAAGAGCCTATTGTGGAGGATAATATGGATGGTCATGACAGTATGGTTGACATGGTCAATGATTTGAAAGAACACTTTTTACACCGTCTAGACTTATTTGAGACAATAATGAATGATGCCGACACCCGTGTATAAGAGGTGTACCAATTTCACCAAAGTGTGCACTATAGTTGGATTATAGAATTTGAAAGCATCGGATGAGTGGTGAAATTCTAGTATCACAAATCTTATTGAATTTCTACGAAGGCTTCTACTGGAGGGTAATAAGTTACCAACTAGTATTTATTAGGCTAAGAAGAGTTTGAGAACTTTAGAAATAGAGCATGAGAAAATTTATGCTTGTGAAAATGATTGTGTTCTTTATAGGAATGAGAGACTGAGAATTATTGCCTAGTTTGTAAAGAGTCAAAGTGAAAGAAATGAAAGGAGCCAAAAACGATAAGAAAGGAATGCCAACAAAGGTGTTATGTTGCATTCCACTGGTACCACATTTTAGGTGTTTATTTGGAAACACAGAGTATGCCAAGTATTTGATATGGTATTGTGACAAACAGGTCGATGATGGTATGCTTAAACATCTAACGGATTCATCACAATGGAAGAGTTTTGCAGCCGATCATTCTGACTTTAGAATGACTCTAAGAAATATACATTTCACTTTGTCGATGGATGGAATAAACCTACATGGTAACATGAATAATAGACATAGCACTTGGTCCGTAATACTTGTCAACTATAATCTCTGTCCAAAAATGTGCATAAAATGAAAATTCTTAACGTTGTCTTTATTGTCTTTATTGATTCCAGGTCCTCACCAAGCGGGGAATGACATTGATGTGTACTTGGCACCATTAATTGACGACCTAAAAAACTTGTGGGAAAATGGAATCAAAGTTAGAGATACTTAGCAAGACGAGATGTTCACACTCCATGCAATATTGATATAGACAATTAATGACTTCCCCTTATATGGCAATTCATTCGGTTATTTGATCAAGAGTTCTATTGGTTGTCCTATTTGTATTAAGAAAATGTCTCATAAACGGTTGAAGAATGGTAACAAAACCATTTTTCTTGGTCATAGAAGATGGTCGCCAAGAGATCATTGTTACCATAAACAAAAGAAAGCCTTGATGGCAACATCAAAGAAAGAAACCCTCCTTAGCTTTTGACAGGAGAACAAATATTTGAAATGTAAAAGATGTAAAAGTGGTACTTTGAAAGAGAAAACGAGGTAAGGATGAGCCACCAATAGATGGACCATGGAAAAAAAAGATCAATCTTTTTCGAGCTTCCATTATTGAAAGTCACTTTTTGTTCATCATTGCTTGGATGTTATGCATATTGAGAAAAACATTTGTGAATCAATAGTTGACACGTTGCTTGACATTCCAAGCAAGACTAAAGATGGTGAAAGAGCATTGTTGGATCTCATAGAGATGGAGATTAGGACTAATTTATTTTTCAAGAAAAGAGGGAGCCATACTTGCTTACCTCTACTGAAGCACATGTTATCAAGAAGGGCAAAGAGAATGCTTTGTGAATGGCTTGCTTCATTGAAAGTGACTGTTGATGCTTACCGCTGTCCGACGTCGGATCAACACCCAAGTGTGACTGAACACCTTCTGACCTCCTCTTAAGCTTGCCCCTGGTCAGGATTGAGTACCTGCGAGAGGGATGATTCGGAGAAATGGGGTTAGCCAATAGACAAGGGCTCTCCGATGCTCAAGGCAAGAACTGTTCGGCAGAGGTCAGCAGCTGATTAAATGAGAAGAGGTCTCTCTCCATAAAACGTCATAAATGCATCCTATTTATAGGCCACCAGCTGGATCGGGTGCAAGATGGGTTTTGCCCATTACCCAGGTGTCACATCAAAGTGTATCAAGCAATAGGTGACAAGTGTCGCATCCATAGTCCAATGGATTGGACTCTATCGGACGGCAGCACGCCTGCCTGGTGTTGGCCAACAAGGATGGGTAGTGACGTGTTATGATGAATAGCGTGGCCCGGCCCGAGCTAGAGTTCATCCCCCGAGGTGGCAGCCTTCTTGGGGGCGTGCCCTCAGATCAGTGGAAGGCTCCCTGGGAAGAAGCATAATTCGTCGGGTCGGGCGGTAGCCATTTCTGCCGAACTTATTTGCCGACCACCAAAGTTAATGTCCTCGGTGGGAGTGCCGAGCTACCCTCAACATTAGCCCCCCAGTGCACCTGGTCGGTGTTCGACCGGGTGGACTATGCCGAGTGGGTGATGTCGGCTCAAAGGAAGAAGACTAAGCGACACTTAGAAGCGGGGTGAGGTGAAAAGACGCGCGGATCAGACGGGGGACGCATGTCGCGTCGTAGCCGTCTGTGTGGCTGTCAGGCGTATTAATTGCACCTTTTGGGTTTTTGTGCTCGAACTTCCCGCTTAAAGTGGCTATAAATAGGGCCCCTTCCCTCCGCAATTTGCACTTCATTTTCAGAAATTTACGAACGAAAAATTTTAGCTGCCGAGCTCAAGTACTAGCCGAGGATTATATCAACCGAGCAACCAAGAACCCGAGCAGGTAATTCCCGAGTGAAAAATGAGTGATTTGTCCGACTCGCAAAACGTAGAGGCTTCATGGTCGGAAAGCAACGGGGAGAGCAGTAGCTCTTCTTCGACTCAATTTGACGCCGAGGTGGCGTCCCATAGACGGGAAGGGGCCAGGCGGCTGGAGCAGATCCTAAGGGTCGATTCCCAGACCGTGCCCGAGCAAGAATTTTTAGATTTGCTGGGAGGGCACAAACTTATCAGGCCGTCCAGGGAGCAAGACCCTTATACTGGGGCGGCAACAGCGGGCCATTCCCAAGTTTTTCCAAGGGAGAGGACCGAGTTTCAAACCCAGGAGGACGCTCCGAGCACCTCTGGTCGGAATGCTGAGGCCCCCGTCCAAGTTGCAGGCGTGATTACGGTTGATGCCTCCGATGAGGAGCATGCGGCCGAGGAGGCAGGGGCAGAACAGCCGGAGATAGAGCAGGAGGTCCAGGCCACCCGCGTACGGGGCGTCACAGCATATCGAATAAGCCGTCCTGGGCAAACCTCAGCGGCATGATATACGAGCGCGATTACAGAGTCGCGGTTAGGAACACTGCGCGCCGAATATGGTATTCCGGCCGATGTGGATCTCGTCGTTCCCGGCGAGGGAGATTCACCTTTAGAGGCGCCGGAGGGGTTTATCACCCTTTACGTCGAGTTCTTCAAGGCCGGGCTGCGTCTGCCACTGCACCGTTTCCTCCGCCGGGCGCTTAATGACTTTAATGTGTGCCCGGCACAATTAAACCCGAACAGCTACAGGTCACTGATCGGGATGTATATTTTGTGGAAGTACCACCGGAGTACTGAGATGCCGCTAGAGGCCTTCAAGCAAGTATTCAAGATGAAGAAGCTTCCTCGGCAGTCCGGTTGGTACTACTTCACCGGCTTCAGAAAGGACTTCATTCTGGGCAACCCCGACTCGGACAAGCTGTGGAAGTACGAATGGTTTTACATCGGGGGAAACTTTTTAGCCCGAGCCGGTGAAGTTGTCCCCGAGGACGAACAAGTGCCGGGGTCATTCGAGCTGGGGCACGTCTGGATTAAGCGCCCTTGGGCACCGAGCCATGTGATAGAGGCCGTGGACGAGCTGTTCGAGAAGCCTGAGTCGTCCAGACAACAGTCCTTTCTTCTGAGAAAGGACACCCTGTCCAGATACGGTTGGTTCAGGGAATCTAGCAGTCTTCCCCGAGCTAGGCATTCTGCCCGGGAAACCGGGCAGGTTACTGTTGCCCATTTGGGTGATGCGGATCTTCCAGGGCCAAGCACTTCCCAGTCCGGGTGGCCGACGAGGGAGCCTTCATTGTCCAGTACCGAGGACTCGTCTAGTGGCTCCCTCGGTGCAGGGCCACCTGTAGCCGACGAGAACCTCGAGGGCGTGATTAGGCTCCTGTACTCGTCGGGCCAACTCCGGATCGGAGGTCAGCCCAGAACTTTATTTATAGTCGCCGTCCTCTTTTATTTCGTCCTTTGCTTAACTTGGGTTTTCTTTGTACAGAAATGACCGCACCGAGCTCCCGCTCTGGTAGGCTTGCCCAGATGACAACACAGAGGAAGGGCAAGGGCAAGGCCGCCGAGGCCAGCAAAAAGCGTAAGCGAACGCCAGCACCCGAGCCCCCGACACGTACCGGGCAGACCTCCACATCAGTCCAAGCTCCACTGCCACTGCCAATAAGGACCTCCTCAGAGGTCGGCCGAGTAGACGAGGCATCCAGAGGTTCTTCCGAGAACCAACAAAGAAGGTGCCTGAACTACCGCGGGATGCTCCTTGAACGCATCGGGGACGTGGCTCCCTCGAATGACTTCTTTATGGAGATTCGGGGTGAGGACTTCCCCGATTTGTGCAACCTGGCACTCCGAACGGCAGCCTCAGTAAGTATCCAAGTCGACTAATGGTTGCAGGGACTTTCTATAATGTTGCCGAGAACTTATCCCTTGGTACTTTTCACAGCTGAGCGTCGTTGTGCACATGGCGCACTCCATCGGGGTGAGGGAGATCCACAAGGAGCAAGAAAGGCACAAGAAGACCCTCCTCCTGAAGTTGGACTCCGACAGAGAGCTCAAAGACACGAAGGATGAGTTAGGTCGGGCCAAGGAGGAGGCTCAGAAGGCAAAGTCCGAGGCCGAGGACATGTTGAGGCGGCTAAAGGAGGCAGAGGATAAGGCTGCTCGGCAGGAGGAGATAGCCGCTCGGCAGGAGGAGAAAGCCGCTCTGCTAGAGGCAAGACTAGCAACTCTACAAGCCGAGCATCACCGATTCGTGGCCGGGCTTCCGGATCGGCTGGCCGCTGCGGTCGAGGAGTTCAAGACGTCCCCCGAGTACACCGATCTCTACTTCGATGGAATGGTGGATCTCCGCGACCATCTGATAGAGAAGCATCCCGAGGCCGCTGCATTCGACTGGTCGGTTATTGCCGAGCCGGACCAGGGTGAGGCTGAGCAACAACGGGATGTTGAGGAGGTCATCGTTGTAGACGGTGACGACGGCGGGGATGTGCAAGCTGCCGAGGGCGGTCAAGACGACAGCGCGGCCGGGGACGAGACTCAAGCTGGTGATGAGACTCGGGCCGATTGATCCTCTGTTTCCTGCTTTTTGTGATTGGGCTTGGGAGGTGCCCGACTTTCTTGTACCTCATTAATAAAGAAATTTAAACGATTTATATTTTCCCGTTTTGTATCCACTTTAGCTTACGTGTAGTAGTTTTTTTTTTACATCCCACGTAACATTTAAGGTTAGATACTTCTCGGGTAGATTCCCAGGCTGGGGGACAATTGACCGAGCAGAGGTGAATGGTTCGATTGTTTTCGGTAAATTCCAGTACCTCTGTCAGTTGATCCGAGGACTTCAGTTCTCGGTCGTTCCGAGTAGTTATCCACTTCTGCTTAGTTATCCAAGCACGTTTAGGTTTCTGGTCTCGGTCGGGCAGGATGTAAACGGCGTACAGCTGCCCTTACCCTGTCGCCCCCCGTAGACTTGTGGAAGTTTCAAAGAAACTTTACAAGTATAGGACTGATCGGGCACATAAATGTGCCGAGCAACTTAAGGGTGTCTGCATGACAGACATGATACGTATATTATTCATGATTGATTAATCAAACCATAACATAAAAACTTAGTCTTAGCCTATAAAGTATATGATACATTCCCCTATTCTTTAAAGCAAGCCTGTTTTCCTTGACTAGCACTAAAAAAGACAAAATAATAATAATAATAATAATCACGCTGTGGATGAATAATTGACATCGAATGCAATATATGACATCGAAAGTCCATTAATGTAAATCATCATATCTGCAAAGAACATGTTGGGAGATCTTGAAGTTTGTTTTTTTGGTCAGAAACAGAGTGTATTGAAATCAAAATAATTAAATCGAGAATTTAAAAGCAGCACAATCATTATTTCCAAACATAAATTTGAAGAATCAAATTAAGGCCGATAAAATATTTGAAAAAGGCATGTATAACGTATAAATTATTGTTGGATGTGCACGGTATCACAATCATTCAGTCTTTAGAATGAAGCAAATAATTAAGTACAGGATTGTATCTACAGACATAATAGTGGCGACTTCTCTTAAGATCATTTTTTTTGTACAGTAGAGTTAACGCTCAATTAAATTTAATTAATCAATATGAGTTTTTGTATTCTTTTCCTTAAAAAAAAAAGGCCATAGGAAACGTTCTTTAGTGGTATTATAAACTAGCTTTGAAGCATCTTTTTTTTTCTTCCTTGAGGTTTTGTAATTTGTTACATGGCGAGCAATTATTCTGGCTTTAGAAAATGTATTTTCTTTAGGTGATTTTATTCTTGTTTAAATAAATTGAGGTAACGTTACAGCGTCACTGATACCGAATCGAAATCATTCATGTATATGAAAATTTTGTTTTGTATATATATATATGTGTGTGTGTGTGTGGCTTTAAAAGAGAGTATTTGTCTTATTTATTTATTTTTTCAATTTGTCTCCGTTCCAAATCCCATTTGCAACTTAATTATAGAAAGAAAATTGAAATGAAATGGTTAATTGGGAAGAAATGTTCAACCACGATTGGTTTGTCCATTAAAAGCAACTAAGGTCCTTTGTCATCCTTCGTCATGTAATAATCTTATCTATTCAAACATATATATTCAAAAGAGGAGTGGAACACCCAAGAGCCAAAAAAAAAAAAAGAAAGTAAGTAGAAACAGATAAGAAGATAACAAAAGTAATGGAAACTAGGTTTTTAATTTTTTTTGTTTTTTTTTTAAAGCAAGGGGCATATACTTCTTGTGGTTAGAAAATCTGCTGACAAAATGCCAATCGAAGAACCTCCATGTTATAAACGGAAAGGGAACAAAAGGTTTTATTAAAAAGTGAAAATAATTGACCAACAACTAGCAATTTTTAATTAATGTTGAAAAACGAAGTGATGGAATTACTTAATTGCAAGTAGTTCCTTCTTCTTCTTTTTTTTTTTTTTGAGAACGGAATTAGCTGGGTTTAGTCCATCTAAAGAAAAAAGAATTAGCTGTGTTTAGGCAGTTCTAATACCATCTCTAATGTCATAATTTTAAAATGGCAAAGTTGATGTGTTATTTTATTTTATGCTCCAATGCACGATGTTATTTGAAATACTATATCTGCGTTTTGTCATATTATTATACCTTGAAACTTGTAAAAGTATACTTTTAATACTAAAGGATTAATTATATAATTACGCCTCTTAGTTTAACTATTTCTCAACATATTCCTCTGTTTTTAAAAATTACAAGACAATTCTTTGAATTCAAAAACTTGTTTCAATTTAATCCCTTTGAATAGAAAAATTTAGGTAAAATAACATAATTATCTTTAAACAGTCATAAAATATCTTATAGATTTAAAACATAAAAATTCCTAAAAAAAAAATCAAATTTCAAAAAAGAATATTAATTTTTAAGGCTTTTTGAATGTTAAATTTTTTTAAAAAAAATTATCAAAAAGTAAAATATATTTTAAAACAATTTCGGTCTAACTGAGAGTATCTTTGTCTTATTTTTATTTTTTTGATACAAAAAATCTACGAAGGATAAAATTAAAACAAGTTTTTCAAATTTAAAAGAATAAATTAAAAAATAATTAAAACTAAGTGGTATAGTTATGTAATTAACCTTAATATTTAAATAGTTCAAAGTGAGAATGTTGTAATTTCGAAAGATAAAAACCAATCTATAAACCAATAAGAATCAAATGTCAAGTTTGTTATATACTATATTTGGTGACAAATTTGTCATAAAATGTATTATATAGCAAAGCATAAAAATGATATTACATACATAGTATTTTTTTACAATCAAATGTTAAATTTATTATTATAATATCAATTTAACATTACGTTAGGCATGTCCTAACAAACAAAAAGAGAAAAAATTAAAAAAGATATTGGAAAGGGTAGTGAAAAAGAGGGATAATTGAATATAAACGTATTTAAAAGACAGAGAATAAGAAAGTAATTAATAATTGGTATAATTTGGATAAGAAACTTCAAAGGTTTAGAAATTACGTCATTTTTTTGGCCAAAGAGAGAGACCGAGGGATAAAGTTGGTCAGTGTTTGGTACGTAAGTGGATAAGAAATGGGAACCAATACGTGGGAATGATGAGACCCGATGCATAAATGTCATTGCCTTAAAGATGCATTTTGATCGATATTCTCCTTTTCTTTCCTCTTTTTCCTAGACGATGATGCTAATGAAAAAACAAGCGACTAACATTTGAACTTGTTTTCATGCAGACAGGACAAGATTATTAAAGGGACCCACTTCAAATTCACACCCCCTTTCTACAGTCAAACGAAGACTGTTACTGTTTATTAAACCACATGCATAAATACAGATGGACTATATCTGTACATTATACATATGTTTGGCCGCTGATAAGAGGCAAAGAAACACTCTGAATCTGTAATTGACCATATCTTTCGTTTTCAACACGTGTGCTTGAAATTGAAATTTATGATCTTCTTTTCTTAGGAGCTCAGTAATCCTCGTCGAACTCAAGCTGATGTGTACGCCTTTTTATTACCATGCATGAACCTAGAAATTTAGGGAGAAAAAAGAAGTCAGAAACTCAGAATTTACCCGGCAAAGACTAGTGCTACTGCTTCCATGTGTTCTTTCTTGACAAGGAATAGTACAGGAGGAAAAAGGAGTTAGGCCTAGACTAATATAATATTCTAAAATGTCGATGTAATATAGTTTTGTATTTGTGTAGATATGATTTATTGGTTACCACTTGCCCAAAATATATCGTATTCTTTTCAAAATATATATGCATATATATATATATCTGTCACGTCCTGAAGTACGGAAGGTAACGTGGCAGATTATTTAAATTAATTAAAAAAATTAATTAAAATCAATAGTTTAAGGAGCAATTTACGTGAGAACAAGAAGATTTCCACCACATTTTTATAAAAGAATTTATAAATATTAAGTAAATAATGAAAATTAATAAATAAACGCGAGTATGGGTTCCACAACCCACAACTTGTTCACACACGTGGTTCTGACAATATTATAAATACAATCACAGTCCAAGTACAAATAAAGTTAACTCTTACATGCCCTGATTAAATAATACAAAATGTAAATCAATCCTTCTATTGCTCCTGAGTTCGGTCCGAAGAATCCTCTCCAAACCTAAATGGGAAACCACCTAGAAGGGGAGAAATTTAAAACAAATAAAACGTGAGCGAAAGGCTCAGTAGGACTATGTTTTATAAATAATTTAATGTAAAGAAACATATCATTGTTAGGAGTACTCAAAAGAAAACTTTAAATAAATAAATAAATAAATAGAAAATTTAAGTAGAACCGCCCTGACCTAGAACAGTCTACTCACACAATCAAAAATACCATTTTTCTTTTACCTAGGCAAACCATGATATCACCACCGTAGTGGCCCAGTTGGGTTTCGGGACCTGCCCCCAAGGTCGATCGCTACACGACCCGATCTCTGATATGGCATCATGCCTATGTGTTTATTATCATCATCATTCAAAACCCAATTACCGAGTGTTGTCAATTACATTTATTATGAAGTTTATTTTAAATCACGGTATATTAAAATATAACCGATAAATCTATTTTCAAACAGCGTTGAAAACATTTTAATAGAAATCCTTTTCAAAGCCAAATCATTTCAAAACCAGGCTACCAAAGAAATAGGATAGAAGTTTTACCTCAATACTCGTGCCGGTGCCCCACACTGTAATCCCGGTCCGCTATACGTTAGCTCCGCGAAACCACGAACGATCCTAGATACAAACTAAGTCGATCAATATCTAGTTCGAGACATTCTATGTTACTAAACCATTTCATGATGTCCTAGTGTGCCATTTATACCTTTAAAATCATTCTATAAGGTTGGGATTTAAATCAGGGTTCAAAACAGTGAAAACGGGTAAAAATCACAAAATTTTTCATGCCTCGGTCGGCCTACCGGACGCCCTGCTTCGGCCTGCCGAACTGCACAGTTCGGCCTGCCGGAAGCAAAGTTCGGTCGGTCGAACACTTCCCCAGGTTCGGCCTGTCGGTCGGAAGAACACCGGCCTGCCGATCCTCACTCCGGCCTGCCGAACTGGGAAAATCCAGAAATCCCAACCACGGGTTTCTCGATCCCCAAAATTCAAATCTTGATTCTAACCTGTTTTTCTCAAATCCCAAGCATGAAAAACAATCATAGTTGATAGAAAAACATACTAGAACATGTTTGGACTCATTTAAACAAGATTTAAACTCGAAATCCTCAAAAATCCGAAAATGAGAAAATGAGGAGAAAAATGAAAAATCTTGAATTCAATCCATTTTTCTTCAATCTAAGCTTAGATTCTAGTTGTTCTAAGTTCATTTAACTCAAATCCACGGTTTTCTAAGCTCAAACAAACCTAGATTTCAAAAAAATGCACAAAATTGAAAATTTTGTAAAAAGTTTAGAAATCTCAAAACTAACCTCGAATCGAAGCTTCAATCCGCGTTCTCGGTTGCCAAATCACGTCCCCGAGCTTCCTCCTTGCTAACCCGAAGCTTGGATTCGAAATTGGGTTTAAAAATTTGAGAGAGATGAAGAGAGAGAGTGAGCTGCCGAGAGAGAAATAGAGAGAGAGAGAGAGAGTAAATGTCACGGGAGGGAATGAGAGGAGAGAGAGAAAAAGGAAATAAATAGAGGAAATCGGTGGGCGGTTTTACTGTGCGAAAACCATGTGCCGCCCACGGTTTTGTGAAACGGAGTATTTTTAACATTTTACAAATTGTTGTATTTTAAAACTCAAAACATCATTTTAAAACAATAAGAAATCATTTGAACGCATCAATTTAACAATACAATCAAAAATTTAAAATCCAACCAAATAATCTAATTAATGTTAAAACGTTAATTATGGCACACTAATTCATCATTTACATTACATCAACATTAAATAAATTTCGGGGCGTTACAATATCGTATTAAAAAATGTGTCGTAACATTAGAGAATGTCGTGCATAATTTACTTGTCGTATATGGCGACTTTTCAATACAATAACCTAGATCACCAATAGACGGACATCAAGACACAAGCCCTCTTAGTTCCTCTTAGTTCATCTCGGAAAGAGTGCTGGAATATATATGTGTTAGACTGTTCATTGAAAATCTGCAAGAAACTCATATAAACAAGTAATATATTGATGTCTGAGTATATTTTTTTATGGAGATTGTCTTTAATTTGGATTAATTATAAAAATTGAGTTAGTTGTAAAATTATTTGAACGACCGATTATGAAAAAGATAAATAGCTAAAATTAAAATAAACAAGATAAGTTAGAGAGTATGAAAATAAAGTATCTGAGAATTACCATTGCGCCTAAACCATTAACTTTTTTATTCATAGCAAACCAAATTGATAGCCGACAACCTATCTAACATCTATAGGCCTCTCTTGATAGCATATAGAATTGCCCGAAAATACATTATCCATTGTATTCCTATGAGGATAAAAATACCAAAGGTTCGTTAAGATCTAGGCCCTCTTTATTGGCTACACAGCTATGTGGTATATTCTTATCTTATATAACACATGTCATTCTATCCATGGCAAACATGAAGGTCAGCTATTCAGCAACTAAATAGTGATCAAGTATTTAAAGGCATTAGGATCAAAATAGAGCAATCAATTTAGTAAGACAACATGCAGCATAGTATTAGAAATTTGAGATTGTACTATTCTCATTTAACGAACTTTTTTAAAAACCGTTGTGATAAGGAGGGAAAAAACGCGGGGAGTTCTCCTGAAAAGAAAAAAAACCGTTGTCGTAGGATGAAGACTCTTTCACGATGGTTTTTATAGAAAACCGTCATAGTAGCTTTAATTTTACACGATGATTTATGATTAAAATCGTAGTGTAAGATGGAACCTTCCACGACGGTTTTTTCCTAAAAACTATCGTAAAAGTGCATTAAAATCCCTATTCTACCTCGACAATCGGATACGAATCATGAAGCCAGTTCTAAAAAACACAATTAGAACCTCCCAAAACTGTAATCGTCGTTCCTCTCCGCTTCCATCCTCTTTAATCTCCTTCCTAATGTTAAGTGTTTAATTAATCATGTATATTTTTAGGCTTTGATTTTGTCAATTACCTTTTGTTTGTAAATTTATAATTATGATTAGTTATTTAGATATGTTGGATATGATTAATTTGTGGATTAATTAGTATTATTGATCAATGTTTATTATTTTGTGGATATGATTAATTATTTAGATATGATTGGTATGATTAATTTGTTGATTTTTTAGTACAATTAGATATTTGGATATGATGGGTATGATTAATTTGTTTTATGGATATCATTTGTTATTTGGATATAATGGGTATGTGTAATTTATGGATATTTGAGAATGATTAGCCATATTGAAATTGATAGTATGAATAATTTTTGAAATTTGTGAATTTATATGGTATGATTTATATACGGTAGGTTAATTAATTTGTGAGATTTTTTGTAATTGAATTGCATTATATATATTTTGGTTTAAGACTTGTGAAATGGACAGAAAATGAATATAGGATTTTTGATTGACTAGAGAATATGTGAATGGTATGAAAGAATTCTTGGATTTTGTCAAAACTCATGCCCAATGTGATAAAATTCGGTGTCCTTGTGTTTACTATCGAAACCATATATATCATTCGATTCCAATTGTTAGAGGATAATTATTTCAAAATGGGATTGTAAATGGTTACCAAACGTGGCATTTTCATGACGAGTCTAAGTTCAATCCAACTTCATTAAATAAAAAAAGAGCCTATTGTGGAGGATAATATGGATGGTCATGACAGTATGGTTGACATGGTCAATGATTTGAAAGAACACTTTTTACACCGTCTAGACTTATTTGAGACAATAATGAATGATGCCGACACCCGTGTATAAGAGGTGTACCAATTTCACCAAAGTGTGCACTATAGTTGGATTATAGAATTTGAAAGCATCGGATGAGTGGTGAAATTCTAGTATCACAAATCTTATTGAATTTCTACGAAGGCTTCTACTGGAGGGTAATAAGTTACCAACTAGTATTTATTAGGCTAAGAAGAGTTTGAGAACTTTAGAAATAGAGCATGAGAAAATTTATGCTTGTGAAAATGATTGTGTTCTTTATAGGAATGAGAGACTGAGAATTATTGCCTAGTTTGTAAAGAGTCAAAGTGAAAGAAATGAAAGGAGCCAAAAACGATAAGAAAGGAATGCCAACAAAGGTGTTATGTTGCATTCCACTGGTACCACATTTTAGGTGTTTATTTGGAAACACAGAGTATGCCAAGTATTTGATATGGTATTGTGACAAACAGGTCGATGATGGTATGCTTAAACATCTAACGGATTCATCACAATGGAAGAGTTTTGCAGCCGATCATTCTGACTTTAGAATGACTCTAAGAAATATACATTTCACTTTGTCGATGGATGGAATAAACCTACATGGTAACATGAATAATAGACATAGCACTTGGTCCGTAATACTTGTCAACTATAATCTCTGTCCAAAAATGTGCATAAAATGAAAATTCTTAACGTTGTCTTTATTGTCTTTATTGATTCCAGGTCCTCACCAAGCGGGGAATGACATTGATGTGTACTTGGCACCATTAATTGACGACCTAAAAAACTTGTGGGAAAATGGAATCAAAGTTAGAGATACTTAGCAAGACGAGATGTTCACACTCCATGCAATATTGATATAGACAATTAATGACTTCCCCTTATATGGCAATTCATTCGGTTATTTGATCAAGAGTTCTATTGGTTGTCCTATTTGTATTAAGAAAATGTCTCATAAACGGTTGAAGAATGGTAACAAAACCATTTTTCTTGGTCATAGAAGATGGTCGCCAAGAGATCATTGTTACCATAAACAAAAGAAAGCCTTGATGGCAACATCAAAGAAAGAAACCCTCCTTAGCTTTTGACAGGAGAACAAATATTTGAAATGTAAAAGATGTAAAAGTGGTACTTTGAAAGAGAAAACGAGGTAAGGATGAGCCACCAATAGATGGACCATGGAAAAAAAAGATCAATCTTTTTCGAGCTTCCATTATTGAAAGTCACTTTTTGTTCATCATTGCTTGGATGTTATGCATATTGAGAAAAACATTTGTGAATCAATAGTTGACACGTTGCTTGACATTCCAAGCAAGACTAAAGATGGTGAAAGAGCATTGTTGGATCTCATAGAGATGGAGATTAGGACTAATTTATTTTTCAAGAAAAGAGGGAGCCATACTTGCTTACCTCTACTGAAGCACATGTTATCAAGAAGGGCAAAGAGAATGCTTTGTGAATGGCTTGCTTCATTGAAAGTGACTGTTGATGCTTACCGCTGTCCGACGTCGGATCAACACCCAAGTGTGACTGAACACCTTCTGACCTCCTCTTAAGCTTGCCCCTGGTCAGGATTGAGTACCTGCGAGAGGGATGATTCGGAGAAATGGGGTTAGCCAATAGACAAGGGCTCTCCGATGCTCAAGGCAAGAACTGTTCGGCAGAGGTCGGCAGCTGATTAAATGAGAAGAGGTCTCTCTCCATAAAACGTCATAAATGCATCCTATTTATAGGCCACCAGCTGGATCGGGTGCAAGATGGGTTTTGCCCATTACCCAGGTGTCACATCAAAGTGTATCAAGCAATAGGTGACAAGTGTCGCGTCCATAGTCCAATGGATTGGACTCTATCGGACGGCAGCACGCCTGCCTGGTGTTGGCCAACAAGGATGGGTAGTGACGTGTTATGATGAATAGCGTGGCCCGGCCCGAGCTAGAGTTCATCCCCCGAGGTGGCAGCCTTCTTGGGGGCGTGCCCTCAGATCAGTGGAAGGCTCCCTGGGAAGAAGCATAATTCGTCGGGTCGGACGGTAGCCATTTCTGCCGAACTTATTTGCCGACCACCAAAGTTAATGTCCTCGGTGGGAGTGCCGAGCTACCCTCAACATTAGCCCCCCAGTGCACCTGGTCGGTGTTCGACCGGGTGGACTATGCCGAGTGGGTGATGTCGGCTCAAAGGAAGAAGACTAAGCGACACTTAGAAGCGGGGTGAGGTGAAAAGACGCGCGGATCAGACGGGGGACGCATGTCGCGTCGTAGCCGTCTGTGTGGCTGTCAGGCGTATTAATGCGCCTTTTGGGTTTTTGCGCTCGAACTTCCCGCTTAAAGTGGCTATAAATAGGGCCCCTTCCCTCCGCAATTTGCACTTCATTTTCAGAAATTTACGAACGAAAAATTTTAGCTGCCGAGCTCAAGTACTAGCCGAGGATTATATCAACCGAGCAACCAAGAACCCGAGCAGGTAATTCCCGAGTGAAAAATGAGTGATTTGTCCGACTCGCAAACGTAGAGGCTTCATGGTCGGAAAGCAACGGGGAGAGCAGTAGCTCTTCTTCGACTCAATCTGACGCCGAGGTGGAGTCCCATAGACGGGAAAGGGCCAGGCGGCTGGAGCAGATCCTAAGGGTCGATTCCCAGACCGTGCCCGAGCAAGAATTTTTAGATTTGCTGGGAGGGCACAAACTTATCAGGCCGTCCAGGGAGCAAGACCCTTATACTGGGGCGGCAACAGCGGGCCATTCCCAAGTTTTTCCAAGGGAGAGGACCGAGTTTCAAACCCAGGAGGACGCTCCGAGCACCTCTGGTCGGAATGCTGAGGCCCCCGTCCAAGTTGCAGGCGTGATTACGGTTGATGCCTCCGATGAGGAGCATGCGGCCGAGGGGCAGGGGCAGAACAGCCGGAGATAGAGCAGGAGGTCCAGGCCACCCGCGTACGGGGCGTCACAGCATATCGAATAAGCCGTCCTGGGCAAACCTCAGCGGCAGGATATACGAGCGCGATTACAGAGTCGCGGTTAGGAACACTGCGCGCCGAATATGGTATTCCGGCCGATGTGGATCTCGTCGTTCCCGGCGAGGGAGATTCACCTTTAGAGGCGCCGGAGGGGTTTATCACCCTTTACGTCGAGTTCTTCAAGGCCGGGCTGCGTTTGCCACTGCACCGTTTCCTCCGCCGGGCGCTTAATGACTTTAATGTGTGCCCGGCACAATTAAACCCGAACAGCTACAGGTCACTGATCGGGATGTATATTTTGTGGAAGTACCACCGGAGTACTGAGATGCCGCTGGAGGCCTTCAAGCAAGTATTCAAGATGAAGAAGCTTCCTCGGCAGTCCGGTTGGTACTACTTCACCGGCTTCAGAAAGGACTTCATTCTGGGCAACCCCGACTCGGACAAGCTGTGGAAGTACGAATGGTTTTACGTCGGGGGAAACTTTTTAGCCCGAGCCGATGAAGTTGTCCCCGAGGAGGAACAAGTGCCGGGGTCATTCGAGCTGGGGCACGTCTGGATTAAGCGCCCTTGGGCACCGAGCCATGTGATAGAGGCCGTGGACGAGCTGTTCGAGAAGCCTGAGTCGTCCAGACAACAGTCCTTTCTTCTGAGAAAGGACACCCTGTCCAGATACGGTTGGTTCAGGGAATCTAGCAGTCTTCCCTGAGCTAGGCGTTATGCCCGGGAAACCGGGCAGGTTACTGTTGCCCATATGGGTGATGCGGATCTTCCAGGGCCAAGCACTTCCCGGTCCGGGTGGCCGACGAGGGAGCCTTCATTGTCCAGTACCGAGGACTCGTCTAGTGGCTCCCTCGGTGCAGGGCCACCTGTAGCCGACGAGAACCTCGAGGGCGTGATTAGGCTCCTGTACTCGTCGGGCCAACTCCGGATCGGAGGTCAGCCCAGAACTTTATTTATAGTCGCCGTCCTCTTTTATTTCGTCCTTTGCTTAACTTGGGTTTTCTTTGTACAAAAATGACCGCACCGAGCTCCCGCTCTGGTAGGCTTGCCCAGATGACAACACAGAGGAAGGGCAAGGGCAAGGCCGCCGAGGCCAGCAAAAAGCGTAAGCGGACGCCAGCACCCGAGCCCCCGACACGTACCGGGCAGACCTCCACATCAGTCCAAGCTCCACTGCCACTGCCAATAAGGACCTCCTCAGAGGTCGGCCGAGTAGACGAGGCATCCAGAGGTTCTTCCGAGAACCAACAAAGAAGGCGCCTGAACTACCGCGGGATGCTCCTTGAACGCATCGGGGACGTGGCTCCCTCGAATGACTTCTTTATGGAGATTCGGGGTGAGGACTTCCCCGATTTGTGCAACCTGGCACTCCGAACGGCAGCCTCAGTAAGTATCCAAGTCGACTAATGGTTGCAGGGACTTTCTATAATGTTGCCGAGAACTTATCCCTTGGTACTTTTCACAGCTGACCGCCGTTGTGCACATGGCGCACTCCATCGGGGTGAGGGAGATCCACAAGGAGCAAGAAAGGCACAAGAAGACCCTCCTCCTGAAGTTGGACTCCGACAGAGAGCTCAAAGACACGAAGGATGAGTTAGGTCGGGCCAAGGAGGAGGCTCAGAAGGCAAAGTCCGAGGCCGAGGACATGTTGAGGCAGCTAAAGGAGGCAGAGGATAAGGCTGCTCGGCAGGAGGAGATAGCCGCTCGGCAGGAGGAGAAAGCCGCTCTGCTAGAGGCAAGACTAGCAACTCTACAAGCCGAGCATCACCGATTCGTGGCCGGGCTTCCGGATCGGCTGGCCGCTGCGGTCGAGGAGTTCAAGACGTCCCCCGAGTACACCGATCTCTACTTCGATGGAATGGTGGATCTCCGCGACCATCTGCTAGAGAAGCATCCCGAGGCCGCTGCATTCGACTGGTCGGTTATTGCCGAGCCGGACCAGGGTGAGGCTGAGCAACAACGGGATGTTGAGGAGGTCATCGTTGTAGACGGTGACGACGGCGGGGATGTGCAAGCTGCCGAGGGCGGTCAAGACGACAGCGCGGCCGGGGGACGAGACTCAAGCTGGTGATGAGACTCGGGCCGATTGATCCTCTGTTTCCTGCTTTTTGTGATTGGGCTTGGGAGGTGCCCGACTTTCTTGTACCTCATTAATAAAGAAATTTAAACGATTTATATTTTCCCGTTTTGTATCCACTTTAGCTTACGTGTAGTAGTTTTTTTTTTACATCCCACGTAACATTTAAGGTTAGATACTTCTCGGGTAGATTCCCAGGCTGGGGGACAATTGACCGAGCAGAGGTGAATGGTTCGATTGTTTTCGGTAAATTCCAGTACCTCTGTCAGTTGATCCGAGGACTTCAGTTCTCGGTCGTTCCGAGTAGTTATCCACTTCTGCTTAGTTATCCAAGCACGTTTAGGTTTCTGGTCTCGGTCGGGCAGGATGTAAACGGCGTACAGCTGCCCTTACCCTGTCGCCCCCCGTAGACTTGTGGAAGTTTCAAAGAAACTTTACAAGTATAGGACTGATCGGGCACATAAATGTGCCGAGCAACTTAAGGGTGTCTGCATGACAGACATGATACGTATATTATTCATGATTGATTAATCAAACCATAACATAAAAACTTAGTCTTAGCCTATAAAGTATATGATACATTCCCCTATTCTTTAAAGCAAGCCTGTTTTCCTTGACTAGCACTAAAAAGACAAAATAATAATAATAATAATCACGCTGTGGATGAATAATTGACATCGAATGCAATATATGACATCGAAAGTCCATTAATGTAAATCATCATATCTGCAAAGAACATGTTGGGAGATCTTGAAGTTTGTTTTTTTGGTCAGAAACAGAGTGTATTGAAATCAAAATAATTAAATCGAGAATTTAAAAGCAGCACAATCATTATTTCCAAACATAAATTTGAAGAATCAAATTAAGGCCGATAAAATATTTGAAAAAGGCATGTATAACGTATAAATTATTGTTGGATGTGCACGGTATCACAATCATTCAGTCTTTAGAATGAAGCAAATAATTAAGTACAGGATTGTATCTACAGACATAATAGTGGCGACTTCTCTTAAGATCATTTTTTTTGTACAGTAGAGTTAACGCTCAATTAAATTTAATTAATCAATATGAGTTTTTGTATTCTTTTCCTTAAAAAAAAAAAGGCCATAGGAAACGTTCTTTAGTGGTATTATAAACTAGCTTTGAAGCATCTTTTTTTTTCTTCCTTGAGGTTTTGTAATTTGTTACATGGCGAGCAATATTCTGGCTTTAGAAAATGTATTTTTCTTTAGGTGATTTTATTCTTGTTTAAATAAATGAGGTAACGTTACAGCGTCACTGATACCGAATCGAAATCATTCATGTATATGAAAATTTTGTTTTGTATATATATATGTGTGTGTGTGTGTGGCTTTTAAAAGAGAGTATTTGTCTTATTTATTTATTTTTTCAATTGTCTCCGTTCCAAATCCCATTTGCAACTTAATTATAGAAAGAAAATTGAAATGAAATGGTTAATTGGGAAGAAATGTTCAACCACGATTGGTTTGTCCATAAAAGCAACTAAGGTCCTTTGTCATCCTTCGTCATGTAATAATCTTATCTATTCAAACATATATATTCAAAAGAGGAGTGGAACACCCAAGAGCCAAAAAAAAAAAAAGAAAGTAAGTAGAAACAGATAAGAAGATAACAAAAGTAATGAAACTAGGTTTTTAATTTTTTTTTGTTTTTTTTTTAAAGCAAGGGGCATATACTTCTTGTGGTTAGAAAATCTGCTGACAAAATGCCAATCGAAGAACCTCCATGTTATAAACGGAAAGGGAACAAACGGTTTATTAAAAGTGAAAATAATTGACAACAACTAGCAATTTTTAATTAATGTTGAAAAACGAAGTGATGGAATTACTTAATTGCAAGTAGTCCTTCTTCTTCTTTTTTTTTTTTTTGAGAACGGAATTAGCTGGGTTTAGTCCATCTAAAGAAAAAAGAATTAGCTGTGTTTAGGCAGTTCTAATACCATCTCTAATGTCATAATTTTAAAATGGCAAAGTTGATGTGTTATTTTATTTTATGCTCCAATGCACGATGTTATTTGAAATATATATCTGCGTTTTGTCATATTATACCTTGAAACTTGTAAAAGTATACTTTTAATACTAAAGGATTAATTATATAATTACGCCTCTTAGTTTAACTATTTCTCAACATTTCCTCTTTTTAAAAATTACAAGACAATTCTTTGAATTCAAAAACTTGTTTCAATTTAATCCCTCTGAATAGAAAAATTTAGGTAAAATAACATAATTATCTTTAAACAGTCATAAAATATCTTATAGATTTAAAACATAAAAATTCCTAAAACAAAGCATCAAATTTCAAAAAAGAATATTACTTTTTAAGGCTTTTTAATGTTAACTTTTTTTAAAAAAATTTATCAAAAAGTAAAATATATTTTAAAAAAATTTCGGTCTAATTGAGAGTATCTTTGTCTTATTTTTATTTTTTTGTCCAAAAAATCTACGAAGGTTAAAATTAAAACAAGTTTTTTAAATTTAAAAGAATAAATTAAGAATAATTAAAACTAAGTGGTATAGTTATGTAATTAACCTTAATATTCAAATAGTTCAAAGTGAGAATGTTGTAATTTCGAAAGATAAAAACCAATCTATAAACCAATAAGAATCAAATGTCAAGTTTGCTATATACTATATTTGGTGACAAATTTGTCATAAAATGTATTATATAGCAAAGCATAAAAATGATATTACATACATAGTTTTTTTTACAATCAAATGTTAAATTTATTATTATAATATCAATTTAACATTACGTTAGCATGTCCTAACAAACAAAAGAGAAAAAATTAAAAAAGATATTGGAAAGGTAGTGAAAAAGAGGGATAATTGAATATAAACGTATTTAAAAGACAGAGAATAAGAAAGTAATTAATAATTGGTATAATTTGGATAAGAAACTTCAAAGGTTTAGAAATTACGTCATTTTTTTGGCCAAAGAGAGAGACCGAGGGATAAAGTTGGTCAGTGTTTGGTACGTAAGTGGATAAGAAATGGGAACCAATACGTGGGAATGATGAGACCCGATGCATAAATGTCAGCCTTAAAGATGCATTTTGATCGATATTCTCCTTTTCTTTCCTCTTTTTCCTAGACGATGATGCTAATGAAAAAACAAGCGACTAACATTTGAACTTGTTTTATGCAGACAGGACAAGATTATTAAAGGGACCCACTTCAAATTCACACCCCCTTTCTACAGTCAAACGAAGACTGTTACTGTTTATTAAACCACATGCATAAATACAGATGGACTATATCTGTACATTATACATATGTTTGGCCGCTGATAAGAGGCAAAGAAACACTCTGAATCTGTAATTGACCATATCTTTCGTTTTCAACACGTGTGCTTGAAATTGAAATTTATGATCTTCTTTTCTTAGGAGCTCAGTAATCCTCGTCGAACTCAAGCTGATGTGTACGCCTTTTTATTACCATGCATGAACCTAGAAATTTAGGGAGAAAAAAGAAGTCAGAAACTCAGAATTTACCCGGCAAAGACTAGTGCTACTGCTTCCATGTGTTCTTTCTTGACAAGGAATAGTACAGGAGGAAAAAGGAGTTAGGCCTAGACTAATATAATATTCTAAAATGTCGATGTAATATAGTTTTGTATTTGTGTAGATATGATTTATTGGTTACCACTTGCCCAAAATATATCGTATTCTTTTCAAAATATATATGCATATATATATATCTGTCACGTCCTGAAGTACGGAAGGTAACGTGGCAGATTATTTAAATTAATTAAAAAAAATTAATTAAAATCAATAGTTTAAGGAGCAATTTACGTGAGAACAAGAAGATTTCCACACATTTTTATAAAAGAATTTATAAATATTAAGTAAATAATGAAAATTAATAAATAAACGCGAGTATGGTTCCACAACCCACAACTTGTTCACCACACGTGGTTCTGACAATATATAAATACAATCACAGTCCCAAGTACAAATAAGTTAACTCTTACATGCCCTGATTAAATAATCAAAATGTAAATCAAGTCCTTCTATTGCTCCTGAGTTCGGTCCGAAGGAATCCTCTCCAAACCTAAATGGGAAACCACCTAGGAAGGGGAGAAAGTTTAAAACAAATAAAACGTGAGCGAAAGGCTCAGTAGGACTAGTTTTTATAAATAATTTAATGTAAAGAAAACTATCATTGTTAGGAGTACTCAAAAGAAAACCTTTAAATAAATAAATAAATAAATAGAAAATTTAAGTAGAACCGCCCCTGACCTAGAACAGTCTACTCCCACCAATCAAAAATACCATTTTTCTTTTACCTAGGCAAACCATGATATCACCACCGTAGTGGCCAGTTGGGTTCGGGACCTGCCCCCAAGGTCGATCGCTACACGACCCGATCTCTGATATGGCAATCATGCCTATGTGTTTATTATCATCATCATTCAAAACCCAATTACCGAGTGTTGTCAATTACATTTATTATGAAGTTATTTTAAATCACGGTATATTAAAATATAACCGATAAATCTATTTTCAAACAGCGTTGAAAACATTTTAATAGAAATCCTTTTCAAAGCCAAATCATTTCAAAACCAGGCTACCAAAGAAATAGGATAGAAGTTTTACCTCAATACTCGTGCCGGTGCCCCACACTGTAATCCCGGTCCGCTATACGTTAGCTCCGCGAACCGACGAACGATCCTACGATACAACCTAAGTCGATTTCAATAATCTAGTTCGAGACCTTCTATGTTATCTAAACCATTTCATGATGTCCTAGTGTGCCATTTAATACCTTTAAAATCATTCTATAAGGTTGGGATTTACATCAGGGTTCAAAAACAGTGATAGTGAATACGTGTGTAAAAATCACTTAAATTTTTTCATGGCCTCGGTCGGCCTACCGGACGCCCTGCTTCGGCCTGCCGAACTGCACAGTTCGCACCTGCCGGAAGCAAAGTTCGGTCCGGTCGAACACTTCCCCAGGTTCGGCCTGTCGGTCGGAAGAACACCGGCCTGCCGATCTCACTCCGGCCTGCCGAAACTGGGAAAATCCAGAAATCCCAACCACGGTTTCTCGATCCCCAAAATTCAAATCTGATTCTATCCTGTTTTTCCTCAAATCCCAAGCATGAAAAACAATCATAGTTGATAGAAAAACATACTAGAACATGTTGGAACTCATTTAAAACGAAGATTTAAACTCGAAATCCTCAAAAATCCGAAAATGAGAAAATGAGGAGAGAAAAATGAAAAATCTTGAATTCACTCCATTTTTTCTTCAATCTAAGCTTAGAGTCTAGTTGTTCTAAGTTCATTTAACTCCAAATCCACGGTTTTCTAAGCTCAAACAAACCTAGATTTCAAAAAAATGCACAAAATTGAAAATTTTGTAAAAAGTTTAGAAATCTCAAAACTAACCTCGAATCGAAGCTTCAATCCCGCGTTCTCGGTTGCCAAATCACGTCCCCGAGCTTCCTCCTTGCTAACCCGAAGCTTGGATGCGAAATTGGGTTTAAAAATTTGAGAGAGATGAAGAGAGAGAGTGAGCTGCCGAGAGAGAAATAGAGAGAGAGAGAGAGAGAAAATGTCACGGGAGGGAATGAGAGGATGAGAGAGAAAAAGGAAATAAATAGAGGAAATCGGTGGGCGGTTTTACTGATGCGAAAACCATGTGCCGCCCACGGTTTTGTAAAACGGAGTATTTTTTAACATTTTACAAATTGTTGTATTTTAAACTCAAAACATCATTTTAAAACAATAAGAAATCATTTGAACGCATCAATTTAACAATACAATCAAAATTCAAATCCAACCAAATAATCTAATTAATGTTAAAACGTTAATTATGGCACACTAATTCATCATTTACATTACATCAACATTAAATAAATTTTCGGGGCGTTACAATATCTGTATTAAAAAAATGTGTCGTAACATTAGAGAATGTCGTGCATAATTTACTTGTCGTATATGGGCGACTTTTCAATACAAAACCTAGATCACCAATAGACGGACATCAAGACACAAGTCCTCTTAGTTCCTCTTAGTTCATCTCGGAAAGAGTGCTGGAATATATATGTGTTAGACTGTTCATTGAAAATCTGCAAGAAAACTCATATAAACAAGTAATATATTGATGTCTGAGTATATTTTTTTAACGGAGATTGTCTTTAATTTGGATTAATTATAAAATTGCGTTAGTTCTAAAATTATTTGAACGACCCATTACGAAAAAGATAATAGCTAAAATTAAAATAAACAAGATAAGTTAGAGAGTATGAAAATAAAGTATCTGAGAATTACCATTGCGCCTAAACCATTAACTTTTTTTATTCATAGCAAACCAAATTGATAGCCGAGCAACCTATCTAACATCTATAGGCCTCTCTCGATAGCATATAGGAATGCCCGAAAATACATTATCCATTGTATCCTGTGAGGATAAAAATACCAAAGGTTCATTAAGATCTAGGCCCTCTTTATTGGCTACACAGCTATGTGGTATATTCTTATCTTATATAACACATGTCATTCTATCCATGGCAAACATAAAGGTCAGCTATTCACAACTAAATGGTGATCAAGTATTTAAAGGCATAGGATCAAAATAGAGCAATCAATTTAGTAAGACAACATGCAGCACAGTATTAGAAATTTGAGATTGTACTATTTTCATTTAACGACCTTTTTTAAAAACCATCGTGGTAAGGAGGGAAAAAATGCGGGGAGTTCACCTGAAAAGAAAAAAACCGTTGTAGTAGGATGAAGACTTCTTTCACGATGGTTTTATAGAAAACCGTCGTAGTAGGTTTAATTTTACACGATGATTTATGATTAAAATTGTAGTGTAAGATGAACCTTCTACGAGGTTTTTCCTAAAAACCTATCGTAAAAGTGCATTAAAATCCTTATTCTACCTCGACAATCAGATACGAATCATGAACCCCAGTTCTCAAAACACAATTAGAACCTCCTCAAAACTGTAATCGTCGTTCCTCTCCGCTTCCATCCTCTTAATCTCCCTTCCTAATGTTAAGTGTTTAATTAATCATGTATATTTTTAGGCTTTGATTTTGTCAATTACCTTTTTGGTTTGTAAATTTATAATTATGATTAGTTATTAGATAGTTGGATATGATTAATTTGTGGATTTAATTAGTATTATTGATCAATGTTTATATTTTGTGGATATGATTAATTATTTAGATATGATTGGTATGATTAATTGTTGATTTTTTAGTACAATTAGATATTTGGATATGATGGGTATGATTAATTTGTTTTATGGATATCATTTGTTATTTGGATAGAATGGTATGTGTAATTTATGGATATTTGAGAATGATTAGCCATATTGAAATTGATAGTATGAATAATTTTTGAAATTTGTGAATTTATATGGTATGATTTATATACGGTAGGTTAATTAATTTGTGAGATTTTTTGTAATTGAATTGCATTATATATAGTTTGGTTTAAGACTTGTGAAATGGACAGAAATGAATATAGGATTTTTGATTGACTAGAGAATATGTGAATGGTATGAAAGAATTCTTGGATTTTGTCAAAACTCATGCCCAATGTGATAAAATTCGGTGTCCTTGTGTTTAATATCGAAACCATATATATCATTCGATTCCAATTGTTAGAGGATAATTATTTCAAAATGGGATTGTAAATGGTTACCAAATGTGGCATTTTCATGACGAGTCTAAGTTCAATCCAACTTCATTAAATAAAAAAAGAGCCTATTGTGGAGGATAATATGGATGGTCATGACAGTATGGTTGACATGGGTCAATGATTTGAAAGAACACTTTTTACACCGTCTAGACTTATTTGAGACAATAATGAATGATGCCGACACCCGTGTATAAGAGGTGTACCAATTTCACCAAAGTGTGCACTATAGTTGGATTATAGAATTTGAAAGCATCGGATGAGTGGTGAAATTCTAGTATCACAAATCTTATTGAATTTCTACGAAAGGCTTCTACTGGAGGGTAATAAGTTACCAACTAGTATTTATTAGGCTAAGAAGAGTTTGAGAACTTTAGAAATAGAGCATGAGAAAATTTATGCTTGTGAAAATGATTGTGTTCTTTATAGGAATGAGAGACTGAGAATTATTGCCTAGTTTGTAAAGAGTCAAAGTGAAAGAAATGAAAGGAGCCAAAAACGATAAGAAAGGAATGCCAACAAAGGTGTTATGTTGCATTCCACTGGTACCACATTTTAGGTGTTTATTTGGAAACACAGAGTATGCCAAGTATTTGATATGGTATTGTGACAAACAGGTCGATGATGGTATGCTTAAACATCTAACGGATTCATCACAATGGAAGAGTTTTGCAGCCGATCATTCTGACTTTAGAATGACTCTAAGAAATATACATTTCACTTTGTCGATGGATGGAATAAACCTACATGGTAACATGAATAATAGACATAGCACTTGGTCCGTAATACTTGTCAACTATAATCTCTGTCCAAAAATGTGCATAAAATGAAAATTCTTAACGTTGTCTTTATTGTCTTTATTGATTCCAGGTCCTCACCAAGCGGGGAATGACATTGATGTGTACTTGGCACCATTAATTGACGACCTAAAAAACTTGTGGGAAAATGGAATCAAAGTTAGAGATACTTAGCAAGACGAGATGTTCACACTCCATGCAATATTGATATAGACAATTAATGACTTCCCCTTATATGGCAATTCATTCGGTTATTTGATCAAGAGTTCTATTGGTTGTCCTATTTGTATTAAGAAAATGTCTCATAAACGGTTGAAGAATGGTAACAAAACCATTTTTCTTGGTCATAGAAGATGGTCGCCAAGAGATCATTGTTACCATAAACAAAAGAAAGCCTTGATGGCAACATCAAAGAAAGAACCCTCCTTAGCTTTTGACAGGAGAACAAATATTTGAAATGTAAAAGATGTAAAAGTGGTACTTTGAAAGAAAAACGAGGTAAGGATGAGCCACCAATAGATGGACCATGGAAAAAAAGATCAATCTTTTTCGAGCTTCCATTATTGAAAGTCACTTTTTGTTCATCATTGCTTGGATGTTATGCATATTGAGAAAAACATTTGTGAATCAATAGTTGACACGTTGCTTGACATTCCAAGCAAGACTAAAGATGGTGAAAGAGCATTGTTGGATCTCATAGAGATGGAGATTAGGACTAATTTATTTTTCAAGAAAAGAGGGAGCCATACTTGCTTACCTCTACTGAAGCACATGTTATCAAGAAGGGCAAAGAGAATGCTTTGTGAATGGCTTGCTTCATTGAAAGTGACTGTTGATGCTTACCGCTGTCCGACGTCGGATCAACACCCAAGTGTGACTGAACACCTTCTGACCTCCTCTTAAGCTTGCCCCTGGTCAGGATTGAGTACCTGCGAGAGGGATGATTCGGAGAAATGGGGTTAGCCAATAGACAAGGGCTCTCCGATGCTCAAGGCAAGAACTGTTCGGCAGAGGTCAGACAGCTGATTAAATGAGAAGAGGTCTCTCTCCATAAAACGTCATAAATGCATCCTATTTATAGGCCACCTAGCTGGATCGGGTGCAAGATGGGTTTTGCCCATTACCCAGGTGTCACATCAAAGTGTATCAAGCAATAGGTGACAAGTGTCGCAGTCCTAGTCCAATGGATTGGACTCTATCGGACGGCAGCACGCCTGCCTGGTGTTGGCCAACAAGGATGGGTAGTGACGTGTTATGATGAATAGCGTTGGCCCGGTCCCGAGCTAGAGTTCTATCCCCGAGGTGGCAGCCTTCTTGGGGCGTGCCCTCAGATCAGTGGAGGCTCCCTGGGAAGAAGCATAATTCGTCGGGTCGGGCGGTAGCCATTCTGCCGAACTTATTTGCCGACCACCAAAGTTAATGTCCTCGCGTGGAGTGCCGAGCTACCCTCAACATTAGCCCCCCAGTGCACCTGGTCGGTGTTCGACCGGGTGGACTATGCCGAGTGGGTGATGTCGGCTCAAGAGAAGACTAAGCGACACTTAGAAGCGGTGAGGTGAAAAGACGCGCGGATCAGACGGGGGACGCATGTCGCGTCGTAGCCGTCTGTGTGGCTGTCAGGCGTATTAATTGGCCTTTTGGGTTTTTGTGCTCGAACTTCCCGCTTAAAGTGGCTATAAATAGGGCCCCTTCCCTCCGCAATTTGCACTTCATTTTCAGAAATTTACGAACGAAAAATTTTAGCTGCCGAGCTCAAGTACTAGCCGAGGATTATATCAACCGAGCAACCAAGAACCCGAGCAGGTAATTCCCGAGTGAAAAATGAGTGATTTGTCCGACTCGCAAAACGTAGAGGCTTCATGGTCGGAAAGCAACGGGGAGAGCAGTAGCTCTTCTTCGACTCAATTTGACGCCGAGGTGGCGTCCCATAGACGGGAAGGGGCCAGGCGGCTGGAGCAGATCCTAAGGGTCGATTCCCAGACCGTGCCCCGAGCAGAATTTTTAGATTTGCTGGGAGGGCACAAACTTATCAGGCCGTCCAGGGAGCAAGACCCTTATACTGGGGCGGCAACAGCGGGCCATTCCCAAGTTTTTCCAAGGGAGAGGACCGAGTTTCAAACCCAGGAGGACGCTCCGAGCACCTCTGGTCGGAATGCTGAGGCCCCCGTCCAAGTTGCAGGCGTGATTACGGTTGATGCCTCCGATGAGGAGCATGCGGCCGAGGAGGCAGGGGCAGAACAGCCGGAGATAGAGCAGGAGGTCCAGGCCACCCGCGTACGGGGCGTCACAGCATATCGAATAAGCCGTCCTGGGCAAACCTCAGCGGCATGATATACGAGCGCGATTACAGAGTCGCGGTTAGGAACACTGCGCGCCGAATATGGTATTCCGGCCGATGTGGATCTCGTCGTTCCCGGCGAGGGAGATTCACCTTTAGAGGCGCCGGAGGGGTTTATCACCCTTTACGTCGAGTTCTTCAAGGCCGGGCTGCGTCTGCCACTGCACCGTTTCCTCCGCCGGGCGCTTAATGACTTTAATGTGTGCCCGGCACAATTAAACCCGAACAGCTACAGGTCACTGATCGGGATGTATATTTTGTGGAAGTACCACCGGAGTACTGAGATGCCGCTAGAGGCCTTCAGCAAGTATTCAAGATAAAGAAGCTTCCTCGGCAGTCCGGTTGGTACTACTTCACTCCGGCTTCAGAAAGGACTTCATTCTGGGCAACCCCGACTCGGACAAGCTGTGGAAGTACGAATGGTTTTACATCGGGGGAAACTTTTTAGCCCGAGCCGGTGAAGTTGTCCCCGAGGACGAACAAGTGCCGGGGTCATTCGAGCTGGGGCACGTCGGATTAAGCGCCCTTGGGCACCGAGCATGTGATAGAGGCCGTGGACGAGCTGTTCGAAAGCCTGAGTCGTCCAGACAACAGTCCTTCTTCTCTGAGAAAGGACACCCTGTCCAGATACGGTTGGTTCAGGGAATCTAGCATCTTCCCCCGAGCTAGGCATTCTGCCCGGGAACCGGGCAGGTTACTGTTGCCCATATTGGGTGATGCGGATCTTCCAGGGCCAAGCACTTCCCAGTCCGGGTGGCCGACGAGGGAGCCTTCATTGTCCAGTACCGAGGACTCGTCTAGTGGCTCCCTCGGTGCAGGGCCACCTGTAGCCGACGAGAACCTCGAGGGCGTGATTAGGCTCCTGTACTCGTCGGGCCAACTCCGGATCGGAGGTCAGCCCAGAACTTATTTATAGTCGCCGTCCTCTTTTATTTCGTCCTTTGCTTAACTTGGGTTTTCTTTGTACAGAAATGACCGCACCGAGCTCCCGCTCTGGTAGGCTTGCCCAGATGACAACACAGAGGAAGGGCAAGGGCAAGGCCGCCGAGGCCAGCAAAAAGCGTAAGCGACGCCAGCACCCAGCCCCCGACACGTACCGGGCAGACCTCCACATCAGTCCAAGCTCCACTGCCACTGCCAATAAGGACCTCCTCAGAGTCGGCCGAGTAGACGAGGCATCCAGAGGTTCTTCCGAGAACCAACAAAGAAGGGCCTGAACTACCGCGGGATGCTCCTTGAACGCATCGGGGACGTGGCTCCCTCGAATGACTTCTTTATGGAGATTCGGGGTGAGGACTTCCCCGATTTGTGCAACCTGGCACTCCGAACGGCAGCAGCTCAGTAAGTATCCAAGTCGACTAATGGTTGCAGGGACTTTCTATAATGTTGCCGAGAACTTATCCCTTGGTACTTTTCACAGCTGACGCCGTTGTGCACATGGCGCACTCCATCGGGTGAGGGAGATCCACAAGGAGCAAGAAAGGCACAAGAAGACCCTCCTCCTGAAGTTGGACTCCGACAGAGAGCTCAAAGACACGAAGGATGAGTTAGGTCGGGCCAAGGAGGAGGCTCAGAAGGCAAAGTCCGAGGCCGAGGACATGTTGAGGCGGCTAAAGGAGGCAGAGGATAAGGCTGCTCGGCAGGAGGAGATAGCCGCTCGGCAGGAGGAGAAAGCCGCTCTGCTAGAGGCAAGACTAGCAACTCTACAAGCCGAGCATCACCGATTCGTGGCCGGGCTTCCGGATCAGCTGGCCGCTGCGGTCGAGGAGTTCAAGACGTCCCCCGAGTACACCGATCTCTACTTCGATGGAATGGTGGATCTCCGCGACCATCTGATAGAGAAGCATCCCGAGGCCGCTGCATTCGACTGGTCGGTTATTGCCGAGCCGGACCAGGGTGAGGCTGAGCAACAACGGGATGTTGAGGAGGTCATCGTTGTAGACGGTGACGACGGCGGGGATGTGCAAGCTGCCGAGGGCGGTCAAGACACAGCGGCCGGGGACGAGACTCAAGCTGGTGATGAGACTCGGGCCGATTGATCCTCTGTTTTCCTGCTTTTTGTGATTGGGCTTGGGAGGTGCCCGACTTTCGTACTTGTAAACCTTTACGCCGTTTTATTTTTAGTATCCCTTTATCTTACGTGTAGTAGTTTACATCACATAAAATTAGACTTTCTCGGGATTCCCAGGCTGGGGGACAATTGACCGAGCAGAGGTGAATGGTTCGATTGTTTTCGGTAAATTCCAGTACCTCTGTCAGTTGATCCGAGGACTTCAGTTCTCGGTCGTTCCGAGTAGTTATCCACTTCTGCTTAGTTATCCAAGCACGTTTAGGTTTCTGGTCTCGGTCGGGCAGGATGTAAACGGCGTACAGCTGCCCTTACCCTGTCGCCCCCCGTAGACTTGTGGAAGTTTCAAAGAAACTTTACAAGTATAGGACTGATCGGGCACATAAATGTGCCGAGCAACTTAAGGGTGTCTGCATGACAGACATGATACGTATATTATTCATGATTGATTAATCAAACCATAACATAAAAACTTAGTCTTAGCCTATAAAGTATATGATACATTCCCCTATTCTTTAAAGCAAGCCTGTTTCCTTGACTAGCACTAAAAAAGACAAAATAATAATAATAATAATCACGCTGTGGATGAATAATTGACATCGAATGCAATATATGACATCGAAAGTCCATTAATGTAAATCATCATATCTGCAAAGAACATGTTGGGAGATCTTGAAGTTTGTTTTTTTGGTCAGAAACAGAGTGTATTGAAATCAAATAATTAAATCGAGAATTTAAAAGCAGCACAATCATTATTTCCAAACATAAATTTGAAGAATCAAATTAAGGCCGATAAAATATTTGAAAAAGGCATGTATAACGTATAAATTATTGTTGGATGTGCACGGTATCACAATCATTCAGTCTTTAGAATGAAGCAAATAATTAAGTACAGGATTGTATCTACAGACATAATAGTGGCGACTTCTCTTAAGATCATTTTTTTTGTACAGTAGAGTTAACGCTCAATTAAATTTAATTAATCAATATGAGTTTTTGTATTCTTTTCCTTAAAAAAAAAAGGCCATAGGAAACGTTCTTTAGTGGTATTATAAACTAGCTTTGAAGCATCTTTTTTTTTCTTCCTTGAGGTTTTGTAATTTGTTACATGGCGAGCAATTATTCTGGCTTTAGAAAATGTATTTTCTTTAGGTGATTTTATTCTTGTTTAAATAAATTGAGGTAACGTTACAGCGTCACTGATACCGAATCGAAATCATTCATGTATATGAAAATTTTGTTTTGTATATATATATATGTGTGTGTGTGTGGCTTTAAAAGAGAGTATTTGTCTTATTTATTTATTTTTTCAATTTGTCTCCGTTCCAAATCCCATTTGCAACTTAATTATAGAAAGAAATTGAAATGAAATGGTTAATTGGGAAGAAATGTTCAACCACGATTGGTTTGTCCATTAAAAGCAACTAAGGTCCTTTGTCATCCTTCGTCATGTAATAATCTTATCTATTCAAACATATATATTCAAAGAGGAGTGGAACACCCAAGAGCCAAAAAAAAAAAAAGAAAGTAAGTAGAAACAGATAAGAAGATAACAAAAGTAATGGAAACTAGGTTTTTAATTTTTTTGTTTTTTTTTTAAAGCAAGGGGCATATACTTCTTGTGGTTAGAAAATCTGCTGACAAAATGCCAATCGAAGAACCTCCATGTTATAAACGGAAAGGGAACAAAAGGTTTATTAAAAAGTGAAAATAATTGACCAACAACTAGCAATTTTTAATTAATGTTGAAAAACGAAGTGATGGAATTACTTAATTGCAAGTAGTTCCTTCTTCTTCTTTTTTTTTTTTTTGAGAACGGAATTAGCTGGGTTTAGTCCATCTAAAGAAAAAAGAATTAGCTGTGTTTAGGCAGTTCTAATACCATCTCTAATGTCATAATTTTAAAATGGCAAAGTTGATGTGTTATTTTATTTTATGCTCCAATGCACGATGTTATTTGAAATACTATATCTGCATTTTGTCATATTATTATACCTTGAAACTTGTAAAAGTATACTTTTAATACTAAAGGATTAATTATATAATTACGCCTCTTAGTTTAACTATTTCTCAACATATTCCTCTGTTTTTAAAAATTACAAGACAATTCTTTGAATTCAAAACTTGTTTCAATTTAATCCCTCTGAATAGAAAAATTTAGGTAAAATAACATAATTATCTTTAAACAGTCATAAAATATCTTATAGATTTAAAACATAAAAATTCCTAAAACAAAGCATCAAATTTCAAAAAAGAATATTACTTTTTAAGGCTTTTTGAATGTTAACTTTTTTTAAAAAATTTATCAAAAAGTAAAATATATTTTAAAAAAATTTCGGTCTAATTGAGAGTATCTTTGTCTTATTTTTATTTTTTTGTCCAAAAAATCTACGAAGGTTAAAATTAAAACAAGTTTTTTAAATTTAAAAGAATAAATTAAGAAATAATTAAAACTAAGTGGTATAGTTATGTAATTAACCTTAATATTCAAATAGTTCAAAGTGAGAATGTTGTAATTTCGAAAGATAAAAACCAATCTATAAACCAATAAGAATCAAATGTCAAGTTTGCTATATACTATATTTGGTGACAAATTTGTCATAAAATGTATTATATAGCAAAGCATAAAAATGATATTACATACATAGTATTTTTTTACAATCAAATGTTAAATTTATTATTATAATATCAATTTAACATTACGTTAGGCATGTCCTAACAAACAAAAAGAGAAAAAATTAAAAAAGATATTGGAAAGGTAGTGAAAAAGAGGGATAATTGAATATAAACGTATTTAAAAGACAGAGAATAAGAAAGTAATTAATAATTGGTATAATTTGGATAAGAAACTTCAAAGGTTTAGAAATTACGTCATTTTTTTGGCCAAAGAGAGAGACCGAGGGATAAAGTTGGTCAGTGTTTGGTACGTAAGTGGATAAGAAATGGGAACCAATACGTGGGAATGATGAGACCCGATGCATAAATGTCAGTCTTAAAGATGCATTTTGATCGATATTCTCCTTTTCTTTCCTCTTTTTCCTAGACGATGATGCTAATGAAAAAACAAGCGACTAACATTTGAACTTGTTTTTATGCAGACAGGACAAGATTATTAAAGGGACCCACTTCAAATTCACACCCCCTTTCTACAGTCAAACGAAGACTGTTACTGTTTATTAAACCACATGCATAAATACAGATGGACTATATCTGTACATTATACATATGTTTGGCCGCTGATAAGAGGCAAAGAAACACTCTGAATCTGTAATTGACCATATCTTTCGTTTTCAACACGTGTGCTTGAAATTGAAATTTATGATCTTCTTTTCTTAGGAGCTCAGTAATCCTCGTCGAACTCAAGCTGATGTGTACGCCTTTTTATTACCATGCATGAACCTAGAAATTTAGGGAGAAAAAAGAAGTCAGAAACTCAGAATTTACCCGGCAAAGACTAGTGCTACTGCTTCCATGTGTTCTTTCTTGACAAGGAATAGTACAGGAGGAAAAAGGAGTTAGGCCTAGACTAATATAATATTCTAAAATGTCGATGTAATATAGTTTTGTATTTGTGTAGATATGATTTATTGGTTACCACTTGCCCAAAATATATCGTATTCTTTTCAAAATATATGCATATATATATATCTGTCACGTCCTGAAGTACGGAAGGTAACGTGGCAGATTATTTAAATTAATTAAAAAAAATTAATTAAAATCAATAGTTTAAGGAGCAATTTACGTGAGAACAAGAAGATTTCCACCACATTTTTATAAAAGAATTTATAAATATTAAGTAAATAATGAAAATTAATAAATAAACGCGAGTATGGGTTCCACAACCCACAACTTGTTCACACACGTGGTTCTGACAATATTATAAATACAATCACAGTCCAAGTACAAATAAAGTTAACTCTTACATGCCCTGATTAAATAATACAAAATGTAAATCAATCCTTCTATTGCTCCTGAGTTCGGTCCGAAGAATCCTCTCCAAACCTAAATGGGAAACCACCTAGAAGGGGAGAAATTTAAAACAAATAAAACGTGAGCGAAAGGCTCAGTAGGACTATGTTTTATAAATAATTTAATGTAAAGAAACATATCATTGTTAGGAGTACTCAAAAGAAAACTTTAAATAAATAAATAAATAAATAGAAATTTAAGTAGAACCGCCCTGACCTAGAACAGTCTACTCCACAATCAAAAATACCATTTTTCTTTTACCTAGGCAAACCATGATATCACCACCGTAGTGGCCCAGTGGGTTTCGGGACCTGCCCCCAAGGTCGATCGCTACACGACCCGATCTCTGATATGGCATCATGCCTATGTGTTTATTATCATCATCATTCAAAACCCAATTACCGAGTGTTGTCAATTACATTTATTATGAAGTTTATTTTAAATCACGGTATATTAAAATATAACCGATAAATCTATTTTCAAACAGCGTTGAAAACATTTTAATAGAAATCCTTTTCAAAGCCAAATCATTTCAAAACCAGGCTACCAAAGAAATAGGATAGAAGTTTTACCTCAATACTCGTGCCGGTGCCCCACACTGTAATCCCGGTCCGCTATACGTTAGCTCCGCGAAACCACGAACGATCCTAGATACAAACTAAGTCGATCAATATCTAGTTCGAGACATTCTATGTTACTAAACCATTTCATGATGTCCTAGTGTGCCATTTATACCTTTAAAATCATTCTATAAGGTTGGGATTTAAATCAGGGTTCAAAACAGTGAAAACGGGTAAAAATCACAAAATTTTTCATGCCTCGGTCGGCCTACCGGACGCCCTGCTTCGGCCTGCCGAACTGCACAGTTCGGCCTGCCGGAAGCAAAGTTCGGGACTTCAGGGGTCGAACACTTCCCCAGGTTCGGCCTGTCGGTCTGGAAGAACACCGGCCTGCCGATCCTCACTCCGGCCTGCCGAACTGGGAAATCCAGAAATCCCAACCACGGGTTTCTCGATCCCCAAAATATCAAAGTCTTGATTCTAACCTGTTTTTCCTCAAATCCCAAGCATGAAAAACAATCATAGTTGATAGAAAAACATACTAGAACATGTTTGGACTCATTTAAACACGATTTATAAACTCGAAATCCTCAAAAATCCGAAAGAAAATGAGAAAATGAGGAGAAAAATGAAAAATCTTGAATTCAATCCATTTTTCTTCAATCTAAGCTTAGATTCTAGTTGTTCTAAGTTATTTAACTCAATCCACGGTTTTCTAAGCTCAAACAAACCTAGATTCAAAAAAATGCACAAAATTGAAAATTTTGTAAAAAGTTTAGAAATGCTCAAAACTAACCTCGAATCGAAGCTTCAATCCGCGTTCTCGGTGCCAAATCACGTCCCCGAGCTCCTCCTTGCTAACCCGAAGCTTGGATTCGAAATTGGGTTTAAAAATTTGAGAGAGATGAAGAGAGAGAGTGAGCTGCCGATGAGAGAAATAGAGAGAGAGAGAGAGAGTAAATGTCACGGGAGGGATATGAGAGGGAGAGAGAGAAAAAGGAAATAATAGAGGAAATCGTGGGCGGTTTACTGTGCGGAAAACCATGTGCCGCCCACGGTTTGTAAAACGGAGTATTTTTAACATTTTACAAATGGTTGTATTTTAAACTCAAAACATCATTTTAAAACAATAAGAAATCATTTGAACGCAATCAATTTAACAATACAATCAAAATTTAAAATCCAACCAAATAATCTAATTAATGTTAAAACGTTAATTATGGCACACTAATTCATCATTTACATTACATCAACATTAAATAATTTCGGGAGCGTTACAATATGTATTAAAAAAATGTGCGTAACATTAGAGAATGTCGTGCATAATTTACTTGTCGTAATATGGTGACTTTTCAATACAAAAACCTAGATCACCAATAGACGGACATCAAGACACAAGTCCTCTTAGTTCCTCTTAGTTCATCTCGGAAAGAGTGCTGGACATATATATGTGTTAGACTGTTCATTGAAATCTGCAAGAAAACTCATATAAACAAGTAATATATTGATGTCTGAGTATATTTTTTTATGGAAGATTGTCTTTAATTTGGATTAATTATAAAAATTGCGTTAGTTCTACAATATTTGAACGACCCATTACGAAAAGATAAATAGCTAAATAAATAAACAAGATAAGTTAGAGAGTATGAAAATAAAGTATCTGCGAATTACCATTGCGCCTAAACCATTAACTTTTTTTATTCATAGCAAACCAATTGATAGCCGAGCAACCTATCTAACATCTATAAGGCCTCTCTCGATGCATATAGGGAATGCCCGAAAATACATTATCCATTGTATTCCTGTGAGGATAAAAATACCAAAGGTTCATTAAGATCTAGGCCCTCTTTATTGGCTACACAGCTATGTGGTATATTCTTATCTTATATAACACATGTCATTCTATCCATGGCAAACATAAAGGTCAGCTATTCAACAACTAAATGGTGATCAAGTATTTAAAGGCATTAGGATCAAAATAGAGCAATCAATTTAGTAAGACAACATGCACAGTATTAGAAATTTGAGATTGTACTATTTTCATTTAACGACCTTTTTTAAAAACCATCGTGGTAAGGAGGGAAAAAACGCGGGGAGTTCACCTGAAAAGAAAAAAACCGTTGTAGTAGGATGAAGACTTTTCACGATGGTTTTTATAGAAAACCGTCGTAGTAGGTTTAATTTTACACGATGATTTATGATTAAAATTGTAGTGTAAGATGGAACCTTCCACGACGGTTTTTCCTAAAAACTATCGTAAAAGTGCATTAAAATCCTTATTCTACCTCGACAATCAGATACGAATCATGAACCCAGTTCTCAAAAACACAATTAGAACCTCCTAAAACTGTAATCGTCGTTCCTCTCCGCTTCCATCCTCTTTAATCTCCTTCCTAATGTTAAGTGTTTAATTAATCATGTATATTTTTAGGCTTTGATTTTGTCAATTACCTTTTTGGTTTGTAAATTTATAATTATGATTAGTTATTTAGATATGTTGGATATGATTAATTTGTGGATTAATTAGTATTATTGATCAATGTTTATTATTTTGTGGATATGATTAATTATTTAGCTATGATTGGTATGATTAATTTGTGATTTTTTAGTACAATTAGATATTTGGATATGATGGGTATGATTAATTTTGTTTTTATGGATATCATTTGTATTTGGATATAATGGGTATGTGTAATTTATGGATATTTGAGAATGATTAGCCATATTGAAATTGATAGTATGAATAATTTTTTGAATTTGTGAATTTATATGGTATGTTTATATACGTTAGGTAATTAATTTGTGAGATTTTTTGTAATTGAATTGCATTATATATATTTTGGTTTAAGACTTGTGAAATGGACAGAAATGAATATAGGATTTTTGATTGACTAGAGAATATGTGAATGGTATGAAAGAATTCTTGGATTTTGTCAAAACTCATGCCCAATGTGATAAAATTCGGTGTCCTTGTGTTTACTATCGAAACCATATATATCATTCGATTCCAATTGTTAGAGGATAATTATTTCAAAATGGGATTGTAAATGGTTACCAAACGTGGCATTTTCATGACGAGTCTAAGTTCAATCCAACTTCATTAAATAAAAAAAGAGCCTATTGTGGAGGATAATATGGATGGTCATGACAGTATGGTTGACATGGTCAATGATTTGAAAGAACACTTTTTACACCGTCTAGACTTATTTGAGACAATAATGAATGATGCCGACACCCGTGTATAAGAGGTGTACCAATTTCACCAAAGTGTGCACTATAGTTGGATTATAGAATTTGAAAGCATCGGATGAGTGGTGAAATTCTAGTATCACAAATCTTATTGAATTTCTACGAAGGCTTCTACGGGAGGGTAATAAGTTACCAACTAGTATTTATTAGGCTAAGAAGAGTTTGAGAACTTTAGAAATAGAGCATGAGAAAATTATGCTTGTGAAAAATGATTGTGTTCTTTATAGGAATGAGAGACTGAGAATTATTGCCTAGTTTGTAAAGAGTCAAAGTGAAAGAAATGAAAGGAGCCAAAAAACGATAAGAAAGGAATGCCAACAAAGGTGTTATGTTGCATTCCACTGGTACCACATTTTAGGTGTTTATTTGGAAACACAGAGTATGCCAAGTATTTGATATGGTATTGTGACAAACAGGTCGATGATGGTATGCTTAAACATCTAACGGATTCATCACAATGGAAGAGTTTTGCAGCCGATCATTCTGACTTTAGAATGACTCTAAGAAATATACATTTCACTTTGTCGATGGATGGAATAAACCTACATGGTAACATGAATAATAGACATAGCACTTGGTCCGTAATACTTGTCAACTATAATCTCTGTCCAAAAATGTGCATAAAATGAAAATTCTTAACGTTGTCTTTATTGTCTTTATTGATTCCAGGTCCTCACCAAGCGGGGAATGACATTGATGTGTACTTGGCACCATTAATTGACGACCTAAAAAACTTGTGGAAAATGGAATCAAAGTTAGAGATACTTAGCAAGACGAGATGTTCACACTCCATGCAATATTGATATAGACAATTAATGACTTCCCCTTATATGGCAATTCATTCGGTATTTGATCAAGAGTTCTATTGGTTGTCCTATTTGTATTAAGAAAATGTCTCATAAACGGTTGAAGAATGGTAACAAAACCATTTTTTCCTTGGTCATAGAAGATGGTCGCCAAGAGATCATTGTTACCATAAACAAAAGAAAGCCTTGATGGCAACATCAAAGAAAGAAACCCTCCTTAGCTTTTGACAGGAGAACAAATATTTGAAATGTAAAAGATGTAAAAGTGGTACTTTGAAAGAGAAAACGAGGTAAGGATGAGCCACCAATAGATGGACCATGGAAAAAAAAGATCAATCTTTTTCGAGCTTCCATTATTGAAAGTCACTTTTGTTCATCATTGCTTGGATGTTATGCATATTGAGAAAACATTTGTGAATCAATAGTTGACACGTTGCTTGACATTCCAAGCAAGACTAAAGATGGTGAAAGAGCATTGTTGGATCTCATAGAGATGGAGATTAGGACTAATTTATTTTTCAAGAAAAGAGGGAGCCATACTTGCTTACCTCTACTGAAGCACATGTTATCAAGAAGGGCAAAGAGAATGCTTTGTGAATGGCTTGCTTCATTGAAAGTGACTGTTGATGCTTACCGCTGTCCGACGTCGGATCAACACCCAGTGTGACTGAACACCTTCTGACCTCCTCTTAAGCTTGCCCCTGGTCAGGATTGAGTACCTGCGAGAGGGATGATTCGGAGAAATGGGGTTAGCCAATAGACAAGGGCTCTCCGATGCTCAAGGCAAGTAACTGTTACGGCAGAGGTCAGCAGCTGATTAAATGAGAAGAGGTCTCTCTCCATAAACGTCATAAATGCATCCTATTTATAGGCCACCAGCTGGATCGGGTGCAAGATGGGTTTTGCCCATTACCCAGGTGTCACATCAAAGTGTATCAAGCAATAGGTGACAAGTGTCGCATCCATAGTCCAATGGATTGGACTCTATCGGACGGCAGCACGCCTGCCTGGTGTTGGCCAACAAGGATGGGTAGTGACGTGTTATGATGAATAGCGTGGCCCGGCCCGAGCTAGAGTTCATCCCCCGAGGTGGCAGCCTTCTTGGGGGCGTGCCCTCAGATCAGTGGAAGGCTCCCTGGGAAGAAGCATAATTCGTCGGGTCGGGCGGTAGCCATTTCTGCCGAACTTATTTGCCGACCACCAAAGTTAATGTCCTCGGTGGGAGTGCCGAGCTACCCTCAACATTAGCCCCCCAGTGCACCTGGTCGGTGTTCGACCGGGTGGACTATGCCGAGTGGGTGATGTCGGCTCAAAGGAAGAAGACTAAGCGACACTTAGAAGCGGGGTGAGGTGAAAAGAACGCGCGGATCAGACGGGGGACGCATGTCGCGTCGTAGCCGTCTGTGTGGCTGTCAGGCGTATTAATTGCACCGTTTGGGTTTTTGTGCTCGAACTTCCCGCTTAAAGTGGCTATAAATAGGGCCCCTTCCCTCCGCAATTTGCACTTCATTTTCAGAAATTTACGAACGAAAAATTTTAGCTGCCGAGCTCAAGTACTAGCCGAGGATTATATCAACCGAGCAACCAAGAACCCGAGCAGGTAATTCCCGAGTGAAAAATGAGTGATTTGTCCGACTCGCAAAACGTAGAGGCTTCATGGTCGGAAAGCAACGGGGAGAGCAGTAGCTCTTCTTCGACTCAATTTGACGCCGAGGTGGCGTCCCATAGACGGGAAGGGGCCAGGCGGCTGGAGCAGATCCTAAGGGTCGATTCCCAGACCGTGCCCGAGCAAGAATTTTTAGATTTGCTGGGAGGGCACAAACTTATCAGGCCGTCCAGGGAGCAAGACCCTTATACTGGGGCGGCAACAGCGGGCCATTCCCAAGTTTTTCCAAGGGAGAGGACCGAGTTTCAAACCCAGGAGGACGCTCCGAGCACCTCTGGTCGGAATGCTGAGGCCCCCGTCCAAGTTGCAGGCGTGATTACGGTTGATGCCTCCGATGAGGAGCATGCGGCCGAGGAGGCAGGGGCAGAACAGCCGGAGATAGAGCAGGAGGTCCAGGCCACCCGCGTACGGGGCGTCACAGCATATCGAATAAGCCGTCCTGGGCAAACCTCAGCGGCATGATATACGAGCGCGATTACAGAGTCGCGGTTAGGAACACTGCGCGCCGAATATGGTATTCCGGCCGATGTGGATCTCGTCGTTCCCGGCGAGGGAGATTCACCTTTAGAGGCGCCGGAGGGGTTTATCACCCTTTACGTCGAGTTCTTCAAGGCCGGGCTGCGTCTGCCACTGCACCGTTTCCTCCGCCGGGCGCTTAATGACTTTAATGTGTGCCCGGCACAATTAAACCCGAACAGCTACAGGTCACTGATCGGGATGTATATTTTGTGGAAGTACCACCGGAGTACTGAGATGCCGCTAGAGGCCTTCAAGCAAGTATTCAAGATGAAGAAGCTTCCTCGGCAGTCCGGTTGGTACTACTTCACCGGCTTCAGAAAGGACTTCATTCTGGGCAACCCCGACTCGGACAAGCTGTGGAAGTACGAATGGTTTTACATCGGGGGAAACTTTTTAGCCCGAGCCGGTGAAGTTGTCCCCGAGGACGAACAAGTGCCGGGGTCATTCGAGCTGGGGCACGTCTGGATTAAGCGCCCTTGGGCACCGAGCCATGTGATAGAGGCCGTGGACGAGCTGTTCGAGAAGCCTGAGTCGTCCAGACAACAGTCCTTTCTTCTGAGAAAGGACACCCTGTCCAGATACGGTTGGTTCAGGGAATCTAGCAGTCTTCCCCGAGCTAGGCATTCTGCCCGGGAAACCGGGCAGGTTACTGTTGCCCATTTGGGTGATGCGGATCTTCCAGGGCCAAGCACTTCCCAGTCCGGGTGGCCGACGAGGGAGCCTTCATTGTCCAGTACCGAGGACTCGTCTAGTGGCTCCCTCGGTGCAGGGCCACCTGTAGCCGACGAGAACCTCGAGGGCGTGATTAGGCTCCTGTACTCGTCGGGCCAACTCCGGATCGGAGGTCAGCCCAGAACTTTATTTATAGTCGCCGTCCTCTTTTATTTCGTCCTTTGCTTAACTTGGGTTTTCTTTGTACAGAAATGACCGCACCGAGCTCCCGCTCTGGTAGGCTTGCCCAGATGACAACACAGAGGAAGGGCAAGGGCAAGGCCGCCGAGGCCAGCAAAAAGCGTAAGCGAACGCCAGCACCCGAGCCCCCGACACGTACCGGGCAGACCTCCACATCAGTCCAAGCTCCACTGCCACTGCCAATAAGGACCTCCTCAGAGGTCGGCCGAGTAGACGAGGCATCCAGAGGTTCTTCCGAGAACCAACAAAGAAGGTGCCTGAACTACCGCGGGATGCTCCTTGAACGCATCGGGGACGTGGCTCCCTCGAATGACTTCTTTATGGAGATTCGGGGTGAGGACTTCCCCGATTTGTGCAACCTGGCACTCCGAACGGCAGCCTCAGTAAGTATCCAAGTCGACTAATGGTTGCAGGGACTTTCTATAATGTTGCCGAGAACTTATCCCTTGGTACTTTTCACAGCTGAGCGTCGTTGTGCACATGGCGCACTCCATCGGGGTGAGGGAGATCCACAAGGAGCAAGAAAGGCACAAGAAGACCCTCCTCCTGAAGTTGGACTCCGACAGAGAGCTCAAAGACACGAAGGATGAGTTAGGTCGGGCCAAGGAGGAGGCTCAGAAGGCAAAGTCCGAGGCCGAGGACATGTTGAGGCGGCTAAAGGAGGCAGAGGATAAGGCTGCTCGGCAGGAGGAGATAGCCGCTCGGCAGGAGGAGAAAGCCGCTCTGCTAGAGGCAAGACTAGCAACTCTACAAGCCGAGCATCACCGATTCGTGGCCGGGCTTCCGGATCGGCTGGCCGCTGCGGTCGAGGAGTTCAAGACGTCCCCCGAGTACACCGATCTCTACTTCGATGGAATGGTGGATCTCCGCGACCATCTGATAGAGAAGCATCCCGAGGCCGCTGCATTCGACTGGTCGGTTATTGCCGAGCCGGACCAGGGTGAGGCTGAGCAACAACGGGATGTTGAGGAGGTCATCGTTGTAGACGGTGACGACGGCGGGGATGTGCAAGCTGCCGAGGGCGGTCAAGACGACAGCGCGGCCGGGGACGAGACTCAAGCTGGTGATGAGACTCGGGCCGATTGATCCTCTGTTTCTTGCTTTTTGTGATTGGGCTTGGGAGGTGCCCGACTTTCTTGTACCTCATTAATAAAGAAATTTAAACGATTTATATTTTCCCGTTTTGTATCCACTTTAGCTTACGTGTAGTAGTTTTTTTTTTTACATCCCACGTAACATTTAAGGTTAGATACTTCTCGGGTAGATTCCCAGGCTGGGGGACAATTGACCGAGCAGAGGTGAATGGTTCGATTGTTTTCGGTAAATTCCAGTACCTCTGTCAGTTGATCCGAGGACTTCAGTTCTCGGTCGTTCCGAGTAGTTATCCACTTCTGCTTAGTTATCCAAGCACGTTTAGGTTTCTGGTCTCGGTCGGGCAGGATGTAAACGGCGTACAGCTGCCCTTACCCTGTCGCCCCCCCGTAGACTTGTGGAAGTTTCAAAGAAACTTTACAAGTATAGGACTGATCGGGCACATAAATGTGCCGAGCAACTTAAGGGTGTCTGCATGACAGACATGATACGTATATTATTCATGATTGATTAATCAAACCATAACATAAAAACTTAGTCTTAGCCTATAAAGTATATGATACATTCCCCTATTCTTTAAAGCAAGCCTGTTTTCCTTGACTAGCACTAAAAAAGACAAAATAATAATAATAATAATAATCACGCTGTGGATGAATAATTGACATCGAATGCAATATATGACATCGAAAGTCCATTAATGTAAATCATCATATCTGCAAAGAACATGTTGGGAGATCTTGAAGTTTGTTTTTTGGTCAGAAACAGAGTGTATTGAAATCAAAATAATTAAATCGAGAATTTAAAAGCAGCACAATCATTATTTCGAAACATAAATTTGAAGAATCAAATTAAGGCCGATAAAATATTTGAAAAAGGCATGTACAACGTATAAATTATTGTTGGATGTGCACGGTATCACAATCATTCAGTCTTTAGAATGAAGCAAATAATTAAGTACAGGATTGTATCTACAGACATAATAGTGGCGACTTCTCTTAAGATCATTTTTTTTGTACAGTAGAGTTAACGCTCAATTAAATTTAATTAATCAATATGAGTTTTTGTATTCTTTTCCTTAAAAAAAAAAGGCCATAGGAAACGTTCTTTAGTGGTATTATAAACTAGCTTTGAAGCATCTTTTTTTTCTTCCTTGAGGTTTTGTAATTGTTACATGGCGAGCAATTATTCTGGCTTTAGAAAATGTATTTTCTTTAGGTGATTTTATTCTTGTTTAAATAAATTGAGGTAACGTTACAGCGTCACTGATACCGAATCGAAATCATTCATGTATATGAAAATTTTGTTTTGTATATATATATGTGTGTGTGTGTGTGGCTTTAAAAGAGAGTATTGTCTTATTTATTTATTTTTTCAATTTGTCTCCGTTCCAAATCCCATTTGCAACTTAATTATAGAAAGAAAATTGAAATGAAATGGTTAATTGGGAAGAAATGTTCAACCACGATTGGTTTGTCCATTAAAAGCAACTAAGGTCCTTTGTCATCCTTCGTCATGTAATAATCTTATCTATTCAAACATATATATTCAAAGAGGAGTGGAACACCCAAGAGCCAAAAAAAAAAAAAAGAAAGTAAGTAGAAACAGATAAGAAGATAACAAAAGTAATGGAAACTAGGTTTTTAATTTTTTTTGTTTTTTTTTTAAAGCAAGGGGCATATACTTCTTGTGGTTAGAAAATCTGCTGACAAAATGCCAATCGAAGAACCTCCATGTTATAAACGGAAAGGGAACAAAAGGTTTTATTAAAAAGTGAAAATAATTGACCAACAACTAGCAATTTTTAATTAATGTTGAAAAACGAAGTGATGGAATTACTTAATTGCAAGTAGTTCCTTCTTCTTCTTTTTTTTTTTTTTGAGAACGGAATTAGCTGGGTTTAGTCCATCTAAAGAAAAAAAGAATTAGCTGTGTTTAGGCAGTTCTAATACCATCTCTAATGTCATAATTTTAAAATGGCAAAGTTGATGTGTTATTTTATTTTATGCTCCAATGCACGATGTTATTTGAAATACTATATCTGCGTTTTGTCATATTATTATACCTTGAAACTTGTAAAAGTATACTTTTAATACTAAAGGATTAATTATATAATTACGCCTCTTAGTTTAACTATTTCTCAACATATTCCTCTGTTTTTAAAAATTACAAGACAATTCTTTGAATTCAAAAACTTGTTTCAATTTAATCCCTCTGAATAGAAAAATTTAGGTAAAATAACATAATTATCTTTAAACAGTCATAAAATATCTTATAGATTTAAAACATAAAAATTCCTAAAACAAAGCATCAAATTTCAAAAAAGAATATTACTTTTTAAGGCTTTTTGAATGTTAAATTTTTTTAAAAAAATTTATCAAAAAGTAAAATATATTTTAAAAAAATTTCGGTCTAATTGAGAGTATCTTTGTCTTATTTTTATTTTTTTGTCCAAAAAATCTACGAAGGTTAAAATTAAAACAAGTTTTTTAAATTTAAAAGAATAAATTAAGAAATAATTAAAACTAAGTGGTATAGTTATGTAATTAACCTTAATATTCAAATAGTTCAAAGTGAGAATGTTGTAATTTCGAAAGATAAAAACCAATCTATAAACCAATAAGAATCAAATGTCAAGTTTGTTATATATTATATTTGGTGATAAATTTGTCATAAAATGTATTATATAGCAAAGCATAAAAATAATATTACATGCATAGTATTTTTTTACAATCAAATGTTAAATTTATTATTGTAATATCAATTTAACATTACGTTAGGCATGTCCTAACAAACAAAAAGAGAAAAAATTAAAAAGATATTGGAAAGGGTAGTGAAAAAGAGGGATAATTGAATATAAACGTATTTAAAAGACAGAGAATAAGAAAGTAATTAATAATTGGTATAATTTGGATAAGAAACTTCAAAGGTTGAGAAATTACGTCATTTTTTTTGGCCAAAGAGAGACCGAGGGATAAAGTTGGTCAGCGTTTGGTACGTAAGTGGATAAGGAATGGGAACCAATACGTGGGAATGATGAGACCCGATAAATAAATGTCATTGCCTTAAAGATGCATTTTGATCGATATTCTCCTTTTCTTTCCTCTTTTTCCTAGACGATGATGCTAATGAAAAAACAAGCGACTAACATTTGAACTTGTTTTCATGCAGACAGGACAAGATTATTAAAGGGACCCACTTCAAATTCACACCCCCTTTCTACAGTCAAACGAAGACTGTTACTGTTTATTAAACCACATGCATAAATACAGATGGACTATATCTGTACATTATACATATGTTTGGCCGCTGATAAGAGGCAAAGAAACACTCTGAATCTGTAATTGACCATATCTTTCGTTTTCAACACGTGTGCTTGAAATTGAAATTTATGATCTTCTTTTCTTAGGAGCTCAGTAATCCTCGTCGAACTCAAGCTGATGTGTACGCCTTTTTATTACCATGCATGAACCTAGAAATTTAGGGAGAAAAAAGAAGTCAGAAACTCAGAATTTACCCGGCAAAGACTAGTGCTACTGCTTCCATGTGTTCTTTCTTGACAAGGAATAGTACAGGAGGAAAAAGGAGTTAGGCCTAGACTAATATAATATTCTAAAATGTCGATGTAATATAGTTTTGTATTTGTGTAGATATGATTTATTGGTTACCACTTGCCCAAAATATATCGTATTCTTTTCAAAATATATATGCATATATATATATATCTGTCACGTCCTGAAGTACGGAAGGTAACGTGGCAGATTATTTAAATTAATTAAAAAAAATTAATTAAAATCAATAGTTTAAGGAGCAATTTACGTGAGAACAAGAAGATTTCCACCACATTTTTATAAAAGAATTTATAAATATTAAGTAAATAATGAAAATTAATAAATAAACGCGAGTATGGGTTCCACAACCCACAACTTGTTCACACACGTGGTTCTGACAATATTATAAATACAATCACAGTCCAAGTACAAATAAAGTTAACTCTTACATGCCCTGATTAAATAATACAAAATGTAAATCAATCCTTCTATTGCTCCTGAGTTCGGTCCGAAGAATCCTCTCCAAACCTAAATGGGAAACCACCTAGAAGGGGAGAAATTTAAAACAAATAAAACGTGAGCGAAAGGCTCAGTAGGACTATGTTTTATAAATAATTTAATGTAAAGAAACATATCATTGTTAGGAGTACTCAAAAGAAAACTTTAAATAAATAAATAAATAAATAGAAAATTTAAGTAGAACCGCCCTGACCTAGAACAGTCTACTCACACAATCAAAAATACCATTTTTCTTTTACCTAGGCAAACCATGATATCACCACCGTAGTGGCCCAGTTGGGTTTCGGGACCTGCCCCCAAGGTCGATCGCTACACGACCCGATCTCTGATATGGCATCATGCCTATGTGTTTATTATCATCATCATTCAAAACCCAATTACCGAGTGTTGTCAATTACATTTATTATGAAGTTTATTTTAAATCACGGTATATTAAAATATAACCGATAAATCTATTTTCAAACAGCGTTGAAAACATTTTAATAGAAATCCTTTTCAAAGCCAAATCATTTCAAAACCAGGCTACCAAAGAAATAGGATAGAAGTTTTACCTCAATACTCGTGCCGGTGCCCCACACTGTAATCCCGGTCCGCTATACGTTAGCTCCGCGAAACCACGAACGATCCTAGATACAAACTAAGTCGATCAATATCTAGTTCGAGACATTCTATGTTACTAAACCATTTCATGATGTCCTAGTGTGCCATTTATACCTTTAAAATCATTCTATAAGGTTGGGATTTAAATCAGGGTTCAAAACAGTGAAAACGGGTAAAAATCACAAAATTTTTCATGCCTCGGTCGGCCTACCGGACGCCCTGCTTCGGCCTGCCGAACTGCACAGTTCGGCCTGCCGGAAGCAAAGTTCGGTCGGTCGAACACTTCCCCAGGTTCGGCCTGTCGGTCGGAAGAACACCGGCCTGCCGATCCTCACTCCGGCCTGCCGAACTGGGAAAATCCAGAAATCCCAACCACGGGTTTCTCGATCCCCAAAATTCAAATCTTGATTCTAACCTGTTTTTCTCAAATCCCAAGCATGAAAAACAATCATAGTTGATAGAAAAACATACTAGAACATGTTTGGACTCATTTAAACAAGATTTAAACTCGAAATCCTCAAAAATCCGAAAATGAGAAAATGAGGAGAAAAATGAAAAATCTTGAATTCAATCCATTTTTCTTCAATCTAAGCTTAGATTCTAGTTGTTCTAAGTTCATTTAACTCAAATCCACGGTTTTCTAAGCTCAAACAAACCTAGATTTCAAAAAAATGCACAAAATTGAAAATTTTGTAAAAAGTTTAGAAATCTCAAAACTAACCTCGAATCGAAGCTTCAATCCGCGTTCTCGGTTGCCAAATCACGTCCCCGAGCTTCCTCCTTGCTAACCCGAAGCTTGGATTCGAAATTGGGTTTAAAAATTTGAGAGAGATGAAGAGAGAGAGTGAGCTGCCGAGAGAGAAATAGAGAGAGAGAGAGAGAGTAAATGTCACGGGAGGGAATGAGAGGAGAGAGAGAAAAAGGAAATAAATAGAGGAAATCGGTGGGCGGTTTTACTGTGCGAAAACCATGTGCCGCCCACGGTTTTGTGAAACGGAGTATTTTTAACATTTTACAAATTGTTGTATTTTAAAACTCAAAACATCATTTTAAAACAATAAGAAATCATTTGAACGCATCAATTTAACAATACAATCAAAAATTTAAAATCCAACCAAATAATCTAATTAATGTTAAAACGTTAATTATGGCACACTAATTCATCATTTACATTACATCAACATTAAATAAATTTCGGGGCGTTACAATATCGTATTAAAAAAATGTGTCGTAACATTAGAGAATGTCGTGCATAATTTACTTGTCGTATATGGTGACTTTTCAATACAAAAACCTAGATCACCAATAGACGGACATCAAGACACAAGTCCTCTTAGTTCCTCTTAGTTCATCTCGGAAAGAGTGCTGGAATATATATGTGTTAGACTGTTCATTGAAAATCTGCAAGAAACTCATATAAACAAGTAATATATTGATGTCTGAGTATATTTTTTTATGGAGATTGTCTTTAATTTGGATTAATTATAAAAATTGCGTTAGTTCTAAAATTATTTGAACGACCCATTACGAAAAAGATAAATAGCTAAAATTAAAATAAACAAGATAAGTTAGAGAGTATGAAAATAAAGTATCTGAGAATTACCATTGCGCCTAAACCATTAACTTTTTTATTCATAGCAAACCAAATTGATAGCCGAGCAACCTATCTAACATCTATAGGCCTCTCTCGATAGCATATAGGAATGCCCGAAAATACATTATCCATTGTATTCCTGTGAGGATAAAAATACCAAAGGTTCATTAAGATCTAGGCCCTCTTTATTGGCTACACAGCTATGTGGTATATTCTTATCTTATATAACACATGTCATTCTATCCATGGCAAACATAAAGGTCAGCTATTCAACAACTAAATGGTGATCAAGTATTTAAAGGCATTAGGATCAAAATAGAGCAATCAATTTAGTAAGACAACATGCAGCACAGTATTAGAAATTTGAGATTGTACTATTTTCATTTAACGACCTTTTTTAAAAACCATCGTGGTAAGGAGGGAAAAAACGCGGGGAGTTCACCTGAAAAGAAAAAAACCGTTGTAGTAGGATGAAGACTTTTTCACGATGGTTTTTATAGAAAACCGTCGTAGTAGGTTTAATTTGACACGATGATTTATGATTAAAATTGTAGTGTAAGATGGAACCTTCCACGACGGTTTTTCCTAAAAACTATCGTAAAAGTGCATTAAAATCCTTATTCTACCTCGACAATCAGATACGAATCATGAACCCAGTTCTCAAAAACACAATTAGAACCTCCTAAAACTGTAATCGTCGTTCCTCTCCGCTTCCATCCTCTTTAATCTCCTTCCTAATGTTAAGTGTTTAATTAATCATGTATATTTTTAGGCTTTGATTTTGTCAATTACCTTTTTGTTTGTAAATTTATAATTATGATTAGTTATTTAGATATGTTGGATATGATTAATTTGTGGATTAATTAGTATTATTGATCAATGTTTATTATTTTGTGGATATGATTAATTATTTAGATATGATTGGTATGATTAATTTGTTGATTTTTTAGTACAATTAGATATTTGGATATGATGGGTATGATTAATTTGTTTTATGGATATCATTTGTTATTTGGATATAATGGGTATGTGTAATTTATGGATATTTGAGAATGATTAGCCATATTGAAATTGATAGTATGAATAATTTTTGAAATTTGTGAATTTATATGGTATGATTTATATACGGTAGGTTAATTAATTTGTGAGATTTTTTGTAATTGAATTGCATTATATATATTTTGGTTTAAGACTTGTGAAATGGACAGAAAATGAATATAGGATTTTTGATTGACTAGAGAATATGTGAATGGTATGAAAGAATTCTTGGATTTTGTCAAAACTCATGCCCAATGTGATAAAATTCGGTGTCCTTGTGTTTACTATCGAAACCATATATATCATTCGATTCCAATTGTTAGAGGATAATTATTTCAAAATGGGATTGTAAATGGTTACCAAACGTGGCATTTTCATGACGAGTCTAAGTTCAATCCAACTTCATTAAATAAAAAAAGAGCCTATTGTGGAGGATAATATGGATGGTCATGACAGTATGGTTGACATGGTCAATGATTTGAAAGAACACTTTTTACACCGTCTAGACTTATTTGAGACAATAATGAATGATGCCGACACCCGTGTATAAGAGGTGTACCAATTTCACCAAAGTGTGCACTATAGTTGGATTATAGAATTTGAAAGCATCGGATGAGTGGTGAAATTCTAGTATCACAAATCTTATTGAATTTCTACGAAGGCTTCTACTGGAGGGTAATAAGTTACCAACTAGTATTTATTAGGCTAAGAAGAGTTTGAGAACTTTAGAAATAGAGCATGAGAAAATTTATGCTTGTGAAAATGATTGTGTTCTTTATAGGAATGAGAGACTGAGAATTATTGCCTAGTTTGTAAAGAGTCAAAGTGAAAGAAATGAAAGGAGCCAAAAACGATAAGAAAGGAATGCCAACAAAGGTGTTATGTTGCATTCCACTGGTACCACATTTTAGGTGTTTATTTGGAAACACAGAGTATGCCAAGTATTTGATATGGTATTGTGACAAACAGGTCGATGATGGTATGCTTAAACATCTAACGGATTCATCACAATGGAAGAGTTTTGCAGCCGATCATTCTGACTTTAGAATGACTCTAAGAAATATACATTTCACTTTGTCGATGGATGGAATAAACCTACATGGTAACATGAATAATAGACATAGCACTTGGTCCGTAATACTTGTCAACTATAATCTCTGTCCAAAAATGTGCATAAAATGAAAATTCTTAACGTTGTCTTTATTGTCTTTATTGATTCCAGGTCCTCACCAAGCGGGGAATGACATTGATGTGTACTTGGCACCATTAATTGACGACCTAAAAAACTTGTGGGAAAATGGAATCAAAGTTAGAGATACTTAGCAAGACGAGATGTTCACACTCCATGCAATATTGATATAGACAATTAATGACTTCCCCTTATATGGCAATTCATTCGGTTATTTGATCAAGAGTTCTATTGGTTGTCCTATTTGTATTAAGAAAATGTCTCATAAACGGTTGAAGAATGGTAACAAAACCATTTTTCTTGGTCATAGAAGATGGTCGCCAAGAGATCATTGTTACCATAAACAAAAGAAAGCCTTGATGGCAACATCAAAGAAAGAAACCCTCCTTAGCTTTTGACAGGAGAACAAATATTTGAAATGTAAAAGATGTAAAAGTGGTACTTTGAAAGAGAAAACGAGGTAAGGATGAGCCACCAATAGATGGACCATGGAAAAAAAAGATCAATCTTTTTCGAGCTTCCATTATTGAAAGTCACTTTTTGTTCATCATTGCTTGGATGTTATGCATATTGAGAAAAACATTTGTGAATCAATAGTTGACACGTTGCTTGACATTCCAAGCAAGACTAAAGATGGTGAAAGAGCATTGTTGGATCTCATAGAGATGGAGATTAGGACTAATTTATTTTTCAAGAAAAGAGGGAGCCATACTTGCTTACCTCTACTGAAGCACATGTTATCAAGAAGGGCAAAGAGAATGCTTTGTGAATGGCTTGCTTCATTGAAAGTGACTGTTGATGCTTACCGCTGTCCGACGTCGGATCAACACCCAAGTGTGACTGAACACCTTCTGACCTCCTCTTAAGCTTGCCCCTGGTCAGGATTGAGTACCTGCGAGAGGGATGATTCGGAGAAATGGGGTTAGCCAATAGACAAGGGCTCTCCGATGCTCAAGGCAAGAACTGTTCGGCAGAGGTCGGCAGCTGATTAAATGAGAAGAGGTCTCTCTCCATAAAACGTCATAAATGCATCCTATTTATAGGCCACCAGCTGGATCGGGTGCAAGATGGGTTTTGCCCATTACCCAGGTGTCACATCAAAGTGTATCAAGCAATAGGTGACAAGTGTCGCGTCCATAGTCCAATGGATTGGACTCTATCGGACGGCAGCACGCCTGCCTGGTGTTGGCCAACAAGGATGGGTAGTGACGTGTTATGATGAATAGCGTGGCCCGGCCCGAGCTAGAGTTCATCCCCCGAGGTGGCAGCCTTCTTGGGGGCGTGCCCTCAGATCAGTGGAAGGCTCCCTGGGAAGAAGCATAATTCGTCGGGTCGGACGGTAGCCATTTCTGCCGAACTTATTTGCCGACCACCAAAGTTAATGTCCTCGGTGGGAGTGCCGAGCTACCCTCAACATTAGCCCCCCAGTGCACCTGGTCGGTGTTCGACCGGGTGGACTATGCCGAGTGGGTGATGTCGGCTCAAAGGAAGAAGACTAAGCGACACTTAGAAGCGGGGTGAGGTGAAAAGACGCGCGGATCAGACGGGGGACGCATGTCGCGTCGTAGCCGTCTGTGTGGCTGTCAGGCGTATTAATTGCGCCTTTTGGGTTTTTGCGCTCGAACTTCCCGCTTAAAGTGGCTATAAATAGGGCCCCTTCCCTCCGCAATTTGCACTTCATTTTCAGAAATTTACGAACGAAAAATTTTAGCTGCCGAGCTCAAGTACTAGCCGAGGATTATATCAACCGAGCAACCAAGAACCCGAGCAGGTAATTCCCGAGTGAAAAATGAGTGATTTGTCCGACTCGCAAAACGTAGAGGCTTCATGGTCGGAAAGCAACGGGGAGAGCAGTAGCTCTTCTTCGACTCAATCTGACGCCGAGGTGGAGTCCCATAGACGGGAAAGGGCCAGGCGGCTGGAGCAGATCCTAAGGGTCGATTCCCAGACCGTGCCCGAGCAAGAATTTTTAGATTTGCTGGGAGGGCACAAACTTATCAGGCCGTCCAGGGAGCAAGACCCTTATACTGGGGCGGCAACAGCGGGCCATTCCCAAGTTTTTCCAAGGGAGAGGACCGAGTTTCAAACCCAGGAGGACGCTCCGAGCACCTCTGGTCGGAATGCTGAGGCCCCCGTCCAAGTTGCAGGCGTGATTACGGTTGATGCCTCCGATGAGGAGCATGCGGCCGAGGGGCAGGGGCAGAACAGCCGGAGATAGAGCAGGAGGTCCAGGCCACCCGCGTACGGGGCGTCACAGCATATCGAATAAGCCGTCCTGGGCAAACCTCAGCGGCAGGATATACGAGCGCGATTACAGAGTCGCGGTTAGGAACACTGCGCGCCGAATATGGTATTCCGGCCGATGTGGATCTCGTCGTTCCCGGCGAGGGAGATTCACCTTTAGAGGCGCCGGAGGGGTTTATCACCCTTTACGTCGAGTTCTTCAAGGCCGGGCTGCGTTTGCCACTGCACCGTTTCCTCCGCCGGGCGCTTAATGACTTTAATGTGTGCCCGGCACAATTAAACCCGAACAGCTACAGGTCACTGATCGGGATGTATATTTTGTGGAAGTACCACCGGAGTACTGAGATGCCGCTGGAGGCCTTCAAGCAAGTATTCAAGATGAAGAAGCTTCCTCGGCAGTCCGGTTGGTACTACTTCACCGGCTTCAGAAAGGACTTCATTCTGGGCAACCCCGACTCGGACAAGCTGTGGAAGTACGAATGGTTTTACGTCGGGGGAAACTTTTTAGCCCGAGCCGATGAAGTTGTCCCCGAGGAGGAACAAGTGCCGGGGTCATTCGAGCTGGGGCACGTCTGGATTAAGCGCCCTTGGGCACCGAGCCATGTGATAGAGGCCGTGGACGAGCTGTTCGAGAAGCCTGAGTCGTCCAGACAACAGTCCTTTCTTCTGAGAAAGGACACCCTGTCCAGATACGGTTGGTTCAGGGAATCTAGCAGTCTTCCCTGAGCTAGGCGTTATGCCCGGGAAACCGGGCAGGTTACTGTTGCCCATATGGGTGATGCGGATCTTCCAGGGCCAAGCACTTCCCGGTCCGGGTGGCCGACGAGGGAGCCTTCATTGTCCAGTACCGAGGACTCGTCTAGTGGCTCCCTCGGTGCAGGGCCACCTGTAGCCGACGAGAACCTCGAGGGCGTGATTAGGCTCCTGTACTCGTCGGGCCAACTCCGGATCGGAGGTCAGCCCAGAACTTTATTTATAGTCGCCGTCCTCTTTTATTTCGTCCTTTGCTTAACTTGGGTTTTCTTTGTACAAAAATGACCGCACCGAGCTCCCGCTCTGGTAGGCTTGCCCAGATGACAACACAGAGGAAGGGCAAGGGCAAGGCCGCCGAGGCCAGCAAAAAGCGTAAGCGGACGCCAGCACCCGAGCCCCCGACACGTACCGGGCAGACCTCCACATCAGTCCAAGCTCCACTGCCACTGCCAATAAGGACCTCCTCAGAGGTCGGCCGAGTAGACGAGGCATCCAGAGGTTCTTCCGAGAACCAACAAAGAAGGCGCCTGAACTACCGCGGGATGCTCCTTGAACGCATCGGGGACGTGGCTCCCTCGAATGACTTCTTTATGGAGATTCGGGGTGAGGACTTCCCCGATTTGTGCAACCTGGCACTCCGAACGGCAGCCTCAGTAAGTATCCAAGTCGACTAATGGTTGCAGGGACTTTCTATAATGTTGCCGAGAACTTATCCCTTGGTACTTTTCACAGCTGACCGCCGTTGTGCACATGGCGCACTCCATCGGGGTGAGGGAGATCCACAAGGAGCAAGAAAGGCACAAGAAGACCCTCCTCCTGAAGTTGGACTCCGACAGAGAGCTCAAAGACACGAAGGATGAGTTAGGTCGGGCCAAGGAGGAGGCTCAGAAGGCAAAGTCCGAGGCCGAGGACATGTTGAGGCAGCTAAAGGAGGCAGAGGATAAGGCTGCTCGGCAGGAGGAGATAGCCGCTCGGCAGGAGGAGAAAGCCGCTCTGCTAGAGGCAAGACTAGCAACTCTACAAGCCGAGCATCACCGATTCGTGGCCGGGCTTCCGGATCGGCTGGCCGCTGCGGTCGAGGAGTTCAAGACGTCCCCCGAGTACACCGATCTCTACTTCGATGGAATGGTGGATCTCCGCGACCATCTGATAGAGAAGCATCCCGAGGCCGCTGCATTCGACTGGTCGGTTATTGCCGAGCCGGACCAGGGTGAGGCTGAGCAACAACGGGATGTTGAGGAGGTCATCGTTGTAGACGGTGACGACGGCGGGGATGTGCAAGCTGCCGAGGGCGGTCAAGACGACAGCGCGGCCGGGGACGAGACTCAAGCTGGTGATGAGACTCGGGCCGATTGATCCTCTGTTTCCTGCTTTTTGTGATTGGGCTTGGGAGGTGCCCGACTTTCTTGTACCTCATTAATAAAGAAATTTAAACGATTTATATTTTCCCGTTTTGTATCCACTTTAGCTTACGTGTAGTAGTTTTTTTTTTACATCCCACGTAACATTTAAGGTTAGATACTTCTCGGGTAGATTCCCAGGCTGGGGGACAATTGACCGAGCAGAGGTGAATGGTTCGATTGTTTTCGGTAAATTCCAGTACCTCTGTCAGTTGATCCGAGGACTTCAGTTCTCGGTCGTTCCGAGTAGTTATCCACTTCTGCTTAGTTATCCAAGCACGTTTAGGTTTCTGGTCTCGGTCGGGCAGGATGTAAACGGCGTACAGCTGCCCTTACCCTGTCGCCCCCCGTAGACTTGTGGAAGTTTCAAAGAAACTTTACAAGTATAGGACTGATCGGGCACATAAATGTGCCGAGCAACTTAAGGGTGTCTGCATGACAGACATGATACGTATATTATTCATGATTGATTAATCAAACCATAACATAAAAACTTAGTCTTAGCCTATAAAGTATATGATACATTCCCCTATTCTTTAAAGCAAGCCTGTTTTCCTTGACTAGCACTAAAAAAGACAAAATAATAATAATAATAATAATCACGCTGTGGATGAATAATTGACATCGAATGCAATATATGACATCGAAAGTCCATTAATGTAAATCATCATATCTGCAAAGAACATGTTGGGAGATCTTGAAGTTTGTTTTTTTGGTCAGAAACAGAGTGTATTGAAATCAAAATAATTAAATCGAGAATTTAAAAGCAGCACAATCATTATTTCCAAACATAAATTTGAAGAATCAAATTAAGGCCGATAAAATATTTGAAAAAGGCATGTATAACGTATAAATTATTGTTGGATGTGCACGGTATCACAATCATTCAGTCTTTAGAATGAAGCAAATAATTAAGTACAGGATTGTATCTACAGACATAATAGTGGCGACTTCTCTTAAGATCATTTTTTTTGTACAGTAGAGTTAACGCTCAATTAAATTTAATTAATCAATATGAGTTTTTGTATTCTTTTCCTTAAAAAAAAAAAGGCCATAGGAAACGTTCTTTAGTGGTATTATAAACTAGCTTTGAAGCATCTTTTTTTTTCTTCCTTGAGGTTTTGTAATTTGTTACATGGCGAGCAATTATTCTGGCTTTAGAAAATGTATTTTCTTTAGGTGATTTTATTCTTGTTTAAATAAATTGAGGTAACGTTACAGCGTCACTGATACCGAATCGAAATCATTCATGTATATGAAAATTTTGTTTTGTATATATATGTGTGTGTGTGTGTGGCTTTAAAAGAGAGTACTTGTCTTTTTTATTTATTTTTTCAATTTGCCTCCGTTCCAAATCCCATTTGCAACTTAATTATAGAAAGAAAATTGAAATGAAATGGTTAATTGGGAAGAAATGTTCAACCACGATTGGTTTGTCCATTAAAAGCAACTAAGGTCCTTTGTCATCCTTCGTCATGTAATAATCTTATCTATTCAAACATATATATTCAAAAGAGGAGTGGAACACCCAAGAGCCAAAAAAAAAAAAAAGAAAGTAAGTAGAAACAGATAAGAAGATAACAAAAGTAATGGAAACTAGGTTTTTAATTTTTTTTGTTTTTTTTTTAAAGCAAGGGGCATATACTTCTTGTGGTTAGAAAATCTGCTGACAAAATGCCAATCGAAGAACCTCCATGTTATAAACGGAAAGGGAACAAAAGGTTTTATTAAAAAGTGAAAATAATTGACCAACAACTAGCAATTTTTAATTAATGTTGAAAAACGAAGTGATGGAATTACTTAATTGCAAGTAGTTCCTTCTTCTTCTTTTTTTTTTTTTTGAGAACGGAATTAGCTGGGTTTAGTCCATCTAAAGAAAAAAAGAATTAGCTGTGTTTAGGCAGTTCTAATACCATCTCTAATGTCATAATTTTAAAATGGCAAAGTTGATGTGTTATTTTATTTTATGCTCCAATGCACGATGTTATTTGAAATACTATATCTGCGTTTTGTCATATTATTATACCTTGAAACTTGTAAAAGTATACTTTTAATACTAAAGGATTAATTATATAATTACGCCTCTTAGTTTAACTATTTCTCAACATGTTCCTCTATTTTTAAAAATTACAAGACAATTCTTTGAATTCAAAAACTTGTTTCAATTTAATCCCTCTGAATAGAAAAATTTAGGTAAAATAACATAATTATCTTTAAACAGTCATAAAATATCTTATAGATTTAAAACATAAAAATTCCTAAAACAAAGCATCAAATTTCAAAAAAGAATATTACTTTTTAAGGCTTTTTTAATGTTAACTTTTTTTAAAAAAATTTATCAAAAAGTAAAATATATTTTAAAAAAATTTCGGTCTAATTGAGAGTATCTTTGTCTTATTTTTATTTTTTTGTCCAAAAAATCTACGAAGGTTAAAATTAAAACAAGTTTTTTAAATTTAAAAGAATAAATTAAGAAATAATTAAAACTAAGTGGTATAGTTATGTAATTAACCTTAATATTCAAATAGTTCAAAGTGAGAATGTTGTAATTTCGAAAGATAAAAACCAATCTATAAACCAATAAGAATCAAATGTCAAGTTTGCTATATACTATATTTGGTGACAAATTTGTCATAAAATGTATTATATAGCAAAGCATAAAAATGATATTACATACATAGTATTTTTTTACAATCAAATGTTAAATTTATTATTATAATATCAATTTAACATTACGTTAGACATGTCCTAACAAACAAAAAGAGAAAAAATTAAAAAAGATATTGGAAAGGCTAGTGAAAAAGAGGGATAATTGAATATAAACGTATTTAAAAGACAGAGAATAAGAAAGTAATTAATAATTGGTATAATTTGGATAAGAAACTTCAAAGGTTTAGAAATTACGTCATTTTTTTGGCCAAAGAGAGAGACCGAGGGATAAAGTTGGTCAGTGTTTGGTACGTAAGTGGATAAGAAATGGGAACCAATACGTGGGAATGATGAGACCCGATGCATAAATGTCAGTCTTAAAGATGCATTTTGATCGATATTCTCCTTTTCTTTCCTCTTTTTCCTAGACGATGATGCTAATGAAAAAACAAGCGACTAACATTTGAACTTGTTTTTATGCAGACAGGACAAGATTATTAAAGGGACCCACTTCAAATTCACACCCCCTTTCTACAGTCAAACGAAGACTGTTACTGTTTATTAAACCACATGCATAAATACAGATGGACTATATCTGTACATTATACATATGTTTGGCCGCTGATAAGAGGCAAAGAAACACTCTGAATCTGTAATTGACCATATCTTTCGTTTTCAACACGTGTGCTTGAAATTGAAATTTATGATCTTCTTTTCTTAGGAGCTCAGTAATCCTCGTCGAACTCAAGCTGATGTGTACGCCTTTTTATTACCATGCATGAACCTAGAAATTTAGGGAGAAAAAAGAAGTCAGAAACTCAGAATTTACCCGGCAAAGACTAGTGCTACTGCTTCCATGTGTTCTTTCTTGACAAGGAATAGTACAGGAGGAAAAAGGAGTTAGGCCTAGACTAATATAATATTCTAAAATGTCGATGTAATATAGTTTTGTATTTGTGTAGATATGATTTATTGGTTACCACTTGCCCAAAATATATCGTATTCTTTTCAAAATATATATGCATATATATATATATCTGTCACGTCCTGAAGTACGGAAGGTAACGTGGCAGATTATTTAAATTAATTAAAAAAAATTAATTAAAATCAATAGTTTAAGGAGCAATTTACGTGAGAACAAGAAGATTTCCACCACATTTTTATAAAAGAATTTATAAATATTAAGTAAATAATGAAAATTAATAAATAAACGCGAGTATGGGTTCCACAACCCACAACTTGTTCACACACGTGGTTCTGACAATATTATAAATACAATCACAGTCCAAGTACAAATAAAGTTAACTCTTACATGCCCTGATTAAATAATACAAAATGTAAATCAATCCTTCTATTGCTCCTGAGTTCGGTCCGAAGAATCCTCTCCAAACCTAAATGGGAAACCACCTAGAAGGGGAGAAATTTAAAACAAATAAAACGTGAGCGAAAGGCTCAGTAGGACTATGTTTTATAAATAATTTAATGTAAAGAAACATATCATTGTTAGGAGTACTCAAAAGAAAACTTTAAATAAATAAATAAATAAATAGAAAATTTAAGTAGAACCGCCCTGACCTAGAACAGTCTACTCCCACAATCAAAAATACCATTTTTCTTTTACCTAGGCAAACCATGATATCACCACCGTAGTGGCCCAGTTGGGTTTCGGGACCTGCCCCCAAGGTCGATCGCTACACGACCCGATCTCTGATATGGCATCATGCCTATGTGTTTATTATCATCATCATTCAAAACCCAATTACCGAGTGTTGTCAATTACATTTATTATGAAGTTTATTTTAAATCACGGTATATTAAAATATAACCGATAAATCTATTTTCAAACAGCGTTGAAAACATTTTAATAGAAATCCTTTTCAAAGCCAAATCATTTCAAAACCAGGCTACCAAAGAAATAGGATAGAAGTTTTACCTCAATACTCGTGCCGGTGCCCCACACTGTAATCCCGGTCCGCTATACGTTAGCTCCGCGAAACCACGAACGATCCTAGATACAAACTAAGTCGATCAATATCTAGTTCGAGACATTCTATGTTACTAAACCATTTCATGATGTCCTAGTGTGCCATTTATACCTTTAAAATCATTCTATAAGGTTGGGATTTAAATCAGGGTTCAAAACAGTGAAAACGGGTAAAAATCACAAAATTTTTCATGCCTCGGTCGGCCTACCGGACGCCCTGCTTCGGCCTGCCGAACTGCACAGTTCGGCCTGCCGGAAGCAAAGTTCGGTCGGTCGAACACTTCCCCAGGTTCGGCCTGTCGGTCGGAAGAACACCGGCCTGCCGATCCTCACTCCGGCCTGCCGAACTGGGAAAATCCAGAAATCCCAACCACGGGTTTCTCGATCCCCAAAATTCAAATCTTGATTCTATCCTGTTTTTCTCAAATCCCAAGCATGAAAAACAATCATAGTTGATAGAAAAACATACTAGAACATGTTTGGACTCATTTAAAGAAGATTTAAACTCGAAATCCTCAAAAATCCGAAAATGAGAAAATGAGGAGAAAAATGAAAAATCTTGAATTCAATCCATTTTTCTTCAATCTAAGCTTAGATTCTAGTTGTTCTAAGTTCATTTAACTCAAATCCACGGTTTTCTAAGCTCAAACAAACCTAGATTTCAAAAAAATGCACAAAATTGAAAATTTTGTAAAAAGTTTAGAAATCTCAAAACTAACCTCGAATCGAAGCTTCAATCCGCGTTCTCGGTTGCCAAATCATGTCCCCGAGCTTCCTCCTTGCTAACCCGAAGCTTGGATTCGAAATTGGGTTTAAAAATTTGAGAGAGATGAAGAGAGAGAGTGAGCTGCCGAGAGAGAAATAGAGAGAGAGAGAGAGAGAAAATGTCACGGGAGGGAATGAGAGGAGAGAGAGAAAAAGGAAATAAATAGAGGAAATCGGTGGGCGGTTTTACTGTGCGAAAACCATGTGCCGCCCACGGTTTTGTAAAACGGAGTATTTTTAACATTTTACAAATTGTTGTATTTTAAAACTCAAAACATCATTTTAAAACAATAAGAAATCATTTGAACGCATCAATTTAACAATACAATCAAAAATTCAAAATCCAACCAAATAATCTAATTAATGTTAAAACGTTAATTATGGCACACTAATTCATCATTTACATTACATCAACATTAAATAAATTTCGGGGTGTTACAATATTGTATTAAAAAAATGTGTCATAACATTAGAGAATGTCGTGCATAATTTACTTGTCGTATATGGCGACTTTTCAATACAAAAACCTAGATCACCAATAGACGGACATCAAGACACAAGTCCTCTTAGTTCCTCTTAGTTCATCTCGGAAAGAGTGCTGGAATATATATGTGTTAGACTGTTCATTGAAAATCTGCAAGAAACTCATATAAACAAGTAATATATTGATGTCTGAGTATATTTTTTTTACGGAGATTGTCTTTAATTTGGATTAATTATAAAAATTGAGTTAGTTCTAAAATTATTTGAACGACCCATTACGAAAAAGATAAATAGCTAAAATTAAAATAAACAAGATAAGTTAGAGAGTATGAAAATATAGTATCTGAGAATTACCATTGCGCCTAAACCATTAACTTTTTTATTCATAGCAAACCAAATTGATAGCCGAGCAACCTATCTAACATCTATAGGCCTCTCTCGATAGCATATAGGAATGCCCGAAAATACATTATCCATTGTATTCCTGTGAGGATAAAAATACCAAAGGTTCATTAAGATCTAGGCCCTCTTTATTGGCTACACAGCTATGTGGTATATTCTTATCTTATATAACACATGTCATTCTATCCATGGCAAACATAAAGGTCAGCTATTCAACAACTAAATGGTGATCAAGTATTTAAAGGCATTAGGATCAAAATAGAGCAATCAATTTAGTAAGACAACATGCAGCACAGTATTAGAAATTTGAGATTGTACTATTTTCATTTAACGACCTTTTTTAAAAACCATCGTGGTAAGGAGGGAAAAAACGCGGGGAGTTCACCTGAAAAGAAAAAAACCGTTGTAGTAGGATGAAGACTCTTTCACGATGGTTTTTATAGAAAACCGTCGTAGTAGGTTTAATTTTACACGATGATTTATGATTAAAATTGTAGTGTAAGATGGAACCTTCCACGACGGTTTTTCCTAAAAACTATCGTAAAAGTGCATTAAAATCCTTATTCTACCTCGACAATCAGATACGAATCATGAACCCAGTTCTCAAAAACACAATTAGAACCTCCCAAAACTGTAATCGTCGTTCCTCTCCGCTTCCATCCTCTTTAATCTCCTTCCTAATGTTAAGTGTTTAATTAATCATGTATATTTTTAGGCTTTGATTTTGTCAATTACCTTTTTGGTTTGTAAATTTATAATTATGATTAGTTATTTAGATATGTTGGATATGATTAATTTGTGGATTAATTAGTATTATTGATCAATGTTTATTATTTTGTGGATATGATTAATTATTTAGATATGATTGGTATGATTAATTTGTTGATTTTTTAGTACAATTAGATATTTGGATATGATGGGTATGATTAATTTGTTTTATGGATATCATTTGTTATTTGGATATGATGGGTATGTGTAATTTATGGATATTTGAGAATGATTAGCCATATTGAAATTGATAGTATGAATAATTTTTGAAATTTGTGAATTTATATGGTATGATTTATATACGGTAGGTTAATTAATTTGTGAGATTTTTTGTAATTGAATTGCATTATATATATTTTGGTTTAAGACTTGTGAAATGGACAGAAAATGAATATAGGATTTTTGATTGACTAGAGAATATGTGAATGGTATGAAAGAATTCTTGGATTTTGTCAAAACTCATGCCCAATGTGATAAAATTCGGTGTCCTTGTGTTTAATATCGAAACCATATATATCATTCGATTCCAATTGTTAGAGGATAATTATTTCAAAATGGGATTGTAAATGGTTACCAAACGTGGCATTTTCATGACGAGTCTAAGTTCAATCCAACTTCATTAAATAAAAAAAGAGCCTATTGTGGAGGATAATATGGATGGTCATGACAGTATGGTTGACATGGTCAATGATTTGAAAGAACACTTTTTACACCGTCTAGACTTATTTGAGACAATAATGAATGATGCCGACACCCGTGTATAAGAGGTGTACCAATTTCACCAAAGTGTGCACTATAGTTGGATTATAGAATTTGAAAGCATCGGATGAGTGGTGAAATTCTAGTATCACAAATCTTATTGAATTTCTACAAAGGCTTCTACTGGAGGGTAATAAGTTACCAACTAGTATTTATTAGGCTAAGAAGAGTTTGAGAACTTTAGAAATAGAGCATGAGAAAATTTATGCTTGTGAAAATGATTGTGTTCTTTATAGGAATGAGAGACTGAGAATTATTGCCTAGTTTGTAAAGAGTCAAAGTGAAAGAAATGAAAGGAGCCAAAAACGATAAGAAAGGAATGCCAACAAAGGTGTTATGTTGCATTCCACTGGTACCACATTTTAGGTGTTTATTTGGAAACACAGAGTATGCCAAGTATTTGATATGGTATTGTGACAAACAGGTCGATGATGGTATGCTTAAACATCTAACGGATTCATCACAATGGAAGAGTTTTGCAGCCGATCATTCTGACTTTAGAATGACTCTAAGAAATATACATTTCACTTTGTCGATGGATGGAATAAACCTACATGGTAACATGAATAATAGACATAGCACTTGGTCCGTAATACTTGTCAACTATAATCTCTGTCCAAAAATGTGCATAAAATGAAAATTCTTAACGTTGTCTTTATTGTCTTTATTGATTCCAGGTCCTCACCAAGCGGGGAATGACATTGATGTGTACTTGGCACCATTAATTGACGACCTAAAAAACTTGTGGGAAAATGGAATCAAAGTTAGAGATACTTAGCAAGACGAGATGTTCACACTCCATGCAATATTGATATAGACAATTAATGACTTCCCCTTATATGGCAATTCATTCGGTTATTTGATCAAGAGTTCTATTGGTTGTCCTATTTGTATTAAGAAAATGTCTCATAAACGGTTGAAGAATGGTAACAAAACCATTTTTCTTGGTCATAGAAGATGGTCGCCAAGAGATCATTGTTACCATAAACAAAAGAAAGCCTTGATGGCAACATCAAAGAAAGAAACCCTCCTTAGCTTTTGACAGGAGAACAAATATTTGAAATGTAAAAGATGTAAAAGTGGTACTTTGAAAGAGAAAACGAGGTAAGGATGAGCCACCAATAGATGGACCATGGAAAAAAAAGATCAATCTTTTTCGAGCTTCCATTATTGAAAGTCACTTTTTGTTCATCATTGCTTGGATGTTATGCATATTGAGAAAAACATTTGTGAATCAATAGTTGACACGTTGCTTGACATTCCAAGCAAGACTAAAGATGGTGAAAGAGCATTGTTGGATCTTATAGAGATGGAGATTAGGACTAATTTATTTTTCAAGAAAAGAGGGAGCCATACTTGCTTACCTCTACTGAAGCACATGTTATCAAGAAGGGCAAAGAGAATGCTTTGTGAATGGCTTGCTTCATTGAAAGTGACTGTTGATGCTTACCGCTGTCCGGCGTCGGATCAACACCCAAGTGTGACTGAACACCTTCTGACCTCCTCTTAAGCTTGCCCCTGGTCAGGATTGAGTACCTGCGAGAGGGATGATTCGGAGAAATGGGGTTAGCCAATAGACAAGGGCTCTCCGATGCTCAAGGCAAGAACTGTTCGGCAGAGGTCGACAGCTGATTAAATGAGAAGAGGTCTCTCTCCATAAAACGTCATAAATGCATCCTATTTATAGGCCACTAGCTGGATCGGGTGCAAGATGGGTTTTGCCCATTACCCAGGTGTCACATCAAAGTGTATCAAGCAATAGGTGACAAGTGTCGCGTCCATAGTCCAATGGATTGGACTCTATCGGACGGCAGCACGCCTGCCTGGTGTTGGCCAACAAGGATGGGTAGTGACGTGTTATGATGAATAGCGTGGCCCGGCCCGAGCTAGAGTTCATCCCCTGAGGTGGCAACCTTCTTGGGGGCGTGCCCTCAGATCAGTGGATGGCTCCCTGGGAAGAAGCATAATTCTTCGGGTCGGGCGGTAGCCATTTCTGCCGAACTTATTTGCCGACCACCAAAGTTAATGTCCTCGGTGGGAGTGCCGAGCTACCCTCAACATTAGCCCCCCAATGCACCTGGTCGGTGTTCGACCGGGTGGACTATGCCGAGTGGGTGATGTCGGCTCAAAGGAAGAAGCGGGGTGAGGTGAAAAGACGCGCGGATCAGACGGGGGACGCATGTCGCGTCGTAGCCGTCTGTGTGGCTGTCAGGCGTATTAATTGCGCCTTTTGGGTTTTCGCGCTCGAACTTCCCTCTTAAAGTGGCTATAAATAGGGCCCCTTCCCTCCGTAATTTGCACTTCATTTTCAGAAATTTACGAACGAAAAATTTTAGCTGCCGAGCTCAAGTACTAGCCGAGGATTATATCAACCGAGCAACCAAGAACCCGAGCAGGTAATTCTCGAGTGAAAAATGAGTGATTTGTCCGACTCGCAAAACGTAGAGGCTTCATGGTCGGAAAGCAGCGGGGAGAGCAGTAGCTCTTCTTCGACTCAATCTGACGCCGAGGTGGCGTCCCATAGACGGGAAGGGGCCAGGCGGCTGGAGCAGATCCTAAGGGTCGATTCCCAGACCGTGCCCGAGCAAGAATTTTTAGATTTGCTGGGAGGGCACAAACTTATCAGGCCGTCCAGGGAGCAAGACCCTTACACTGGGGCGGCAACAGCGGGCCATTCCCAAGTTTTTCCAAGGGAGAGGACCGAGTTTCAAACCCAGGAGGACGCTCCGAGCACCTCTGGTCGGAATGCCGAGGCCCCCGTCCAAGTTGCAGGCGTGATTACGGTTGATGCCTCCGATGAGGAGCATGCGGCCGAGGAGGCAGGGGCAGAACAGCCGAAGATAGAGCAGGAGGCCAGGCCACCCGCGTACGGGGCGTCACAGCATATCAAATAAGCCGTCCTGGGCAAACCTCAGCGGCAGGATATACGAGCGCGATTACAGAGTCGCGGTTAGGGACATTGCGCGCCGAATTTGGTATTTCGGCCGATGTGGATCTCGTCGTTCCCGGCGAGGGAGATTCACCTTTAGAGGCGCCGGAGGGGTTTATCACCCTTTACGCCGAGTTCTTCAAGGCCGGGCTGCGTCTGCCACTGCACCGTTTCCTCCGCCGGGCGCTTAATGACTTTAATGTGTGCCTGGCACAATTAAACCCGAACAGCTACAGGTCGCTGATCGGGATGTATATTTTGTGGAAGTACCACCGGAGTACTGAGATGCCGCTGGAGGCCTTCAAGCAAGTATTCAAGATGAAGAAGCTTCCTCGGCAGTCCGGTTGGTACTACTTCACCGGCTTCAGAAAGGACTTCATTCTGGGCAACCCCGACTCGGACAAGCTATGGAAGTACGAATGGTTTTACGTCGGGGGAAACTTTTTAGCCCGAGCCGGTGAAGTTGTCCCCGAGGATGAACAAGTGCCGGGGTCATTCGAGATGGGGCACGTCTGGATTAAGCGCCCTTGGGCACCGAGCCATGTGATAGAGGCCGTGGACGAGCTGTTCGAGAAGCCTGAGTCGTCTAGACAACAGTCCTTTCTTCTGAGAAAGGACACCTTGTCCAGATACGGTTGGTTCGGGGCATCTAGCAGTCTTCCCCGAGCTAGGCGTTCTGCCCGGGAAACCGGGCAGGTTACTGTTGCCCATATGGGTGATGCAGATCTTCCAGGGCCAAGCACTTCCCGGTCCGGGTGGCCGACGAGGGAGCCTTCATTGTCCAGTACTGAGGACTCGTCCAGTGGCTCCCTCGGTGCGGGGCCACCTGTAGCCGACGAGAACCTCGAGGGCGTGATTAGGCTCCTGTACCCGTCGGGCCAACTCCGGATCGGAGGTCAGCCCAGAACTTTATTTATAGTCGCCGTCCTCTTTTATTTCGTCCTTTGCTTAACTTGGGTTTTCTTTGTACAGAAATGACCGCACCGAGCCCCGCTCTGGTAGGCTTACCCAGATGACAACACAGAGGAAGGGCAAGGGCAAGGCCGCCGAGGCCAGCAAAAAGCGTAAGCGGACGCCAGCACCCGAGCCCCCGACACGTACCGGGCAGACCTCCACATCAGTCCAAGCTCCACCGCCACTGCCAATAAGGACCTCCTCAGAGGTCGGCCGAGTAGACGAGGCATCCAGAGGTTCTTCCGAGAACCAACAAAGAAGGCGCCTGAACTACCGCAGGATGCTCCTTGAACGCATCGGGGACGTGGCTCCCTCGAATGACTTCTTTATGGAGATTCGGGGTGAGGACTTCCCCGATTTGTGCAACCTGGCACTCCGAACGGCAGCCTCAGTAAGTATCCAAGTCGACTAATGGTTGCAGGGACTTTCTATAATGTTGCCGAGAACTTATCCCTTGGTACTTTTCACAGCTGAGCGCCGTTGTGCACATGGCGCACTCCATCGGGGTGAGGGAGATCCACAAGGAGCAAGAAAGGCACAAGAAGACCCTCCTCCTGAAGTTGGACTCCGACAGAGAGCTCAAAGACACGAAGGATGAGTTAGGTCGGGCCAAGGAGGAGGCTCAGAAGGCAAAGTCCGAGGCCGAGGACATGTTGAGGCGGCTAAAGGAGGCAGAGGATAAGGCTGCTCGGCAGGAGGAGAAAGCCGCTCTGCTAGAGGCAAGACTAGCAACTCTACAAGCCGAGCATCACCGATTCGTGGCCGGGCTTCCGGATCGGCTGGCCGCTGCGGTCGAGGAGTTCAAGACGTCCCCCGAGTACACCAATCTCTACTTCGATGGAATGGTGGATCTCCGCGACCATCTGATAGAGAAGCATCCCGAGGCCGCTGCATTCGACTGGTCGGTTATTGCCGAGCCGGACCAGGGTGAGGCTGAGCAACAACGGGATGTTGAGGAGGTCATCGTTGTAGACGGTGACGACGGCGGGGATGTGCAAGCTGCCGAGGGCGGTCAAGACGACAGCGCGGCTGGGGACGAGACTCAAGCTGGTGATGAGACTCGGGCCGATTGATCCTCTGTTTCCTGCTTTTTGTGATTGGGCTTGGGAGGTGCCCGACTTTCTTGTACCTCCTTAATAAAGAAATTTAAACGATTTATATTTTCCCGTTTTGTATCCACTTTAGCTTACGTGTAGTAGTTTTTTTTTTACATCCCACGTAACATTTAAGGTTAGATACTTCTCGGGTAGATTCCCAGGCTGGGGGACAATTGATCGAGCAGAGGTGAATGGTTCGATTGTTTTCGGTAAATTCCAGTACCTCTGTCAGTTGATCCGAGGACTTCAGTTCTCGGTCGTTCCGAGTAGTTATCCACTTCTGCTTAGTTATCCAAGCAAGTTTAGGTTTCTGGTCTCGGTCGGGCAGGATGTAAACGGCGTACAGCTGCCCTTACCCTGTCGCCCCCCGTAGACTTGTGGAAGTTTCAAAGAAACTTTACAAGTATAGGACTGATCGGGCACATAAATGTGCCGAGCAACTTAAGGGTGTCTGCATGACAGACATGATACGTATATTGACTAGCCCCCCTGTCCAGTTTGACGAGGATGACGCCCTTGGCTGGGAGTCAACATCCTGTCTTCCGAGCTGGGGTTCCGGCGTCTTGGCCTAACACTTCCCTTAAAAACATTGCTCAGGCGGAATGAGATTAGGGAAGTTGTGTTCCATGAATGTAATATTTACATTGACTTTTCCAGTCCTGCTCAGCAGGTCTAGTTACAAAAGAACTGTGGCCAGAGGTCAAAAAAGGAATCTGGCTCTGATTTCCTGTTCTTTTTCAAGAATAGAATCTTTTTAACAGCTCGGTATTCCAAGGATGACCGAGCTGATTCCCCTCCAAATCGACTAGCTTGTAGGTGCCTGCTCGCACGACACCTTCGACTTTAAAAGGTCCTTCCCACTTCGGACCAAAGGACCCGAGACCGGGTTGCTGAACCGTGACTTTCTTCATTACTAAGTCACCAACCTTAAAGCTCCTCGGCTGGACCCGTTTGTTGAAATACCGGGCTACAACCTGATTCTGGGCTGCGTTACGGATGGATGCTCGGTTCCTTTTTTCTTCAAGTAGATCGAGCTCGGTCATCATGAACTTTTCATTAAGTTTCTCTTCGTATTGCTCAACCCTTAAGGTCGGCAATCCAACCTCGGCTGGGATGACGGCCTCTGCCCCATAGACCAGGGAGAACGGTGTCTCGGCAGTTGCAGTTCGCGCGGTTGTTCGGTATGCCCAGAGCACTTGGGGCAGCTCGTCGATCCACGCACCCTTGAGCCTTTCGAGCTTTTTCTTCAGATTGTCTTTAATTGTCTTGTTTACGGCCTCCACTTGGCCGTTACTCTGTGGATAGCTCAGAGAAGAGAAGACTTTCTTAATGCCGAGCTTCTCACACAAATGCCGTAAACCCGAGGAGTCAAACTGCTTAGCATTATCGGTCACGATATTGTGCAGGATTTCGAACCGACAGACGATATTTTTCCATACGAAGTTGGTGCACTTAGCTTCAGTCATATTGGTGCAAGGCTCGACTTCGATCCATTTTGTCAGATAGTCGATGGCGACGACACAATATCTGAATTACGAACGAGCCGGAGGGAGTGGTCCGATCAAGTCGATGGCCCATTTTGCAAATGGCCATGCTGAAGTCACTGGATTTAAAGGCTCGGCGTGCGAACCTAGCATCCGAGCAAATTGCTGGCATTTGAGGCATTTTCGTGCAAAGCTCACGCAGTCTTGCTGCATACTAGGCCAGTAGTAACCCTGCCGCAGGCATTTTTGGGTCAAGGAACGTCCACCCGAGTGATTGCCACACAGACCCTCATGAATCTCTTTCATTAAGTACTCGGCCTCCTGGGGACCCAAACATCTCAGGTATGGCGTTGAGTAGCCGCGTCGGTATAGCTTTTGCCCAATCATTGAATACCGGGCCGAGCTGTTACGTATCCGACGTGCTTCTTCTCGGTCATCGGGTAATTCGGCTAAGGTCAGGTACCAGATTATCGGGTCCATCCACGTGTATTGTGGTTCGGCTGCCAGGCTCATGACCTCCGTATTGATACTTGGTGCGGAGAGTCTCTCAACAGGAACGGATATCGGGTCTACTCCGCCTATCCTGGAGGCTAGTCGAGCGAGGACATCGGCTTCCACGTTCTCGGATCGGGGGATTTGCTTAAAAGTGTAGGACTTGAATTTTCCAAGCAACCGTTTCGCTTCTTTTAAATATGCCGCCATTGATTCTGCTCGGGCCTGGAATCCTCCTGTGACTTGCTGCACCACCAGCATTGAGTCACTATAGATAGTCAGCTGATCAACTCCAAGGTCCCGGGCAATTCGTAGTCCGGCCAGCAGAGCTTCATATTCCGCTTCGTTATTTGAGGTTTTGAAGTCGAAACGAAGGGCATAAATGACCTTATATCCGCCGGGGCTTGTTAAAATCAAGCCTGCCCCCGACCCATCAACGCAGGTTGAGCCGTCGACGTGTAGTTCCCTAAACAGCTCCGAGGAGAGGCCTTGTTCACTGCAGCTAGCTGTATCTGGCTCCTCCACGGGTGATTTCTCAACTGAAGGAGCGACCTTCCCGGCTTCTGTAAATTCGGCAAGGAAATTCGCCAGGACTTGGGCCTTTATTGCCGTTCTCGGTACAAAATGTATATCGTATTGGCCCAACTCGACCAACCACTTGGCCATCCGACCTGATATTTCCGGGCTCTGTAGGACTTGTCGGAGAGGAAACTTGGTCGGGATCTTAACGGTATGGCCCTGGTAATACGGCCGCAGCTTCCGGGCTGATGTCATTAATGGGAAGGCTAGCTTCTCCAATGATGAGTAGCGCTCCTTGGTGCCTTGGAACGCGTGGCTGGTATAGTAAACCGGCCTTTGGATCCCGTTTTCGTCACGGACTAGTACCAAGCTGACAGCCTTCTCCGAGACGGCCAAATAGGCGGTTAACACCTCGCCTGGCGAAGGTTTGGACAGGAGCGGGGGTGTGGCTAGGTAAGTTTTTAAGCCTTGGAAAGCGTCCTCACACTCCCTGCTCCACTCAAACCTCCCCTTAAGTGCCTTGAAAAAGGGGTGACACTTGTCGGTAGCCCGGGAGACAAATCTTGACAGGGCAGCCACCATGCCGGTAAGCCTTTGCACGTCTTTTACAGTCCGAGGAGAATGCATGTCTATGATTGCCTGGGCCTTAGCCGGGTTCACCTCGATTCCTCGTCGGTTAACCAAAAATCCGAGGAATTTGTCGGAGCCGACGCCAAAAGCGTATTTTGCCGGGTTAAGTTTCATCCCATACTCCCGGAGAATGTCAAAGCTAGCTCGGAGGTCGGCTATGTGGTCCATTGCTTGGACAGATTTTACTAACATGTCGTCCACGTAGACCTCCATAGTTTTCCCAATCAGCCGAGCGAACATTTTGTTAACGAGCCGTTGGTAGGTAGCTCCGGCGTTCTTAAGACCAAACGGCATCACAACGTAACAATACAAACCCTGGTCAGTAACGAATGAGGTTTTAATTTGGTCCTCTTCGGCCATTCTTATCTGATTATATCCGGAGTACGCGTCCATGAAGCTCAAGAGCTCGTGTCCGGCTGTGGCGTCAACGAGCTGGTCTATCCGAGGAAGCGGAAAGCAGTCCTTGGGGCAGGTCTTGTTAAGATCGGTATAATCGATGTAGACCCGCCACTTGCCATTCGCCTTTTTGACGAGGACGACATTTGCTAACCATTCTGGATATTTGACCTCTCTAATGAACCCAGCCTTCAATAGTTTCTGGACTTCGTCATTTATCGCGGCATATCTCTCCGGGTTGAAGGCTCTTCGTCTTTGTATCACCGGCATGTGACCAGGTTGGACGTTAAGCCGGTGGCTGATGATGCTCGGATCTATGCCGGGCATGTCTTCGTGAGACCATGCAAAAATGTCGCGGTACTCGGAAAGAAGGGATTCCAGGTCGGCCCGGATCTCAGGTTGTAACTGAGACCCGAGTTGGACTGTGCGTTCTGGCCTTTCGGGGTCCAGGGAGAACGGCACTAAGTCTTCGACCGGGGTGCCCCTTACTTCTTCCTCGGGAAGCCTAGGGTCTAGGTCCGCGAGCATCTTCGGCATCGGATCAGTTGGGAGGTCGATCTCGTCGATTGTGTGCACGGCCAGAATTCCCTGCTGTTGGGCTGAGGCTGCCCGGACTGCATTTGCATAGCAAGCCCAGGAATCCACCTGGGACGAGCGGATTACTCCAACGCCACCGTCGGTTGGCAACTTCATTGCCAGGTGATATGTCGAGACCACGGCTTTTAATCCGTTGAGTGTCGGTCGGCCGAAGATTATGTTATACTGAGAGGGTTTATCGACGACCAAAAAGTCGACCACCCGAGTAACTCTGGCAACACCTTCTCCAAAAGTTACTGGGAGACTAACCTTCCCGATTGCTCGGACACACTCACCCGCAAAGCCAAAAAGTGGGGTCCAGACCGAGACCAAAGGCGCATTGCTGATCTTCAGTCTGTCAAACGCCTGCTTAAAGAGAATGTCCGCCGAACTGCCATTGTCAATTAAAACACGTCGTACAACGTTGTTGGCGATAGGCAGTTCGTAAACCAAGGCGTCGTTGTGGGGATGCATCAGCCGGTCTGCTTCCTCCTCAGTGAAGGTGATCGGGATGTCTTCTTGGCGGCATATCTTATTGATATGCTCGGAGACATTCATGAAATCACCCCGTTCGACCCGCCAGGCTTCTCTGACGTAGGATCGCCACCCACTCGATGTGTCCCCGGCTACAGGCCCGCCAAGTATCGTGTGTACGATATTCGGGGGTTCCGGGGCGTTCACACTATCGGTCCTGGGTCGGCCCTGTACGTCTCGGCCTGACGAGTCGTTCCTTCCAGAGGTCGCCCTCAGGTTTATGGCCTTCTCCACGAAATCCTGCAATAGACCTTCTCGGACCAGCCTTTCTATTTGGTCCTTAAGTTGGATGCATTCTCGGGTTGTATGACCCACATCCTGATGGAATTTGCAAAATTTTGACTGGTCACGCTTCGCCCTAAAGCCTCGAAGCTTGGGCGGTGGTGTCAACAGATTCTTGTCACCGACCTGGGCAAGCACCTCATCAATGGTTGCCACCAGAGGTGTGTAGTTTTGGAACTTGCCGGTCGGCCCCTTCGGCCTGTCAGATTTCTCCTTCTTCTGCTTCTTCGCATGCTCGGCACTATCCTGCACTGGTCTTTTTTTCTGCTTCTTTTCCTTTTTCATCCCGCTTGGGCCAGCCTCCTCCCGACGGCTTTTCATGTACTCGGCAGCGTCTGCATGCCTTTGAGCATAGCTGAGCATTTACGAAAACGTGTTTGGCTGCTCGAAGGCCAGGGACCAGGTCAGCTTCTCGTCTCGGAGGCCCCCTACAAAAATATGTTTGAGGGTTTCGTCTTCGACGTGCTTGACCTCAAGGGCAGCCCGGGTAAATCGGTTGACGTAATCCCTGACACTGCCGTCTCCCTGCTTGACAGCGTATAGAGAAGTTATTTCTTTCCTCCGCGTCCTAGTTGTAGAGAATGCAGCGGAGAAGGCGTCAGTTAAGTGCCCAAAAGAAGAAATCGACCCTGGTTTGAGCCGTCGAAACCACTGCCGAGCAGGGCCTGTAAGGGTGAGGGAGAAGGCTTTGCACATTGCAGCGTCACTGGCATTCTGCAACAGCATGTGCCCGCGAAAGAGCTTGGCATGCTCATCCGCGTCGGTGGCCCCATCGTAAGACTTGATTTGTGGGACCTTGAACTTCGGCGGCATGGGTGCCCGCATTATATGATCCGGGAAGGGCGGACCCTGCGCCCCGATCTCATCCGAACTGAACCTGCAATTGCGGATGTCATCGATCTGTCGCTGCAGCACCTGAAATTGGCGACTATTCGTATCTTCGGGCAGTTCGACCCAATAAGGTACTCCGCCCTCAGCACGGCCTTCAGCTCTGCCTTGGCGGTTTCTGTTAATCCCTCGGTATCCGAGCCGATCAAATACCGAGGCTCTAGAACCTTATGGTGAGGGGACATGGTGTGGTTGACGTCCCATCTGTCGTTCATGAACCAGTCGATTATCGAGCAGGGGCCCTCTGGTGGATCCTGCAGACTGCTCTGATCGGTCCTCCCAGTTAGTGGCACTCTGCTCACGCCGACCCTCTGCCTGGTCAACCTGGGCAGGGGGTGGCGGTTCTGGCGCAGCTTGTTGTCGAGCTTGCGCGAGCTGCCGAGTTAAAATCCAAACTGCATCTGTGAGCTCTTGGATGGGGTCATGTGCAGCTCGGGCCTGCATCGACTCAGCTCTTGCCGCGCTTCCTTGCCCTCCGGACCGAGATCTGGCGGTCCGAGGACGACTGCTGGGCCGTTCTGTAGCTGGTTGCCTATGCCTGGCATCGCCCGACTCCTGATGTCGGGCGGTACTATCTCTTACGTTACCTCGTGTTGTCATTTCAGAAATCCGAGGTAGAATAACTTTGGATTGGGGCGCGTCGGCCCTCCTTCTAGCGTCAAAATGTTGATGCTTACCGCTGTCCGGCGTCGGATCAACACCCAAGTGTGACTGAACACCTTCTGACCTCCTCTTAAGCTTGCCCCTGGTCGGGATTGAGTACCTGCAAGAGGGATGATTCGGAGAAATGGGGTTAGCCAATAGACAAGGGCTCTCCGATGCTCAAGGCAAGAACTGTTCGGCAGAGGTCGGCATCTGATTAAATGAGAAGAGGTCTCTCTCCCTAAAACGTCATAAATGCATCCTATTTATAGGCCACCAGCTGGATCGGGTGCAAGATGGGTTTTGCCCATTACCCAGGTGTCACATCAAAGTGTATCAAGCAATAGGTGACAAGTGTCGCGTCCATAGTCCAATGGATTGGACTCTATCGGACAGCAGCACGCCTGCCTGGTGTTGGCCAACAAGGATGGGTAGTGACGTGTTATGATGAATAGCGTGGCCCGGCCCGAGCTAGAGTTCATCCCCCGAGGTGGCAGCCTTCTTGGGGGCGTGCCCTCAGATCAGTGGAAGGCTCCCCGGGAAGAAGCATAATTCGTCGAGTCGGGCGGTAGCCATTTCTGCCGAACTTATTTGCCGACCACCAAAGTTAATGTCCTCGGTGGGAGTGCCGAGCTACCCTCAACAGTGACATAAGGTTATTCTTCAAGCTTTAAAAAGTTGGTGTTGATGAAGGATTTGAAACTCTTTGAAATGAAAAGACATAATTGTCCCTTATAGATGTAAAAATTACTACCACTTGCATTGTAGAGAATTCTAACAAAGGATGTGAGATTTGCAATTACCAAGTTGTTCTCATTCTTTAATTCAATATGCTCTAAGGTAATTGATCACTTATGCTAGATTCATTACAATCGGAATTGGTGTAAACCTTATGCATCGTTGAGAAGTATTTTTCATCGACATTTTTTGACATTTAATGGTGTATTTAGAATATGAAGTCAGACCGGTGTATTTGAGATAGATGTACACATTTGAAAGGTATTTGAAGTTTTAGAAAGGCTATGTGAAGAACTGAAATAGGCCGGAAGGATATATCGTAGAAAGTTACATAGTGGAAGAATCGATTGAATTTTGCTCTGAGTACTTGTCCATTGCGGAAGCAATTCGTGTGCCAAAGACAATAAACATTGAGGCTAGGGGACTATCTATTGACAATCCTTCCTTGGTAACACTAGTAGAAACTGTAGATTATATGATAGTTTAAAACCATCGTGGTATGTTTTCACAACGGTTAAACCGTCGTATAATCGTCTGTCGTGGTACCACAAAACTTTTCACAACGGTTTTTTATTGTCGTAGAATCCTTATTTTGGTAGGGTTCTAGGATCTTTGGATGAGGCTATCACGATGGTTTTCACCAAAAACTGTTGTGAAACGCTAAGCTTACACGACGGTTTTTATGAAAACCGTTGTGTAAGGTTAAGCTTACTGCACGACGGTTTTCATAAAAACTGTCGTGTAATGAAAACCGTCGTGTATGCTATGCCTTACATGACAGTTTTCATAAAAACCGTTGTGTAAGCTTTGCCTTACACTACGGTTTTCATAAAAACTGTCGTGTAAGGCTCTGTTTCACGACGGTTTTCATAAAAACCATTGTGAAAATGTTGGTCTGAAGCTAAAAAAAATAACCAAAATTTTTGGTTTCCCACAATATGAAGAGTCCCATATTTTCACCATTAATACAATGCCCTGACTTCATAATCACATAATTACATTGAACTATAGAATTTTTACAAAATCATATATATATATATTTACATTGTAAAGTCATGTACTCTTTTTATGCTTGTACAAGAGTTGATGGATTCTTGGTGTCTAAGTCCATGTCTTTACGTTTGAGGTAATGAAGTGATAACAAAAATAAATAGAATTAACAAAAATATTGAAAATAAAATTAAGTAACTAAAACACAAACACATAGTCATAGAAGCTTTTCATTAAATATGTAGTGGGCATCGCAATAATACTTAGGCATCACAAACACATAGAAAGTAACTTATTCTCAAGCCAAAATGCTAAATGTTGTTGAAAGTTCTTTCAAACACCAAATACAAGTAATACATACTACATGACAAATAACAAAGTAATTTAAGTAATATAGAAACTAAAACTAAAGCTAAATAACACTAAAATAGCCAAATAATACTAAGTTTAGAACTAACTATAACACTAAAACTAAAACTAATAGTTTGAAATTTACCAACAGTAGTGGAGTTGGAAGAACGTCAAGGGAGGAGTCAAACGACGGTGGAGTCGATGGAATGTCAAGGGACGAGAACGAACGGCAACAAACGATGCAAAGTTTGTTAGGGGTTGGGTCGAATGATGGTGGGTCCGTGGAGAGAGTGACTGGAGGATGTCAAAGTCCGTGGAATGTCTGGGTGGCTGCGTTCGTCGGTGGCTGGGCCGTTGGGGGGGGGGGGGGGCGGGGGGCGCGGAAGGGAGGAGGAGTTAAAGAGAGAAAGGGGAGAGAAAAGCAGGTTTAGGAGTTAGAGAGGGTTTGAGTTGGAGAAATTTTGAATAAATAGAAAAGGCTATGACATTGATGCATGCTTAATTTTAGGCGGGGGACTAGAAATTTCTTATATGTGGAACCTTTCACGATGGTTTTTAGGTTTGAGAGTTAGAGAGGGTTTGAGTTGGAGAACTTTCGAATAAATAGAAAAGGCTATGGCATTGGCGCGTGCTTAAATTTAGGCGGGGGACTAAAAATTTTGAATATACAGAACCTTTCACTACAGTTTTTATAAAAACCGTCGTGAAATGTAAGGCAGAACCTTTCACGATAGTTTTTTAAAAATCGTCGTGAAATGTAAGACGGAACCTTTCATGACGTTTTTTATAAAAACTGTCATGAAAGGTCCACATATTTGAAATTTTTAGTCCCCCGCCTAAATTTAAGCATGTGTCAAGATGCATAAACTTTAATAACGGTTTTTATAAAAACCATCATGAAAGGTCCCATATTTGATATTTTTAGTCGCCCGCCTAAATTTAAGCACGTGTCAAGATGCAAAACCTTACACGAAAGTTTTTATAAAAACCGTCGTAAAAAGTCCCAATATTCAAAATTTTTAGTATGCAGAACCTTTTACGACGGTTTTTATAAAAACCATCGTGAAAGGTCCCATATTTAAAATTTTTAGCCCCCCGCCTAAATTTACCTTTCACGACGGTTTTTATAAAGACTGTCGTGAAAGGTCCGTATATTTAAAATTTTTAGTCCCCCGTCTAAATTTAAGCATGCGCCAAAATGCAAAAACTTTCACGACGGTTTTTATAAAAACCGTCATGAAAGGTTCTATATTTGAAACTTTTAGTTTCCCGCCTAAATTTACCTTTCACGACAGTTTTTTTAAAAACCTTCGTAAAAGGTCCCATATTTGAAATTTTTAGTCCCTCGTCCAAATTTAAGCACACGCCAAGATACGGAACCTTTCATGACAGTTTTTATAAAAACAGTCGTGAAAGGTTCAAAATTTCCTTTCACGACAATTTTTATAAAAACTGTCTTGAAAGGTCCGGATATTTGAAATTTTTAGTCTCTTGCCTAAATTTAAGCACGCGTCAAGGTGCGGAACCTTTCACGACAGTTTTAATAAAAACCATCGTGAAAGGTCTACATATTCAAAATTTTTAGTCCTCTGTCCAAATTTAAGCATGCGCTAAGATGCGGAACCTTTTACGATAGTTTTTATAAAAACTGTCGTAAAAGGTTTCTTATTTGAAATTTTTAATCCCCCGCCTAAATTAACCTATCACGATGGTTTTTACTAAAAACTATCGTGAAAGGTTTTGCACACTAACACGACAGTTTTTGTATTTTCAGGCGTACTCTCTGCTTTTTTACCTCTCTTTACCACGATGGGTTTTGAAAAAACATTGTTAAATAAGGGTTGTATAATCTCAAGATTCTAGTAGTGAGTTACCACGACGGTTTTTTAAAAAACTGTCGTGGTAGCTCCCGCACTTACCACGACAGATTTCGTGTTTGCAGGCATAACTCGTCACTTTTTTTTTGCCTTATCACAACGGTTTTATAGAAGCAGTCATTAAATAAAGGTCATATAATCTCGAATTTGTTATAGTGTAAATCAAGAAGAGTGGGAGCAAGCTTATCTTTATGTTTTGCACAATGTTAATGAAGTGGAGTCTTTCATTGAGGTGTACATGAAGGAATTAAAAAAAGTGAACCCAAAGGGAGCAAGAAATTAGAAATAGTTGAAGATGAACACAACCAAACCTTTCTGGAATCGATTGTAGCACATATCTATGTTAACTGCTCCATATCATAAGATAAAAGCGTGTCAAAAAACTTAAAGAACCTAGCTAGAGGGCCATCGTTGGTAGTTACAAAGTAAACATCATTTCCATAAATGGTTACACCTTATACACTCAAGAAAGAGATGAAAAGTATCTTGCCCAAAATAGGGGTATGACTCTCTGTGAGATGAAAAGTATCTTGCCCAAAATAGGGGTATGACTCTCTGTGTCAAGGCTATGCATATTTACTCCACCAAGGACAAGAATCCGGTATATGGGACAATAAACTACTTTGGTTTCATTGAAGATATTTAGGAACTTGTTTATGGGGGATTGTGCATAGCACTTTTTAAGTGCAAGTGAACTGACAATAACTGTCTTAAGACCGATAATGATGGCATCATGGTGGTTGACTTTAGCATATTGGGATTCAAAAACAATCCCTTCATTATGGCATCATAACCAATCTAAGGTTTTTATGCAATAGATCCCGAAGGTTTGGAATTTTCCCTAGTTGTCCTGATGAAGCAGAATAGTAGTTATTGATGGTAAAAAGTTGTCAAAGATTACACAGACATCCCCCCATTTACAAAGAGATTGCCACCAGTTGAAGATATTGATGATTTTGATGATGATGTTTCCCACTTCCTTCTCGAAGATGTGGAATGGACATATGTTGAGGAACCAAAGAAAAAAAGAGGAAAAAATGAGCATTTGTGAACAAATTTATGTCAATTTATTTCAATATAGTTTTTTTTGTTTTTTGTTTTTTCTTTTTTTCTAAGTTAAGGACATATATTTTATTGATAAAAATAGCACAAAGTAGAAACTCTAGGCCATTGGATGTATAACACATGGGCTAGCCACCTTGGGTAGCCGAGAAAATGGGCCGAAAAAAGAAATATGCTGGAAAAGCAAGAGAGTTACAACCTAAGATAAAACAACATCAAGCGGTTACGAAACAACCCGTTGCGAATGAGTCCTTACATTTATTTAACTTTTCTTCAGTTCCTTTAGAATTTATGCAGTTGGCTTTTTACGCACATGCTTTCATGCGAGATGGGTTAGTGGTTCAGTGCCTGATACCGGGAAGAATCACTGGCAATAAAATTCCTATCTATGTGGAGTATGAAGACATTTATTACTTCATCATCTTTTATAAAATCAAGGCAAACTGTGTAATTTTATACCTCAGGTAATAGCTCTATCCTTAATTCTTACTTTTTAAAATCTAAGTAGAGTTGTAAGGTATGTTCAAACAAGTTAGTGCATTATTTTCACTGTAGATTTTTTTTTTTTTGAAATATTATAAACATCAAGGCAAGAGTCACAATTTTACTTCGTATTGCGGCCCTTGTCTCAAGTAGTGTAATAGGCCCACATAGTGATATTAAAGAGCATGCCACATCACTTTTCAACCTTTTAGCTCAAGCACCGAAAAGGGAAATTATTCTTCGTGCCATACAATATTAGAGAACCTTGGATGTTGGCACTTGTTTCACTATAGGAGAACCAAATATTTTGGTTTGATCCCCTCGGACACTAACCATGTGATGATTTCGTATCACTCATAAAATTGTAAGTATCAATTTTTCTTGTAAAATTAGCTATGTTAAGTTTTATAGAATTGTGTTTATTAATTCATTTTAATTATGACACATTGTTAGGATGCCTAATGATTAGAAACTTCAAGTGGAAAGCAGTGTAACAACGCGAGTGAACGGAATGCTATATTACCACCGCAAGTGTCCTAGACAAGAAGGAAACATAGAATGCGGTTTTTTTTTTTTTTTTAATTATGTGTTACGTGCGAGACATAATTAATTATAGTATACAAGGGCTATCAAAAAATGAATTTTATATACATAAGGATATAAATGAGGTGAGAGTTGAGTGGGTACAATTTGTAAGTAGATATCTTACACATAGATAGAGTAGATAAATGTTTAAGTAAAATAGTTCAATGTAAATGATTTTGTAAACATTTTGTATTTCAATATACATATCTTATTTTGCAATTAGGACCTTGTAGTAATAGATAACACATGAAACTAGCCATTCCGTAGAAAATAAAAAATTCAGGGTATTTTTTTGGCCATGACCAATTTTTTACGATCGTTTCTATCAAAAACCGCAATGGAAAATAACCTTACATGACAGTTTCTATGAAAAATCATCGTATAAGGCCCAAGGTTTTTTACGATGGCTTTTAGAAAAAACCATTGTGTAACGATAACATTCCACTACAGTTTTTCGAGAAAAACATCGTGGTAGATTCGTGACTACTGACCTCAACTGCCACCTAAAGGGTCATTCCACGACGGTAAAAAACGGTCATAAAAGCTCATGAAGGTACCACAACGGAGGTTTTCACTACAGTTTTTTAACTATTGTGAAAGTTTTCCACAGTTTTAAATCGTCATGGAAGGCCCAGTTCATAGTAGTGTTAAATTAAGAATGAAAATTTAAAAATAAATCTTTAGATGATGCTACAATTCTAGAACAAAAAGAACATTAATTCATAATGGAAATTAAAAGTACAATCTTAAAGATTTCAATATTAACAAGCAATAAAAATAAGTAGAAGATAATAAAGTTTAAGAGAAAATTAGTGTAGAAATCCCCTCAATCTCTATTGCTCTTCTCCCTCTTCTTACCTCTTGGTATTTTGTTCTTTGAAATTGTTGAAAACAAAACCTAAAACTAATCCTAACTCTAGAAATAAAACTCTCAAAATAAAAATATTTACATTTTTTCTGTTTATTTTTTCTTTTTCTTTCTCATTTTTCTCTTGTTTGGATTTCAGCTCTCCAAGAAGATGAAGTCATCCAAAGAACGAGGCTTTCTTCTGCTCAAATGGAGGCTTCCCTTAAATTCCTTATGCCAACCAAAAAAAGGAGCATAGGAAATCTGATGCTAATCAACACGTGGCACAAAGCAACTGGAGGAGCATTGGTTGAGGTGACGTGGCTGCATGCAAATGCCTAGAGTGTGAGGATGCATGGAAGAGCAATGGGCCATGAAAAACTGAATTGCCAACAATTGGAAGTGGGGCACTAACAATGCAGGACGCTCGCTTGTCGATGTGTGATACACATGCCCATTCAGACCTCTCTGCTGCTGATCTAACGGTGAAAAATAGGAGTGGAGATGCCTTATCTCTCCTCTACATGTGAGTTTAGTTTTTGATTAAATCAATTTGAATAATTGAGAAATTAAAATTCAATTGAATTAAAATAAAAGTAAATCAACAAAAAAAAAAAAACAAAACACATAAAAATAAGAAAAATGAACTAAACTTAAACAACAATATCAAGAACATAACAAAAATATGTACATTAAAGTGCATGAATAACTTTACTTTTATAGAGTCATCATTGAACATTAATCTTTAACTCGATGTGTAGGACCTATGCCTCTCACAAAGGGTGGGCTTGGACCTTACTTGCCTAGGCTAAAAGAGTTTGTCATGTATGTCGATACACACTACAACACACAATCGCGCACTATTTTTTTTTTTTTCAGAAAATGATAAAGATTATGAGGGCTAATTTGTCAATTATAGTTTAAGTACCATAATGCATAATCCAAATGAAAGTTTAAGATAATACATTGTGACATAAAATGTTTAAATATTACTGTTGGTTTAAAAAAATTGTTTACGATTTTATTATAAAATTCTATAATATTGTATAACGAGGGTATAATAGATTACAATTTTATGATAATAAGTGTGAAAAGTTTATAGAATTATTTGTTTTGGTTAAATTATGGAACTAAAGGCATTGAGTGGGTAGATGAATTCCAGTTTAACATTTCTTTTAATAATTTTAAAAGAGATTTTATTAGAAGATGATAAACTAATGCCTAGTATGTACAAGGCTATAACACTCATTAATGGGTATAAAAGTGCCAAATTTAAATATTAGTGTGCTTACTAAAATTTTGTAAAAATTTGTTGCATCAAAATATATCCCATATTATTTATTCTATTCTTTTTAATTTTTCTAAAATTTTTCTACGCTTATTTAGCATAATTATAAAAATGCCCTAAACTTCTAATTATTTATGAAAATGACATTTTCTGTCCAAAATCTTCGATAGAAAATTTCTCTACCTTTTTTCTTGTCTCTTGCCATCAGCTCACATAGGATGTTGAGCCTTTTTCTCCCTTTAAATTTTCTTCGTCACTTTCGCTCCTTCACCCACGTCTCTTTCCTCTTGTTCTTCTTTCTTTCTTTCTTTCACATCGTAGAGGCCAAAACCCAAACAACATAAATAACCCAAAGGCTAAAACTCAATCTTTTTTCTCAACAAAAACACTCAAACAAAGCTCCATCAACTCATAGATCAAGGATACGGGAGGATTTTCAAGATCAAACAATGTTTTTTAGCTAAGTTTTGAGGTTTGATTCTCAATAGTCAAACTCTGATTTAAATTATGATTTGAGTATGAAAATTGTTAGAAATTAGTTTATGATGATTGTAGACCATTTATGCGTCATTTTTTTTTTGCTTAGAATGATGTTAGAAAACCAAAATTTCGAGAAAAAGGATGAGAAACCATGAATTGGAGTTTTGAAAAAATTTTGAGAACAAAAACGACAATAGGACCCTAAAAACGATATGACTCGTTGTTTATTGTAGCTTAATAGTGCCAACGACACGACATCGATTTACTGTAGATTACAACACTGTTGTACTGTAGTAGACATTGTTTTACTATAGCAGTCCCAAATCATGCATATTTATGGTTAAATTGTTTAGAAGGCACACTAATAAATAAATTAACATAATGATAATTTAAACGGTGATATTGTTAGGATAATTTCTAACTATATACGACATAAGGTTGTTGAGATATTCGAAGCATACGTGGTGATGGTGACAAGCTAGAAGTTATTAGTTGATTAGTTACTAAAGAGGTAAGGATTTTATTACTCAACTTTTGTGAGATTTTATTTAATTAAAATTGGTTCTCCGTTTTGCAAGATAAATTATATATTTCTTTGTTAATATTATTATATGAATATGACTTCAGACATAATACTGTGGACCTGTCCTGTATTATACAACGAAGTCAAGTGATTTGACATATTTTAATACAATTTTGAGAAAAATGGTTAGATAATACAGACTCTATACATATTAGTAAGGATATAAGAGGATTGTGAGATATGTAGAGGGCGACGGTTACGTCCATAGGTACGTATACCCTAAAAGGTAAATAGCGGGAGGCATCAGCGCTTCCTTAGGTCGAAAGTCCTAGAACCACTGTACATGAAACGTCTTAGTGAGAATATAGGACTCGATATTCCTTCACCGACGACTCATGGTTTGGTATTTGGAGTTGTCAAGTGCACCCTTGGGGATTACGATGAGTAGAAATACTTAATTCTAAGTTTCATTGTGGATGTCGATAATCATTACTTAAGCAAAAATAATGTTATCTAAAAACAAACATGGTAAAGTTCATCTATAGAGCATCCACCAGTTATGGACATAAGGGAGTTATTTTAAAGTAAATAATATTATATTAGATACAGTAAATTATAAAACCTAAATGTGAGTAATGGTTTTTTTACTGGGCATGCCGATGCTTATTTCCTATTACTTTTACATCTCAAGTGGAGTTCAGTGTAATCTATCAGACGAGAAATAGACAACAATGCTACCTGTGACATGTCGGAGTTTCTTTTAGCTTTATATATACATTTCATTTGATCATGTAAGAATCTTAAACTATAGTGTTAGCTGTGTTTATTTATCTATTGACTAGAAACTGTATAATGATATGGTTGTATTTTTAAATATCGGTGCTAAACTAAACTATGTTGTGTTATTTAAATATTTTCTATTTTGTTTTATTCTAAAGACCCACGAGCAATGCTTTAAATTATTTGAAACTATATTGTAAAATTTATTTATATTTACTAAATACTACTAACCTCCATTTAGGAGCGTTACAAAGGCTAGGAAGATGTTGAATGGGAGTTTGGTATACATGATAAGACAACATTGCATTAACATTGTCTTAGGGGATTAATTGGAGCACTTAGAAAAGAAAAGGGTTTAAATTTTAGTTTAATACAATCTTATGCTTGGTGTTGTATTATCGGGTTTGTAAAAATTTTAAAACATTATAGTCAAATTGTAATTTTACAAAATTTGAAGGAAAAAAGTATAATTTAAAAAAGTAACATAAAATTTTATTTTTACCCCTTAACTTTTAAAAAGATACAATTTGGCCCTAAATTTTATAAATATTTGCATATAAGTACCTAAATTTTATTTAGTGTACATCAATTCCCCGACTATTATGCTTAGTCCTATGCTTAGAAATAGATTCGAGCATGGACTGGATAAGAGTTTATTCACTCTAATCGTTTAAAATTTTTCACTAAATGAAGTACTTCAAATTTAATCTTATCCAATCCTCTATAATCTTGTCGACCGGATAGGAACTAGGATTACAGTACAAAATGATACAAGCTTTTCCATGTGAATGTGTCCTTTCCTAGAAAGATTGTGAAGGGTTGAATAATGTCTAGTATAAATCATCGTCGGGTGAAACTTGAAGAAAAAGTATCAAGTAGTTGAAAAGGAGTAGTAACCATAAATGTTTCGTTGCATATCCTATCAAAATCACGTTTGAAATAATTATCCTGAAATGCAGATCATGTGAAGAATTTTAACTTGTCACCATGATAAACAATCGATGATGGGAACCTTTGACTTTCGGCCGACTAACCACAATTGCAAAACTTTGAAATAGGAAATTCAAAACTTGATCTGAAATTTACGAATCTTCATTTTACTTTGTCAATGGATAAAAAAGCCTACATTGTAATATGTCTTATAAATTATAAGTTAAGGTAGATAAAAACAGCTAAGATGCTATCAAGTAGTTGAAAAAGGGGTCCGATGAAGGTCTTATAATACATTCTACTATTACCACGTTTGAAATGATTGCCTACAATGCAGATTTAATGAAGAATTTTAAATTGATATCATGATAAACAATCGATGCTGGGAAGTTTTGACTTCCAGCGTATTACGATTTATGCCCTTAGTATTAAATACCATTGATGTATTTAATAGACATTTAGTTTTTAATAGATAATAAGGCTATATTTTCATGTTCAATAGAGAAATTATCCTATTTACTTTCATATCATTGATTGTATATGACAAACAAACAAAATGTCCCCAATATTATACTAACTAAATCTTAAATTGTGCATATATGGGTTTATATGCAAAAAGATGTGATTATAACATTAATAGTCTAAAATTATAGTCTACAACTTGTAAAATAAATACAGTGATCTTATTCTTAATAAATCTACATCTAATTTAAGAGGCTGTTTATCTTGGTTGTTAGGAGCAAGCTAGGCTCCATAGTAGACAGATTGATATGCTAGACCTAAGCAGAGCTAATATACCAAACTAGACCTAAAGTGTTAATTGATTCATTAATAATTCTGTTTACTAGATCAATTCACTTTGATAATCATTTATATGTTATCTTAATCCAAAAGTGAGTTTATGCTTTTAGCTTGTGCCTTTTGATATACTAAAGACAGAAACTCCAATGATCGAAACTTCTATTTTGTTGTTATTGAAGGCATGATCTATATTCGATGAAAGCATAATTTACAGATACATAATTCATAGCTTTTTGACAAACGTGGATGTTATTCTTCAAAAGGCATTATTTGGGAAATTGGAAAAGAATGGGCCCATATCATCTTGATACATTTGGTAACCGAATGATATTTCATTTGTATTTTTTATAAATATAATTTTCACAAATAAGTAAAATAAAGGAACTTTGGGGTCAAGAAGATAAAACGAAACTTGTTCTTAAGTCGACTATGGTGATCTATGGGGACATGCATCTAAGACTTTACAGAGTTTAGTAAAACGATATACTGCTAAGGATAAAGCTTTCAAGTATATAGTGGGATGACACTAAAAATAATTAATAAATAAATTGGTTACTTTATTTGTAATTATAGGAGATTAATAGTGTACATTTATTGGATCTCAATACTAGCTCACTAACTTCGGTTACGCATCGAGCGATAGTCGAATACTAAGGAAAATTCAAGAGGTATTTCAATTTGGACTTATTGGACCTGAATTGAGTGTGCATAGTAGTCTAGTTGGACTATATGTGGCACCTACTACATTGCTATTCTAAAAAAATAATTGTTTGTTTGATTTTAACAAAATAGTTATTCAAATTAGGTTTGGGATTTTAGATAACTAATTATTATATATCGAATTTGAATAATTAAGGGTGCGTTTGGTACGAGTATTTGAGTAGAGTATTTGAATGAAGATTTAAATTTTTGTGAGAGAAAATACTGTAGCAAAATAATTCAAACCATGATTTGAAAACTGAAACAAACACACTCTAATTCAAATCCTAATTGAATTTGAATTAAGGATAACTCGCTACTTGTAATGATGTTATTCTAATTTAAATAGGAATTACTTGAATTAAAAATAAGATGGATAATGTAGAAATAAAAGTTTCCTATCCTGAAAAGGAAACAAATTGAGACTGCATCTTTAGGCTGCGGTTGGCGCCAACACCACAAGAAAATTTTTCTATGAGTGGCATGTTCCGTAGGGAAATTTCTTTGTGGTGGGCAAGTGTAATTGGCGAAACTTGGGTGAAAAGTTTTTTAGGTTTCCTAGTTTGAAAAGAATACCTTTCATCACATTCTATAAATAGAGACCTTGGGTCTCTGCAATTTCTTTAGACTATCAAAATGTAATTTGTAGAGAAAAATTAATTTGTTCATCTTTAACAATTAATATTTTTGACACATTAATGGTTGGTAAGAGAAACTTGGTGGTGAAGAATTATTGTATTGTGTCCACACATAGGACGATCAACTGAAGAAGAATAGAGTTGAAGATCCGTTGGTAGAGATTCATAAGTTTCTGTTTCTCGTGTTTAGTTTTTGTATGTTAGAGATATGTATTAAATTATGTAACAATTAATTATTCATAACAATATAAGTTAGCATCCTATTAATGGAAATTTTAAAATTATGTTGCGTGTATATATACGATTATATTTCCAACACGGCCCACTTGCCACGATAGAAGGTCTTGGACATTGAAAATTTAGAAGTTAATTTGGAACCTAAGAATCTTCGTCTTACTTTCTAAGTAAATAGAATGAGCCTGCATAGTAATATGAGTAGCAAGCATAGTACTTAGTCTATCATTCTTTTCAACTATAATTTCTCTTCACAGTTGTGCATGAAGAAAAAGGTCTTGATGATTACTTCAAATATTGATCTGTACTTGGGAATGTTGATTAATGGCCTTAAAAGATTGTGCTAAAGAAGAATCAAACCGGAAGATTCTCATGGTGAAGATAGATTGAGAAATATTAATGTGGATCTTTAATGACTTCCTGACATCTGAAAACATATATACATATTCGATAAACAGTTTAATAGGCTTTCTTATTCGTATAAAGGATACATCTTCTGTAAAGGTGTTTATAAAATCTGTCAATCTATTCAATCTGTTGAATCCAATCTAATCCAATCCGTCAGATTGGTTTAGTTTATAAAAAATACATATTGGTTTTGGATTAGAATATTCTAATCGATTTATATCAATTAGATTATGAATTGAGCATCTCCCAATCTACGTAATCTATAAATTTGAACCATGTATATGTTGTATAAATTATACATTCATATACATATATACACGTACACAAATAAATTTTAATCAATATATAAATCTATACTCCTATGATAGTTTATATATAGTTTATATGCTTAAGAAAAAGAAGCTTAGCCTAATTACAAAGACCAACATTATTTATTCATGATGTTTACTCATGTCTAAATTTATTTAAATTTGCTAGTGGTAATGTTTTGTAATGCTACAATTTATATATATTAGCAAAGACTTACACTCTATTAGGTTGCAATTTGTTGGATTTTGTTAAATTATGTTATGTTATATTATGTTACTTTTAATTCTTAGTTTTTTAACAAATTTAATTAAAGGCTTTTTAATTTTTAGTTTTTTAACAGATTTAAAGACTCAATCCATCAATCTGCGTAATTCAACATACAAAATTCATGATTTTTGGATTTGATTAGAAAGTTCATAGATTGCTCAAAATAAACAGATCGGACTATGGATTGACCCTTAATCTGTATAATATGATCCATGAACACCCTTAATTTTCAATTGGTTTAGAAATGATAAGAGAAACTGTTTATGTTGGTTAGAGAATATTCTTACCTAGAAATCATCAATACCACATATAAAATAAAGATTTTAATGGTAAGATCAAATTAGGAGCTTTGCCTCAATTTTTGTTGGATGAACAAGTGTTTAAGATGTGAAAAATCTTGCCTCTACATTTTGCAATGCCAAGGTGGAGCTCTTTATCGAGGTTCACTTCAAGATCTTAAGAGTGTTTGGAATGGTGGTGGAAACTATTGGTTAGAACCACTTTTACTGTAGCATGTGAAAGCTTCACACTGTTTACAACTAAAAAAGCGGCGGGAACCACTTTTGACAAATACAAGGTAGGGGAGATAAACTCCCAAAAAGCGGAAGAAAGCAAAGTGGTTATAAGATATTTATCGCCAGATCTTCATTTCTCCCAAATTTTCTTCTGTAGCTAGGCGGAACAACAATCGCATGACTAATTTATAAGTATGAATGGAATGACTAGTAGGAGGACGATGAAAGATATAATTGGCATGCACACCATGCGCAAGCGAGTGATGTTGGACTTTGAGACATGCGTGATAGTGCAGGGCCCAAAAGTCAACCTTGGGTTTTTATTTTGAATAAAATCCATAAAAAAGGAAAAATATCATTTTGGAAATGTTGGAATAATACAAAATCTTGAAGTATTGAGAAAATTAGGTTGTTTGCTCTATCTCAATAATGAAAGAGTGCTTTTCATATTTTTTGTATCTAAAATAGCCATACCTAGATAGCAAGGCACAGAAAGCGAATGATTGAAGTTTCCGTCTGAATCTCTCTCTTTCTCTCTTCTATTTCTTTATTGAGTTTTCGTTTTCGTGATTATTCGAGTATTACTATGTAATAACCACACACACTATGAACAATCAAGAACATGACAACAACCGTGCTTATGAAGGATTATGACTTGGACCATGAAAATTATGTTCGTGGCTATGGAGTATCGTATCGCTTCCCGTGGCAATTCCTCGACTGGTGTCAAAATAGAGATTGTACTCTATTAGGATTTGCATTTTTGTCCTGTGAATTTTAGCTTTGTTGTGACTAGCCAGAGTCTAGAGTAGAGTTGCATGAATGGATCAAATTTAGGTTGTCAAAGAGCTGCAGGGCATCTCCGATCCTCTACTATTTCATGTGGACTTTAAAATTTGGGACATCAAAGATGCAAGAGGGACAAGTTTGTTTTACTTTTGTTTTTTGTTTCTTGTTTTATTTTTGTTTTCTTTTTTCAGAAGCAAAAGAGACAAGTTGCAACGAGTTTCTTGTTACCTCTTCTAAGAAAACAGGCATCCTCCTGGCCGAGCATGTGACTTATCGCTGGTATAACAGATAAAAAGGCATCAAAAAAGCTTACAAATCTCGAAGGCCCTTTGATTTAAAGTACTTCTTGTCATCTTCAGATCTTTACTCTTTAGATTATGGCGATTAGATTTTAAGAGAACCTATCATTTTACGTGCTTTTAATACAAGGACTTTTCTTTTTTTTTTTTTTCTTTTCTATTCTTTTCACCCCGGGGGGTCGCGGCGGTGGGGACGCTAAGAACATAAACTTAATATCTGTTAATTAAAAATAGACATTATCGTCATTGGGACGGAGCTACATTGTGATGAGTGGGGCTACATGCCCTCACTCATATTTCAAATTTGAATTTTTACTTATTTTGTAGTTTTCTATATTAGTTACACGCTTATTTAAAAAAAAATTACAATTATATCCCCCACAAAATAAAAAAAAAAAAAATTGTTGTGCCCCATGAATTAATTGAAATATATTATTGTGCCCCTAAAAAATAATTTAAATATGTTGTTTTACCGTTACTTTCTTAGAAAATTTTTTTTATATCACATTTATTCACTGAAATATATAATTATATCTTCATTAAATAAAATTATATTTTTAATTTTCAATATAGTACTTCACTCAATAAATCATGTCTTTTTTTTTTTTGTCCACCAGAAAAGCAGGTGTGTAATTGTTTGAAGTATCCTAAGATTTTGTGTTATGAATTAATGATAAGGATTTTTTTTTTTTGCTTGAAAATGGCGCTTTTAATAAAATCATACCTACATCTTAAGTCGAGCTCACACATAGTTTCTTTTCTACCAAGTGATCCTAGTCACTTTCGTTCGTACAATTTAATAAAATGTTGATTGTTTTCATTTAGTTTTAATAATTTCTAAGAAGAAAGAAATACTATATGTAAAGAAAACTGAACAAAAATTAACCCAAAAATAAATATTATCAATTACATTGCTTGTTGAGGACAACAAATTTTAGAAAGCAATTTTCCTAAAAAGTAACTCAGAGAGAAGTATGTAAAAAGAAAGAGTACCACTTTGAGATAGGTATAGGTACAGGAAAGACAAACGATGGAGTACTAGAAGGAAAAGCACTTAAAATTTGAGTGGGGAAATATGGAACTTTTATTTTCAGATGCATATGTGTTTTGGGGAGTCAAGGTGGTGTGCTAGCTTGGGGAGTCAAGGTTGCGTTTGGAGGTGGTTGGATTTGAGGTTGCAGGACTATGGCCGGTTGTTCTCTACAGGGATGCGAAGATGTCGCAGCCAAATGAGATCCAACTCGGTGAGTTTGGGTTGTGGCCAGCGAGGGCCAATTGTTGTGGTTAAGAGGCCTGGTGATGGAGATCAGGTATGTTGAGCTGGATTTGTCGCAGGTGGAGACCGACCTCGTCTCTCTAAGGGTTTGGGTTGCCGACGGTTTGCATTATTGGTTTGTGGTGTTATCTCTATTTTTAGAATTATTTTTATTCAATAAAGGCATGGTTATTTCCATCTCTATGGTTTTTTTTTTATGTCTTAGTTTTATTGATGTAATAACGAAAGTGGTCTTCCAAATTCTAATTTTGTTTGTGTACAATCTGTAAGAGTTTGCTCTTTGTAGTGTTGTTTGTGTCTGTAGTGTGGATTGTGGACTCTCTACTATATTGTCGTGGCTCTTAATTTTTTGAATGCTTTTATCGATTGTATAGGTTTTGTCAAAAAAGTTTTATGAGGGCTCGTTCTTGGGGTGCCTTGGTACTTTCCATTTTCGAACCTCTGACATATATTCCCTTTTAAGTGTTAGTACATTGAACTGGTAGAACTGTTCTCATCTATTGGGGGTACTGCCTTATATTGTAGAGTTATTATTTCTTGTTTTGAATGAAATTTGTGTTTCAAAAAAGGAAAGTCTAATAAGAACCAAAAAAAAAAGTGATTGTCACAAGTGGTAAGGCCAAGAGTTGGACAACCAAACTAAATTGCTTATTTTGGATGAAAGACATACTGAAACAAACATATATTGATAAAATTAAAAAACCAAAGCGCTTATTTTAGATCAAACACAAATTAAACAAATTATATGTTGGTTTGAATATTTTCAAACCAAACCAACCTATTTAAGGGATTAAATCCAGTCTAACCGAATTTATTACAATTGGCTTGATTTGAATAAAAATTTTATAAACTTGTTTCTCAACCATAATTAGAACAAACCTTTTAATATAATAAGCATTCCTCCACCTTCTCATCTATAATAAACTACGGAAGTGCTAGAATGGAAGTATTAAATTCATAAAACCAAATCAGCTTTTAATCAATCTGGTTTGGTTTCATTTGATTTAGTTGGTTTGATTAGTTTAATCGATTTGGTGCCCATCCAGTATTGATTTTTGATACAACAAATATATTATGACGTAAAATTTACTTCGGAGGTTCTTTAAATTTCTCTCGCATATGATAGTGCCTGTTTTTAACTTTAAGCCACTGGACCCTTTTTTTTGACTTTCAGTACTTAATGTTATACCGCCATTCATCAGAGGTATTCCTGGTGTGGCTGGTTCTCACTAATTAATTAAAGAATAAGGAAAGTAAAGGTGCCATCAGACTGATCTGCCAATAATAAAAGCATAAAAATGGCAACTATGACATCCTACGTTAGCTGGTCAATAACAATGTTTGCATTATCTTTTCTTTCCCTTTCTCTTTTTTCAGCCAATGGAGATTTGCATGCATGTGTACGAGGGAGAAAAATTTTCCATTAAGAACACACTTTTCCAAAGGCGCATTTCGGTGTGTAAAACTTAAAAGGACGCACCACTAAAAAACAAATAAATAAAATAAAAAAAGTTAGGCCGGGAAAAGTGAATGTACGAGCAGTGCATGAGTCTAGTTTGACACTACAAATGTTTATGTTTGCTCCAGAACATATATTTCTTTCTAAGGATTCTACCCTTAATTGAGTGAGTTGGAAAATATAGTCCATGCTAGTAACCTCCCCATAGAAAGGGCAAGGGCACTCTGGAATGTCCTTATGTATATTTAAATTGAGAAAATAATAATTCACCCAAGGAAAGCTGAAAATTAATTAAAGTAAGTAGGACCGATCAGGGTGTTTGCTTGGTTTTGCTTTATTTGCAAAGAAGCTTGTCATGATAAGATAAGCCAAGTTTGGAGTGAGAAAAGCAACCGTTCTTGATAGAATTGCATTGCATCTGTTGATAGGGTGGCTAGCAACCTCCAGCTATCAACTTTTATTACTTTTTTGGGTGATAGAAATGGATCCAGCTCATCTATTACTTCTAATTTTCTGATTCAATAACGGAATATTTTCACATATCAATTAAAATATCATATTTATCTCCATTTAACAGACATGCATAGCATTAACATGTTTTATAATATTTTAATTGATATAATATTATATTATTGAAAAATATAAAATACTACAAAACTGAAAAGACAGACGAATCGAATCCCCAAATAGCTTATTATGCTTTGATCTTTAGTTTTTTTTTTTTTTTTGGATAGCTTGTCTTTGAGATATTAGCCCAAGTGTTTTTAGTCTTGATGCTATTTAAAACTTTGTATTTCTTTTTACAATAAACTTAAGTGGGGCGTCGTTTGATTATCAATTTTTTAACAGCCCAATATGGTTTAAGCTATCTGTTAAATTCTAAACACTGAACTGGACAATTATATGATTTGAATATTAAAAAGTTTTTGAGGTTTTAAAATTTTAGTGCCAACACTTTTCAAAAAAATTGTCACTAAAAGTTCTTTAAAATATTAAAGTATCACATTTTAGCAATAATTTGTGTCATCACTATAACGATTTCCAAACCATTTGTAGTTAACAAAATTAATGTAAAAATTATCATTTTATATTTTTATAGATATCATGGAATTTGTATATACACTATAACAAAATTGTTAATAAACAACGTTACTAACAAACAAACTTCCAACAACAGCTTTCTAAAAATTGTCATCTTATATCCATTAAAAACGCGATGCGAACAAAAGACAAAAAATCATGGAACCTTGGGATTTCACAACAATTTTGTAAATTGTCATGATATGTGTACATACTACGATGGTTATCATAGTTTTTTTATATATTTTTTTCAGACAGAGAATCCACAAGGGTTTTTGGAAAAACCGTCGTATAATGTGCAAGATTCCATTGATGTTTTTTAAAAGCTGTTATGGAGTCTCTTTTTTTTTTTTTTTGAAAAATAAAAAAACCATGAAAACCATGACCTATAAAATGAAGTTTAAATGCCTGTTAACCAATCAAACCTGACAAATTTTCACCCATGCTATTTGTAACTTTTAAACCCCCCCAACACACACACACACATTCTTACACTCTTTCTTTCTATAATCGCACCCGCTCGCCTTTGATCCCACTATCCTACCTCGTTGTGTTGGTCCTTGCACCTACTCTTGAGGCTCTTTCGTGGTAGGCTTTCGGTGTGAACTTCGTGGTCTCCTTTGATTGGCTTGGGAGTTTTGCTTGTCAAGTGCTGAGGTGGCAACATCAAGTAGTGAAATTTAGTAAGTCTATGGCGGTGGATTCAACATCAGGAATGGTCGAAATATGCTTCTAGGCTCATTTGATAGTAGCCTCGGGTGGGTTACAGCTAAACCTGGGTAAACTTAGATGAGACCTATTGTGATCCTAGATCTGTTGAAGATGAGAACTTCACCAAAAAGGATCTCCAAATGTGCAAGTGGCGTGGTAGAGAAACGTGAGCAATTATGGAGGAGTTTCCTATACGTTTAGTGGTGAAAGTACGCCCATGGGGATTTGATATAAAATTTGAGTGAGATAGTAAGATTTGGTGGTCTTTTGTGTAGAATAGCTTCTAAAAGAGAGTGATTATTGCCTTTATCAAGTAGGGTAATTTAACACTTATAAATAGAAAAGTTTGTGAGCTTTTAATGGAGGTTTTGGTCTTCTTTTTTCATAAGATTCATTTGGATCGTAACAAGGCATGATTCTTACAAAGTTTCATGGTTTTTTAGGTTCAAGAAAGGAGGTGTTTGGTCTTTGGTTTTCTTGGAGCTCGTTGGAAAATATGAAACTTTCTTTTCCCAACAAATGGAGTTTGATGATTTAGGTTGTGAGGCCATTTTCCCTTGGTAGTTTAAGGTCGGTAATGATGTTTATGATAACTTTTGGATGATTTGGTGGAGGTTTGAGGTGGTGGTGTGGTGCTTAGAGCTTCATAGAGGTGTTCGTTATGGAGTTTTATGGTGGACAAAAAAAGGTGGAGATGAAGGGAAAGGATGGTGGCTATAGAGTTTGAGGTATTTTAGCCTTGGTTCAGCTTTGGTTATGTGAGTTGCATTGCATTGGCCTCCTTTGAAGGTGGTAATGTAGGGTATTTATAAGGAAAAAATAGGGCATAGTTTGGTTGAGGGTCTTCCACTTTGGCCACTTGGTTAGGGGGCTTCTAGACTTGGTCCCGTGGGAAATACCATAAGAAGATACTTCCCGCCACAAGAGGATTTCCCTCTAGGTTTTGAACGTTAGGCCTCAGCATAATATTGGGCTATCAAGAGCCTTAATTTCCAACAGGCCTAGGAAGTGCACTATGGGTTGCCTACTACATAGAGATCCAAAATATGGAGGCTCGTCTTGCCATTTTGGGTATGGGTTAGATCTTGAAATTGGAGCCCCTATTGACTTGCTTTGATAAAAAGAGGTGGTTTGTCTCTTATGGCAGGATGTTGCATGCCCCTATAGTTGGGCACCCTTATGTGGGTTACTAAGCTAACCTAAAAGGTATGCTGATAGACTGGTGTGTCAAGTAGGCCGAATAGGATTTTCTCAGCATTAGCCTAAGGCTTTCAATTTTGTTCTAATTTAAATTAGACTTAAAACCTCCCAAGGACCAAATAAAATGGATCCATTCATGTTCCTTAGCCTTTAAAGCCACAAACTATTTAGAGAACTCTGTCTCGTGGCTTTGATCCACGTACCTTACCTTGAGCCATACCATGGGATATAGGTTGGGCTTGTAAAAGGGTATTCACCCACCACTCTCTTCCCATTCTCTCTTCCACCACCATTTTTCCTCTCTATTCCTTTCTCTTTCCCTCTTTTCTTCATTGTTGGCTTCGTTGTGCCATCCTTACACCATTCTCACCGACTTCGTAGTGTCTTTATCATCCTCGAGCTATTATCGCCTTCTTCATTATCATCCTCAATCAGTACATTGTTTAGTTATTTAGGGTTTTTTGTTATTTTATTTTGGTTTTTTTTTGTTATTTAATTTCTATTTTATTATTCATTTTTAGTTTTTAGTTATTTAGTTTTGTAGAGCAGTATTTAGGCAAGATTATATTTATCATCTTTTGTTTGGATATGTGATGATAATTATTTGTATTCGGTATTTGCTTAATTCCACATATTTTTCTATTAATTACCCTAACTTTCTTAGCTAAGTTTCTTGGGTTTTTTTGAGTTTTTATTAGTGTTTTGTGTTTTGTAGGTATTTTGGAGGCTAAAGATTGATTTAGAGTTGAAAAATATGAATTCGGGGAAGTGTTGGGCACTATAGCTTTAAAGAATGAAAGTTGTGGCATTGTAAGAGGCGAAATCAAGCCAAACACCAAAGGAACTAGCATTGTAAAGCCAGGAAGTGGGCAATATAGCGCTAATTATTGAAGAAAATCAAGCCTTGTGGCCGAGAGACCAAATTTTGGATGAAGTGGTGCTAGGCGCTGAAGGAAAAATGGACCGAAAAAATATTTAAGGTTCACAGCGCTAGGCTTTGAGAGCTGTGGCACCCATACGAAAGGTTTCTCAAAATTAAATTCTAAAAGCACTCTGAATTTTTCTATTTTGACCCAACTTTGGAAGCCTATAAATAGGCCATTCTAGGGCAAAGCTAAAGAGCTTCTTATCAGTTCTTTATCAGTCCTAAGAGATTAAAAAGAACATAAAGAGAGGCTCAAGTGATAGCTCAGAATAGGATCCTCTACATAGAAGAATCTTGAAGAACATTACCATTCTTTTCTTCCTTCATTCCCTTAAACTCCTAATTTTGTTAGTTTTCATTTCATCGTTCTCTTTAATTATGTTAGGCTAGATTTTCTTTTGGTTAAAGATGATTTCAAAACAATAAACATGGCTTTGTAAATGATTGTCAAATATTATTTTTCAATTTTCCAATTGAAATTGTTTATGTTCTTCTATAATAATTGTCTATAGTTTTCATCTTGTTTTATTTGGGTGCTGTTGGGATCTAATTTGGATAGGCCTAAATTAAGTCAAGATTTAGGCCCAATGGGAAGGCATGGCCTAGTGTAAGCGGCAAACCAAGCGAGCCTATTCGGTGTGCTCGTCGTGTGTGATGTAGCTTGAAGTGGTTTGCGCTCAATATGCTCATTATAAAAGGCCCAAATCAATTGGATTATGACATGTCCAATATTCTCAGTCTTGACAAGTGTTGTTTGATAAAAGGACCAACTTTGTTTGATTCGCTCATCTCAACAAGGAGTCTTTGATTCAAGCGAACAACCACCTAATGGAAGTCAAATTCCACTAAGTCACATCATCATACAAGGAGAAGCAGCTTGAAACTTGTGGCCGATAATGACTGGCGCGTATCCCATTCCACTAAGCACTAGTCAACCCCACCTCCTATTAGTGAGAACCCACTTTCTTATGAGAAGTCTATAAATAGGCTAAAGACATCATTTTAAGGGGCATTCCAAATTTCTATGAAAGAACATATACTACTTCCAGAAAGTCAAATTCTTTATTTGTTTATGTATTGTGCATTCAAGCTGTTATAACTTGAAAAAAGTTTTTTTAGTGAAGAAGCTACTCAATAGTAAATGTAGCTCAGCATTTGAGTGAACCACTATAAATATTGTGTGGAATCTTTTACTTTAGAATGAAGTATTTCATTCCTTTCTCACTCATAGCTCAAGCCTATAGTGCCACAAATTACAATTTTTAGTAGAATTGACAACTGCAAATGTGTCTTTGCAACTAAAAGTGATGTAAAGAGTTCCAGCTTTACTCTTTCAAGCACCAACCATCACTTCCTCTGTGACTTTCCAACCACCACTATTGAAAGCCACACTATAACCTTTGTCATCAAGTTGCCTTGATAAAATCAAATTACTTTCATAAGTTTTGATACATGTCTAACCTTGTGAGTCTTCCAAGCAGACCAATTTTCTATCTTCAATCTGATATCATCAATATTGACGATGTCCAAAGGTTCTCCATTAGCTGGATAAACCTTTCCAAGATTTCCAACAACGTTGTTCTCTATGATTTGTTGATGTGTAATGGTGTGAAAAGACGCTCTAGAGTCTAACGTCTAAGAATCAACAAGACTGTCAACAGACAAAAGTAAAGCATTTGGGACCCCTTGGTGACCATGTTTGTTGCTTCTTTTCCTTTGTCAACATTATTCTTTGTTGCTCTCTAGTTCTTTTTCAAATAGCCAGTTCTACCACAGTTCCAACATTCCACATTCCTTCTGGATCTAGACCTGCTTCTAGTATTCCTTGACTTCCCTTTGCCATTTCTCTTAAAGTTTCTGATCTTTAGGAGTACATCAAACAAGAGGTCAATTCCCAAAATTAAAACTGGATACATGATTGGACACCATGGCCTCAGCTTCCTAGCTTTGGAACGCTAAATGTTGCTTTGCTCTTTGGAATTTTTGACCCAACATTGCGGCATCCAATTACCAACACTATGATGCCTAACTCTTTGCCAAAAGTACTAGAGCTCGCAGTCTATAGTGTCGCAGAGCCTAAATCCTGGCACTACAGCCTTAGCATTTATTGATCTCGTCCTTAATAAAATTATGGGCTGAGGCAGGCCCTGCCCTTACACCCCCATAATTCTTGTTGTAGGTGATAATTCATTAGAGTGTTAAATTAGGCTCCAAACTTTTTAACAGTCTATCCTATTTAGAGACTTATTTAAATCAACAACTCCACCCTATAGTGGCCACAACTCTTTGTCTTTAAGAGAGAAGTCTAGCTGAAGGTGCGCATAACTTCAGTTTCTTGATTAAAACAATCTTTGTCAACATATTAGCTGGATTTAAGCTCTCATGAATCTTGTCAAATTCTAAAACTTTGTCTTCCAAAGCCGCTATGATGAAGTGATAACATAACTATATATGCTTCATCCTAGCATGATAAATATAATTCTTTGCTAAGTGAATGGTTCTCTAACTGTTACAATGCAACACGTTCTTCCCCTGCTTATGAGTTGGTTCTTCCAAGAACGATTACAACCATACCATCTCCTTACTAGCATTGGTCATAGCAATGTACTCCACTTCGGTAGGGTAATAATTGATCAAGGCGTTAAATTACACCCCATACTTCTTAAGATATGAATCTTAGGGTAATATTATATAATAAACATATCTTAAAATATATAAAGCTTTAAGAATAAAAGAAAAGAAAAATAAAAGAGGGGTGATAATTCTATATAAAGAAAAAAGGGAATAAAGGAATAAGCGAAAAAAAAAAAAAGATGATGAAGGAAAGAAAAGTAAACGAAAAAAAGGGAGAATAATAGAGTGACACTTGGCACATATTGGATAGATTACCAAAACATGCTTACTTAGTTTTATATAATAATAGATAAATTAGTATTTGTATAAATAAAGAATAGTATTTGAAGGTTTTTACCCTAGGGCACATATGTAATATGTATGGTTCTAAATATTAGATCGGCAATAGGATTTGACATCGTATTTGAACCAACGTCATTTGTAAAGTCATTGAAAGACGTTAAAAGTGAATTTTAAAAAATATATATACACCAAAAATCTGGTTACCATGCGCAGATCATGGTGGGGAGATCATGGTGCTCAGATCTAGGCACGATAGAGGAATAGTAGTTTGTCACACTCAAATCAAGGTTAAAAGAAAAAAAATGCTTTTTTGGCAGGCTTTTAACAATGGTAAAATATCTACTAACAATAAAACGCGTCTACATTGGCCAAATATGGCACCAACGTTGAAAGGGTGATGTAGCCATTTTTAGTAGTTAATTAACATAATCTTATACAAGTTTACAATTTTTTTAGTTAAATCAAGAAAACAACGTAACAATAAGCAACAAAGAAACAATAGTAACATAGATGTTGAAGAGACTCTATATTACAGGATTATCCAATTAGGAGAGAAAATTGACAACAATACACTTATTCCAAATGAAGTAAATTAATGGTTTCTGGTGTTTGGGATAAATTAGCGATACTTGAAAAATTGTAAAAAGATGTAACCTCTGATTCAAAAAAGAAAAATGCATACAATTTTTGTGTTGGAAGGATAAGCGTTTCAAAACATATAAATGAAACCAATGTTTTTTTCCAATTATTTTTAGAAGTATTATGACCAACTTTGCCCTGAAACCAGCAATGCTTATTCTAGTTTCTTTAGGTAGAACCTTTTCTCAATCGTAATGGTCTCCTTAATAAATTTTGACCGTTAACTTAGGTGTAAATTTCTTCTATATTTGTGTTTAGGTCGATGGAAGTGTTGAACCATCTATATGGATGACCTCAATTGTTTCCCATCGTGGCCTTCTATTATCTTAAATAGGTGCCAAAGGAGGAACTAGTACAGGTGCAAATATAGGTGCAGGTTCTGATACGTAGTTGATCATGTTTTGGCGATAGTTGTTTTGGTTATTGCCACTTATGTTCTTCCTCTTTTCATTGTTTTGGCCACCATTTTGTTTTTGGTTAGGCTGATATGTGGCTTGTTGTTGAAGCTATCCCCGATTCTCTGGATAGCCTTTCCGCTTGCTCAACATTGATGTATTTTTCAGCTTTGTTTCAGAACTCGCTCCAGGTTGGTGTAGACTTCTTGTCCAAGGAAAATTTGAACAGGCCTTGGCATAGTCCTCCAACCACCAAGATGAGGGTCGCGTCTTCAAAGAATTATTCCATTGACATCATATTACTAGTGTACCAATATGAAACCTTGTAGGGACTCGTTGGCCCTTGTTTCAGTGACCTCTCATAAGGAGTCAGTTGTAGTTGTCTTCCCATAAAATGGGTGACAAAGGCCCTACAAATTTACGCCAGCAGGTTAATATATTCTCGACTTTAACTTTTTGAACCACCGTCGAGCTGGTCTGCTAAAAGTTGCATCAATGGCCTAGCATTTGATGACATCAGGGCATTATGTAGGGTCATGTGAGAATTAGACCTGTGCATGATCATTGGGTTCTCCCTTGCCATCAAGAGTGGTATGGTTGATAGCTTGAGTTTAGGAGGTAGTGTTTCGACCATGATCTCATGAGTGAAAGGATATCTATCGACATTATGAAAATCTAGCGCTTTGTACCCTTGTCAAGGTTCCCATTTGACTACACGTTCCACGAGACGCAAGTGTTCTTGGGGACTGACCACTAACCTCATAGAATCTTGCAAGCCTCGTGTTTGGCGTGCTTGTATATAGTTTCTGAGATCACTACCTCGTCGTGCCCAAGACCCAACTTGTCTAATGTTAACTGAGTTGGATAATACATTTTGTCTCAATAGTACAAAAGCTGGGCCATCTTGGGATTAATTTTTCAAAGCCTCCCCTCCGGCCTTGTGCAACGACACGCCTCCTTTGTCTATTTTCCTCTGAACCTGATGCACGAGCCCTTTTAAACTCTCGGTCATTAGCATTATCTTGTATAGTGGCAGGGTTGTTGTTCACTGGCGGTGGAAGATTGTTTAGGCAATTCTCAAAATGAGCAAACACCTATATTAAATTATTGTAGTTCTATGAATCTATGTCTGTAAGGCTGTATTTGGTTCTTGTGGAGCCTTATCTTGCAGCGGATCAACCTGTAGGGTCGACGGAGCCAGAGGTGGCGAAGGCAAAACATTATTATTCTCATTCGATGGTTCATTGTGTGGTCTCGCTATCGTGACATAGAGAGACTTCTTTAAGAATAAATTTAAGGACTAATATTGTAACTCCTCAACTGTCCATTAGGCCCCTTTCCCCATCCACAGACCCTTGTAAGTTTCATACTCGTTGCTCATTCGTACTATCCTCTTTAGGCCTCTTCCATCAAGTTTTCTTTTTTCTCATCCCTTGGATTAATTAGTACCAACATTCGACTTAAGAACCTTATAAGAAGGAAGGAATTAGGTTCAAGTATTGGGGGATGTGAAAAAAAACTTTAAGGGTTGAAGAAGTCAAAAAAGGACACTACATACGAGTAATAAGTATGAGACCTATAAGAGTTTATGGACCTGAAAGGGGACCCAATGGAGGGTCGAGGCATTACACATATAGCCATTCTAGTGCTAATTGTTGACAAGCAAATCTTGTCAAACAAATATCTCTTGCAATTTCCTCACCATGTCAATCTCATACAAGGGAACTTAATAAATACCAAGGAAAATATAAAGAATACACAAGAATTGTATAATGGTTCACCTCAATTGAAGAACAAGTCCATTAGAGTTTTCTCAGGACAAGGGCATTTCACTATAAGAAAGTTGTTTTACAAAGTTTACCCTAGGGTGCTAAGAATTGGACTTGAGGCTGCCTCTAAGGTTGGTTGTATTATGATCCTTTAATTACAATTTAACTTTAAACATAAGTAAATCTCCTATCCAATTGACTATCTGACTCTAATGAGATCTTCTATTGAGATTATCTCTTTTGAGGATTTGGAATCTTGCAAAATCGGATAGGATTGAATGCTAATCACTAACTTGGAGATCTTCACTTTAAATAATAAACACGGTTTCTTGATTTATCATTTTCAAGTATTGTCTGATAAACACGCTTTAAGGGAACCAGCGAGGTAGAATGGGTCGAGATCAATCTTGAGCCTTCCTAGGCCCAATATTTGATTTAGGCTTATTAGTGGCCCAACAACATCGCAGATTTGCAACAGATTTGTAATTTATCCCCTAAACTTTTAGTTTTAGTAAGTTGCACCCTTTTCTTGTAAATATATAGCAAATTACCGCCTGTTGATAGTGATAATAGTTTCTTTTTTAAAATTTTACGTAACTTGTACATAATAATTGATTAATGACATGAATGATCATTTCTATGTATTTAATCTATATTTATAGGTTAAATATCTTTAATTAAGGCTTTTATCAAAATTGAAAATTTTGAATCAAATTAATTTTAAATATAAATTAAGGCTAATATTCATTAAAAAAAGACATTTCATGCTCTTAATTAAGGACCTAAGTAAAAATCACATATCAATTTCAATAAAAAAAAATTAATCACTTTCCATGGAGTAATTTGCTGTAGATTTTTAAGTTTACCAAAATTGAAAGTTCATGGGATGATTTGCAAATGTACAATATGTTCATGGGGCAACAATGCTAAAACTCCTTTATTTATTTATTTACTTATTTATTTGAAGAGAAGATAAGATTTTAGGTTTTCAAGGAGAAAACTAAAGGAGTCAATGTTGAATAGTTGGATTGTGTTTATTATTATTATTTTGCCTCTTTGGTTTTTTCTTCTTTTTTTTTTATCTTCAATTTGACATGAGAAGGGCACATGACACTCTGTCCAATTTTTTTTATGGTGTTATCAATTGGAGCAGCTCTGTCAAGATTTTAAAGTTCAAGAGTGTCTTTTGTAGGAGGATTCAAAAAGTAAAACTCAAATTGATCCCAAGATTCAAATCGTTGTTTGATAAAGAGCAAATTAGGATATAAAACTCAACTCGAATTCGGTTTTGAATAAAAATACGAATTGTACTACACCCCCTCCCCCCCCAAATTTTAAATTCGGATCTTGAACTCAACTCAGATTGAGCTTTTTTTCTTCTATACTTAAAATAATAATAATAATAACTTCTTTATTTCATATCTGATTGATGTTTTTTTTTTTTTTTTGCATTGCATTCAAAGCTAAATCTCCATCCATATTGCATATTAAAATATATCATGAACATTAAGGTTTTGTTAGTAAACCAATAATTTTCAAATGACTTTTTTCACTATTTAATATAAATTTGGATTTTATTCTCTATTCAAATTAACACTTCAGATAGCAACTTAAATAATATAATTTAGATTTCTCGGTTCAAGTCAAAAGGTTTAAATCATCACAAATCAAATCTACGAACCAAAAGAAATTTCTCTGGTGAGTTTTGGAAAAGTAGCTGTTTGACAGGTAATTGTCTTTCATCTATGAGATTTAAACCAAAAAAAATGTAATTTTTAATCAAATTTAGTTAGAAACAAAATTTTACTGGTGGGTCCCACCCAAAAAAATTTTAGAAGAGGAATTGAATTGTGAAACAAGGCATTCATGCCAAAAAAAAAATGTCTGCTAATAACTAGTCCTGTCGGAGCAGTTAAGAACAAAGGAAAAGAAGCGACGGGATCTAATTGTAGGGTGTTTGGTATGACAGTCAGAACCATTGATTAGAATTGTAAACACTATAACATATGAGAGCTTTATCCTATAGTAATTTTTTTTTTTTACTATAACATGTGAGAGCTTTATATTACTTATAACTAAAAAGTTAATTAAAACCAATTTTTTCAAACATACTATAAGTCTCTATCAGTTGGCAAAGTGAGCGATACTTACGCTGTGGCCTTGAAAATTATAGGGTACGGCAAGTCAAAGGAAAAGAACAAAGGAAAAGAAGCGACGGGATCTAATTGTAGGGTGTTTGGTATGACAGTCAGAACCATTGATTAGAATTGTAAACACTATAACATATGAGAGCTTTATCCTATAGTAATTTTTTTTTTACTATAATATATGAGAGCTTTATATTACTTATAACTAAAAAATTAATTAAAATCAATTTTTTCAAACATACTATAAGTCTCTATCAGTCGGCAAAGTGAGCGATACTTACGCTGTGGCCTTGAAAATTATAGGGTACGGCAAGTCAAAGGAACAAAAAAGTCAAATGTGAATGGATCAACGTCCACGGACCTTCACATGGCCACGAAACAAACACGTATATATAGAGAAAATTGCATGTTATACAAGACTTTAATATTTTCTTTTCTTTTTAAAATATACGCGCCAATATTAATTAGCAAAAACTTCGCGAGCACATTTCAATCACATGTGGGGCCTATTTCAATGAGAAGTGCAGAAAAGATCATTTTTCGAAGCCTTGACAATGTCGCCGACTTCGACACTTAAACAAATTATTGACGAACCTTCGGTCAGATGGGTTCACATGTTTTTATTATTCTTGGGCGAAAATAAAAGCCAATTATTTCTATTTATTTTCCTTGACGTTTCATTTGAAACATTTTAGGCCTATTTGGTTCGAGTATTTGAATAGAGTATTTGAATAAAGATTTAAATTTTTATGAGAGAAAATACTATAGCAAAATGATTCAAACCGTAATTCGAGTATCGAAACAAACGAGCCTTTGTCTCTTGATTAATGCGGTGCTTCTTATATGTCCTTATACGTCAAACCGGTACTTATTATCAATTTAACGAGATGGCCATATATATCCACTAATTCTGCAGTAATTAGGACAAAATACGCTGAATGTAGTTTGCACAAATATATACTGGGTAAATTAAAACCATCAAAAGATGAATAATGTGTCTGAGAAGAAAAAGTACTCCTATAAACTTAAGGCTGCAAGTGAGGAATTTTTTTTTTTTTTGAACTTCTAATGGAGTCATATTTTAATTAAATGTTGTTCCTTTGTGATTTTTCTAATCTTATTTTTGTTCAATTTCAGTAGGTTCCTACTTTTTTTTTCTGTTTTAGGTAATATTTTAATTAATGTGCTCGTAGATTCTCTTGTGTGTGAACTTTCCTTCCACATATATATTTTTTTAATAAATTTTTGGTTATCTAAAGAAAGTCCATACTTACCTACTAGCAATCACCAATGGCGGAGGAACTTGTGGACAATTGGTTGCCTCAGTGATAACCCATTAAGTTCTTTTCATGTTTCTTAAAACCATCTTTAAAAATTTGTTATTTTTTTAGTTTAATTCCTACTAAGATGTGATTTTTTATATGCACACTTGACTTTACTTTTCACCTTATATATACATGTATATATATATGCACACACTAATTTAAGAAAAAAAATAGTGTATACCTTTACTGAACTCAGGCACCGGCAATACTAGCATTATTATATAATTCCATAGGTCAAGGGTATAGAATTACCATTTAGCAATATAATTTGTAGCCCTTACATTTACCAGCCGTCTCATGTTTGCATTCCAATACTTAACAAAATGCAATCTAGGAAAAGGGCAAATTTACGGTGGGAGAGGTGCTTTTTTTTTTTTTTCACCGGTGTTGTATAATTGTGAACACTTGGTTAAAAATCTATAATCGAAAATGATCTTTTCACTAGAAAAATAAATAAATAAAAACTACTACATCTAATTAAATCCTTTCTTCAAGTCTAAAACTCCATCTCGCCCTTCCACCAACAGCGCGGCACGAAGAGTATTGGCGCGCGATCTCACCCTTCCTCGATGCAGTCCACCCACAAACGACGTTGCCAGCGCAAACAACCCTTTCCTGACGACTAGAAATGGCAGAGCCTAAGGAACAGCTCTGTCAAAATCTTTGGCCTCATCTCTAATTAATTGGTTGCGAGATCCACCACCAGTGGTAGGCGCAAGACCCATTGCCTGTGGGTCGCGTGACCCTCGCAGATGGACTGGGAGATCCATGCTTGCAACCCACTTGCGACCCCTTTGCAATTTTTGCAAGCGCTGGGAGTGTGTAGGTTAGATTAAAAAAGAAAAACCGAAACGAGTGAAAAAAATAGGATCCACTGACAAAACTTACCGCCCTTAAAATAAGTGCTTTGACTATCGGAAGGGGCTTTCTCCGTTGGTCGGAAACCGAACTGACCAACCAATCTTTTTTAAACATAAGTTTAAATTATAATAATATATCATATATTGAACTCTATTTTATGTTCAAACTTTAAATTTTAGACTTTATTGTTAAATTATAAATGTCTTTGTCAATATGCTTTGTTCTCGTTGTATACTACTATATTATTGTTCCTAAAATGTTGTGTTTTCTAATTCCATCTCTAATATATTATAATTTAGAGAAAATTACACTTTATGTCACACTTTTAAAAGTATTTTTATTTAGGCTATACTTAAAAAATTTTATCACTATCATTCATATTATAAGTTAAGTTGTACCATCACAAATAAATATGTGTTGAATTTATAAAAAGTGAATCTTGGTATTATGAAAATTCCCCTTATATTTGAAGCCAAAAAAAAAAAAAAAAAGAACCTATAGGCTACTACTAGGATACTATATGTGTTATGAGGGGTTACACCTATCTCGAGTTGACCGAAACCAACAACCAATGATTGAAAACTGGCCAACTATTTGTTACAACATGTTGGTTCTCAGCATGTACTTTTCAAAACCGGCCAACCATTTGTTACAACCGATTAGAAACTGACCAATAAAAAACTGCCAGCTTTTAATCAGCAAACACCCCTAAGCTTGGGGATCTAGGTGGGGCAGAGCTAGGCTCGCTAGCGGTTGGGAGCATCGGGGCTGTGCTTTTTAGAGGCTGAAAGCGTCAATGGTTGCGCGTGTGTTGGTAACGCCCCAAAATGTTTCTCTTTAAACGGTGGACGTTTGTAGTATAGAAAAGTTGTCGTATCCACAGAGAGATGAAAATTTGTACCTCGGCAAATTGATAAAAATAGATGTTCAAAAGTGTAAAATGAGATAAATATTCTTGTGGTTTTTATTTTATTTAATTCAAAATTTAAAGCATAAAATTAAAATGATGAAGCTTTGAGAATCCCTTGTATGTTTTGCAACTGATATGAAATTTTAACTTTAATTAATAATTATTTAAAACATTTGATTAATTATATCTTATCTCATTGATTGCAAGCACATTTTACTAATTATATAGGACAACCTAAATCGACAATATAGCAAGCCATAATGTAGTAAGGGTTTACCTATAAAAACTAGCAAAATAATTATTAGTGCACTAATTATGAAAATTATAACAGCTGTCACTCAATTATAATTAACATAATTATAGGATAGAAAAGATAATAACAAATCAAAATTAATATATTTTAGTAGAATAAATTTTTACATTCACTCCGGCAGCACTTCGTCTTATGAAATATCTAGAATCGACAATATAACAAGTCATACTGCAGTAAAAGACATTCCATAAAATTAAGCATCATTTTATTATTATTAATATTAACTATGCAACACAATTAAATTACATAAAAAAAGCATGACTGAATTTATGTAAAAATTGACAGCATAACAACAGTAAAAATAATTATTGAAAACAAAAAGATATAATTTATTCCAAAAATATAAGCATTACCACATAGATATAGAGTTAAAATCCATACTAAAATATTATGCATATAAGATCATCTCTCTGCCTCACCAGACACTCTACTCTAATTTAAGCATTATTTTATTATTATTTTTTTACCCAAGAAAATATTGCTGAGTCTAACTCAACATAAAGGAAAAGAAGAGGAAAGAGGGCCAAAGGCCCATTGAGGAGTGCATTTTTGAAAGGGCGATGCAAGTCTATTTATAGCCTTGAAAAATTACTGTTTGTTATTTTTTATTTTTTTATTTTTTTAACGTTGAAACACATCTTTGGAGTGCAGGTTTGAGTTTATAATCCAGTGCATCGCATATCACGGTAGCACAGAACAGGCGCAATCTAAATCGTTCATTTCACGATCCAACAGTCAACAGGCAGGTGCGAGAAAGACCCAGGTGGGGCTAGTGAAACTGATATTGAAGACCGTTCGATCAGACTTGGTATTCGGATCTGATGGGTTAGAAAACCGCTGCACGTGGAGGCGACTGCACACGAGCAGACGCTGCCTAAGATTCCCTCTAACGCGCGTGAGACTTCTCGACACATGTGATGCACGCGCCAATCATATTTCGACATGTGGACAGCAATGCGAGATTCTGTTGACGCACCGAATGATGCGATGACACGCGTCTCTTCCTCGGATGGTCACAATTAATCTGGCAGTGAATCCATCGGTCAAGAAATTGCCACATGTCCCATTTAATTTAAATTTGAATTTTCTTTATCTTTTTGATGCATTTAATGTCTGATTTTATCCATTTTGGTGTCGTTTTGCTCTGTTTTTCCTCTAGATTTTAAATCTAAAAATCACAAACACACTAATATTAATTATTTTACAAACATAATATTTACAAAAATATTAAAAATATTTATTTTACACTAAAACACACAAAAATAAATAAAAACTCCTAAAATTTTCAGTCTCTTACGATTTGACACAAATATAATTTTTATGACTTGGAAATATTTTTAGAAATTACTAAAAATATAGTAAAACATATTTACAAACTTACAACACACTATCAAATACTCTAAAACTCAAAATAAAATAACCACATTACTTTTACGATTTTAACTATTTACAGACTAAACACTTATTTAACACACCAAAATTACTCTAAAAATTACTGACAATTCTATTAAATATAAAAACACACTAAAAACACATTTTTAAACATATTTACACACTAAGACACAAAAATACTTATTAACACAAAATGATACTAATTAGAGGATTTAATGAGAAATAAAAGCATAAATAAATTATTTAAACCTTAGAAAATGTATACTTTTATAGTCTCATCACACCCCCCTACCAGCTTATTGCTAGTCCCTAGCAATTAAAGCGATAGAATTTTGAAATGATTTACTAAATATTCATACAATGAAATTTATTTAACTATAATTTAACTTATCTAACTAGATAGACTAACAAAACAAAAATTTTATTTGAACAATTTATATGCTATTTAACAAAATGCATATAAGCCAGACTTAGCACAAAAAAGGGAGATAATGAATAATTATGAAGTTTCATCCAAAACTAGAAATAATATTGTTATGATATTTTGCTTCAAATCACTCCTACAGGCAGCAACATTTCAAATTGTTGATTTGGAACAATTAAAGAGCAAAAACATAGAAATATTTACAGACTTTACAATTATGGATAGTGCAATGCTTAGTTCCCTTAAGCTTTCTCCATAACCCATTTAACGAGTTTTGGGTTAGTAACTCCTAGACCAGTTGGTCTAAGATACTAGGTGTTGAAGCACCCCTTAGAACTTACTTACTCGAGTTAAAGAGGCTACGAAACCAAACTTATCTAAATTTATTTATATGATTACAAACTTTATTTATTTACAATTTATTTATTTTTTTATTTTAATTAGTTTATTAATTTTGAAAATATTGCTGCCTTTATTTGTTCATCTTCACAAAACAACAAAACTCAAATATTCATAGCTTTGACTTACCACCACAATTAAACATTACAGTGCGTGTGTGAAAAGAATGGCTTACAAACACTTTGAAAAATAAACACATAAAAATGTTAAATAAAACTAAAGTTTTGAGAGTGCATAAAATTAGATAATTCAAAGAATAGAAAATTGATATTACATTAATATGAAATTCAAAAATCAAAACAAAATAATAAGACATTAATTACTGAGAAACTAATATTTACAAGACATTTTTTTAAAATTTTCTTTTAATTTTATGCACAAAAAAATAATATTTACAAGAAATTTTTTTAAAATTTTCTTTTAATTTTATGCCCAAAAAAATTAACACACAAAAATGAAAAATGCACAAAAATCTGGAGCAAAATAAAAATTTGGGCAAAATCAAAAAATTTTTGGCACAGCACAATTTTTAAGCACAACCATTTCCTTCCAACCTAGAATGTACATTATCCTAAATTTATAAAAGAATAGTAAGAGCAGCAAAAATATTACCTGAATTAGCACAGTTGCAAAGATGATCTGTGGTAAACTTAACAAACCAAAAACTAAAAACTAACAAAACACACAACAATATATTACAAATTGGGTCTTTTAAAGTCAGATTCCCTAGACTTTATTTTTTTGTTTCGAAACTCAAAAATCATATTTTTACACAAATTCTTCAGAATTCATCTCAAGAGGCCGCAAATATAAAGTATTTAGTAATCACAATTGATTATAACCTCCTTAATCTCAGCTATTCTGCAAGAATTAATTTTGAGATTTATTTTCAACTTTCAAAGTTTTTTTTTAATATGAAAACAAAAAAATAAATAAAAAAAAAGCAAAATAAGAAAATAGACAACAAAAATAAATATTTAAAAGAGAATAAACAAAAAACTACACAGGGTTGATAAACTGGAGCCATAACAGTGACTTCTTCGGGTTCAGTTATCCATTCTATGTAGCTTTTCAATCTCTGGCCATTTACTTTGAGTATCCTTCCATAGGATGGATCTTCAATTTCAACAACTGTTGGAAACAAAGTGCGCAACGGAATTTTAAAAATTTTTCATCAGAGTAATTTCCAAAACACAAGTTTAATATGTTATATGTATAAATTAAACAGATCTTACTAACCTCAGTATGCCGAAGAACCTCCGCGACCTGTGTAGAGAAGTAACGTTCCAGAAGAGCCTCAACCAACTGGTCTTCTTTGCTATTCTCTATCCACAACCGGAGTGAGTGTGGGCTCACACGTACAGCTCTTCCACCGGTGACTCTCCTTCCAACCAATAGAGAGAACCCAAAGCTAGTGTTCGTAATTTGTGAACAAAAGCTCTCAGGGAGTTTTCAGATACTCACTAGAAGAGTATCACTCTTAATCTCTCAAATTGATCTGAGTAAATCATTAGACTCACTCCTTTTTTATACCTATTGGTCCTTGGGGTCAGTCCATATCAGATTAGGTCTCAAAAATCGAAACAGAATCAAGTTCGGATCAATATCTGATAAGATACGCGTGAAAAACGCGTAATCTTAACTGTCGCGGTCGGCATGCCGAACTGTGTGATAGGCAGGCCGAACTGACCAGTTCGGCAGGCCGAACACGTCATCCGGCATGCCGAACTGCCGAGAAAAAATCTCCGCGAATCTTTTATTTTCCACCCGAGATTCTAAAGGATAAAGTCTCAGTTTTGATTCAAATAGCCCAATAGAAAAGATATCTGATCAAAACAAACTTTATCAAGATAATCTCTAAGAAAATAAATCAATTCACAATAATTCTACAAGTTTATCTTGTTCTAATTGTCCAAAATTAAAACAACCGATAAACAGACAAGAATTATCCGAACGCCATAATTCAACAAGTTCATCTTGAACTAATTTCTTACATAATTAATTCAACCGATAAACAGACATGAATTATTTGATTCTTATAAATTTTAAACCAATCTGATAAATCCGACATAAGTCACCAATTATTGGAAAAGCACGCCGTGTCGTTACAGGATTTTATGAGCTAGCAAAGGGGACCAAAATGGACCTATAAAGTTCAAGCTCATGATAATTATGAAACCCAATATCCCAGATATACATTTCACAATTATCAACTCCAACGCTACTCCACTAAAAGCTTGGAGCTGCACTCTCGAACTTTATAGAATTACGAAGCTCGTGTAGCTAAGTCTCCATGACATATCATAGTGTATCGCATCCCCATATGATCATCCATAATCGGCTTAAGGACAAGTTCTGTCTTACCTTCCCGATTATTTTTATCTTACGTTCCATTGTCTCACCATTAGAAAACTTACCATCCAAAGATAGTATACCATTCGGTTACACCTATGTATCCAAATGGTTGAGCGCTCCAGTTTTCCAATTACAGGACAACGCATATAAGAGGATATCATTACTCCTAAAGAGGAGCTATGGATTCCATATCTATGAATAACAAGTCTACGCTACCAAGAGTCATGCCTCCAACGTACCGGCATGCATGCCACTATAGAGATGTGGGAGTCACCCATTGGTACATCAAAAGACACAAATCGAGACAACGGGCCCATTATTCATCTCAGGATTAAGATACAATACAAATGATTGTCTAAAGTGAATCGATTTGCCAAGATAGAATTATTAATCCAAATCAATTCACTTTATGTCCCGATCCAACACATCGTCACCTATGACAACGCGCCAATGTTTCTATTCACGGAGTCCAACTCCGATGGCCAAGACAAACCATCTCCCAAAAGGGATATAGACAACATAACAATCTTTACATGAATAAAGCGCCCAACTTTATTCACTCGATTGCGGATCATATATTTTAGACCATCACCTTAAGAGTCGTGTCTACCGCATAATCATCCCATCATATGTCCAACTCTTAAGGTTTAGACTGACAGTCTCAGACTACTGTTTGCTTATCATACATTCAACAAATATGAACGTAAAGAGGACAATATTTGGTATATATAAATGAATAAATTCTTTATTGATAAAAATGTCTCCAAAAACGTATTACATTTTTACTCCTTAGAGCATACATGTCTAACAGTGACTTCTTCGGGTTCAGTTATCCATTCTATGTAGCTTTTCAATCTCTGGCCATTTACTTTGAGTATCCTTCCATAGGATGGATCTTCAATTTCAACAACACCATTTAGGAAAACCTGTTTCATAATATATGGACCTGTCCATTGTGATTTTAACTTACCAGGATGAAGGTGAAGACGAGATTCATAAAGATGAACCCGTTGATTTGGCTCAAAGTTCTTTCTCAGAATATGTTTGTCATGAAATGCTTTCATTTTTGCTTTGTAAATCCGTGAACTGTTGTAAGCACCATTCCTTAATTCCTCAAGTTCAGAGAGTTGAAGCTTCCATTCAACACCTGCAGCACTAAGATCAAAGTTGAGAGCTTTAATAGCCTAATAAGCTTTATGTTCAAGTTCTATAGGTAAATGACAGGCTTTTCTAAAGACGAGCCTATAGGGAGACATTCCTAAAGGAGCTTTGTAAGCTGTGCGGTATGCCAGAGTGCATCTTAAAGACGTGAGGACCAATCTTTTCGATCAGGATTCACTGTTTTTTTCAAAATTTGTTTGACCTCTCTATTTGCTAACTCAGCTTGTCCATTTGTCTATGGATGATAGGCAGTTGAAACTTTATGAATCACATCGTACTTTCGCATCAAAGTTTCAAAAGAACGGTTGCAAAAATGTGTGCCTTAATCACTGATTATAATATGTGGCGTACCATACCTAGATAACACGTTTTCTTTCAAGAACTTTATAACAGTTGTATTATCATTAGTACGGCATGCTACGACTTCAACCCATTTTGAAACATACTCTACAACAAGAAGGATGTATAGGTACCCAGAAGAAGGTGGAAAAGGTCCCATAAAGTCTATTCCCCAGCAATCAAATATTTCAATTGCTATAATCGGGTTTAGAGGCATCATGTGACGACAAGACAGAGTACCTAACTTTTGACAATTTTCGCAGGAACGACAATAATGATAAGTGTCTTTGAACAAAGTGGGCCAATAAAGACCACATTGGAGGATCTTTGCAGCAGTTTTCTTGGCAGAAAAATGACCACCACATGCATCAGTGTGACAAAATTTAAGACACTATTCATTTCATCTTCAGGAATGCAACGTCTCATGATTTGATCACGATAGTATTTGGAAAGGTACGAGTTATCCCAGTAAAAGTTACGCACTTCAATAAAAAAACTTTCTTTTGTCTTGCAAACTCCAAGCAGATTGAATTTCTCCAGTTGCCAAATAATTGACAATGTGTGCATACCAAGGTAACTTGGTAACAGAGAACAAATGTTCATCACGAAATTCATCATCAATTGGTGAACCATCGACAGAATCATTAACTTCTAAACGAGATAAGTGGTCAGCTACCACGTTCTCAACTCCTTTCTTATCCTTGATAGTCAAATCAAACTCTTGCAGAAGAAGGATCCACCTGATAAGCCGAGCTTTAGCATCCTTTTTAGAAAAGAGATACTTAAGGGCAGAATGATCAGTAAAAACAGTGATGGGTGAACCGATTAGGTATGAACGAAACTTATCAAGCGCAAATACTACAGCAAGTAATTCCTTTTTAGTGGTTGAGTAATTCATTTGAGCATTGTTCAAGGTTTTGCTTGCATAGTACACTACAAAAGGTTTTCCTTCCCTTCGTTGACCTAAGACGACTCCTACAGTGTAATTGCTTGCATCACACATAACTTCAAATGGTAAACTCCAATCAGGGGATTGCATGATAGGTGCAGAAGTTAACTTAGATATCAGTGTTCGGAAAGATTCTTCACATTCTTTTGTCCATTCAAACACAGCATCTTTCAACAAGAGATTACACAATGGTCTTGATATGGCTGAAAAATTTTGAATGAACCTCCTATAAAATCCAGCGTGTCCAAGAAAAGATCGAACATATCTAACAGTCTTTGGAGTGGCCAAGTTTGAAATAAGCTCAATCTTAGCTGGATCAACTTCAATTCCTCTTTCAGAGACAATGTGTCCAAGAACTATGCCAGATGGAACCATAAAATGCCATTTTCCCAATTTAACACAAGACCTTTTTCTTCACATTTTTTCAAAATAGCTTTCAAATTAAGCAGACAAGTATCAAACGAATTACCAAAAACATTCAAATCATCCATGAAAACTTCCATAATCTTTTCAACCATGCCACTAAAAATGCTCATCATGCATCTTTGAAATGTAGCTAGGGCGTTACAAAGTCTTAATGACATTCTTTGGAAAGCAAAAGTACCAAAAAGACATGTAAACGTGGTCTTTTCCTGATCTTCTAATGCTATCTCTATCTGATAATATCCTGAATATCCATCTAGAAAGCAATAGAAAGGATGACTAGCTACACGTTCTAAGATTTGATCGATGAATGGGAGTGGAAAATGGTCTTTTCGAGTGGCAGCATTTAATTTTCGATAATCAATGCACATTCGCCATCCAGTGGCAACTCTTGTAGGGACAAATTCTCCTTTTTTTCATTTTTTATCACAGTTACACCAGATTTCTTAGAAACAACTTGAGTTGGACTGACCCATTTACTATCCGCAATGGGGAAAATGATACCACATTTAACAGTTTCAAAACTTCATTCCTCACGACTTCTTTCATTGTTGGGTTCAGTCTCCTTTAGGGATCTTTTTTTGGATTAACACCTTCTTCCAATTGAATATGATGGAAGCAAATCAAGAGACTAATACCCTTATATCAGCTATTGTCCAACCCAATGCATTTTTATGATCACGCAACATGTTAATTAACCGTCGCTCTTGTGATTCATCGAGTTTGGATGAAATGATAATAGGAAAAGATTCATCAGCTCCTAAGAATGCATGTTTTAGTCATACAAGAAGTTGGGCTAACTTAATTTTAGGAATTTCTTTAGTGGATGGTTTTGGCTTTTCTCCTTCTAGGAATAGCTTTTCAAAATGTGGTCGCCAAAACTTTGTTTCTTTGTCCATTGAATGTTTAGGAATATTAGAAATGGGATTGGGATTTTCAAGATCAGGACTTTGGAAGATTTCTTCAAGCACATCGGTTCGCTTTTGAAATTCTTCATGAACAGCTTCATCAATGATTTCGGTGTAAGAACACTCATATTGCTTTGAAATGGCTTCCCAATATGGAAAACATTCACTTCAAGAGTCATATTTCCAAAAGAGATTTTCATGAGACCATTTCAACAATTGATGAGAGCATTAGCTGTAGCTAAGAAAGGTCTTTCGAGGATGATAGAAATTTTTGATTCTATATCCACCTCAGTTTGAGTGTCTAAAATGAAAAAATCCACGGGATAATAAAACTTATCAACTTATAACAAAACATCTTCAACTATCCCTCGTGCTTTCTTTCTAGATCAGTCTGCGAATTGTAAGACCACAGATGTTGGCTTAATCTCTCCAAGGCCTAGTTGTGAGTAAATCAAATAGGGCATGAGATTGACGCTCGCTCCAAAGTCTAACAAGGCTTGAGTGATTTCATGGGTTCCTATGTAACAGGTGATCGTGGGACATCCAGGATCTTTGTACTTGACCGGTGCTCTTTGCTCAAGAACTACACTTAGTTGCTCAGTTAAGAATGCAGTCTTTGGGACATGATGTTTCCTTTTCACAGTGCACAAATCTTTTATCACTTTGGCATAAGCAGGCACTTGTTTGAGAATTTGCAAAAGAGAAAGATCGATTCAAACTTGCTTCAAATGTTCCAAGATGTGTTCATACTTTTTTGGCACTTTCCTAGTAGTTTGAAGAGCTTGAGGAAAAGGGACTTCTACTGGAAACTTATTCACTTCTTCTTCTCCTCTTTGAGGAACATCTTCTTCCTTACTCACATCTATGGTGTTTGATTTTTCCAATGATTTACCACTACGAGTAGTAACATGACTAACCTCTTCATCCTTCTCTTTAGTGTTAAGGTTTGTATCATGCTTTGTCCTTAAGAAATGACCAGAGCTTGAGATGAACATTTTTCATTCAATTTCAAAATTTCTTTTGTCATTTGTGTTAAAGCAGCTTCAATTTTCTCACATGACTTGCTTTGTATCTCAATGAATGCTTGTAATGTTTCTTCAAGAGATTTGCTCGAGTGTGAATCATGTTGAGGAACATTTTCTCCTGAGTATATTTCTTCTTCATTTCTCCATTGATTTCCAAATGATTACTCTTGATTTGAATTCCTCCTGTCGAACTTCAAGTTGTTTCTTCCATCAGGATTGAAAGTTTCAGGAGTACAAGGCTTATGATTTGTCTTTAAGGCATTACATTGTTCCTCATATTCTCCTATCACTTCCTGATAAACATGACAGTCCAGTGGCTGTTGGTCAAACCTTTCATTCACAAAATTTGTTCCTTGTAGTTCAGCTCTTGTGACTACATGACTTCCTTTCTCATTCTTTGCTTTGAGGATTTCTAATTCTCTTTGTGAGGTTTTCAACTTGAACCCTAAGGTTGTAGCTATCCTCTTTCTTCAATTGATGAACTTCAGTTGACCGCGACTTATGAGAAACATCTAATTAAGCCCACAAATGAACTTTTTTAGCAAATTCATCAAGAAATTCCTTGGCCTCTTCAGGATCCTTGTGTAAAAATTTTCCATTGCACATCACTTCCAGATATTGGCGATCATGACTTGTGAGTTCTTCGTAGAAAAAGCTGACAAGACGCTAGTTCTTGTAACCATGGTGAGGACATTGACTCAACAAATCTTTGAATCTTTCCCATGCTTTGTAGAAATTTTCATGATCGTTTTGGGAGAAAGTCAGAATTTGTTTCTTGAGATTGTTGGTCTTTTGATATGGAAAGTATTTGTAGAAGTACACAGATGTCATGTCATTCCATGATTGAATGGATCGAAGTCTTAAAGAATAAAGCCAACTTTTAGCTTTATCTTTCAATGAGAAAGGGAAAATTTTCAATTTGATGGAATTAGCGATATCAGGGTGGCTATGAAAAGTGGCAACAACTTCTTCAAATTCACAAATATGAACATAAGGATTTTCGCTTTCTAATCCAAAGAAGGTTGGTAAGAGTTGAATCATTCCTGGCTTAAAATCTTGTTGTGGAAGATTTGACGGAAACACAATACATGAAGGAGTTAAAGTGCGAGTCGGAAGCATGAAATCTTTCAACAGCATTCATTGAGGATTCTCACCAAGATTCTCCATTGCGAACGAATTTGCAAGAGTGGTTGACGAAGATAAAGAATGTGAAAAAGAGTTTGACAATTGTTCACTAGGGTTTCTTAAGTCTAAAGCCTTAACAAATCAACTAAGTTTGAATCATTAACCCTAAATGTTTTTTTTTTTCTCTTTTTATTTTTGATTTTTGATTTTTGATTTTTTAGCCGCGCCCCCCCCCCCCCCCCCCCCCCCCCTCCCTTTTTTTACAAGGATAAAGACAAATGCTAAGCTTTTCTTTATTCAGGGAGAATAAAGTAGTGAATGAAAAGCACTCGCCTAAGTTATTTTGTAGATCTTGAGAATTATATACCTTAAGGATGTTCCCAGGAAAGATTGGTGAGGCTAAGGCTCCTTAAAAACCAATCTCCTAGTCAGAGCAACGTTTTTGGAATGACTGGTGTTGGGAAAGTTTCTAAAATTAACCGGCTATGGGAATGGTATTCGAGCTAGTACCAACATCTAAACAGAACTTCCTCAAAGGATACTCTTCGCAAAACCATAATTTATTTTATGAAAAACCTAACTCTAAAATTTTATGATGTTTTATTTCTAAGGCAAAAACCTAAATCTAAGCCTAAAACTAACAAAGTAAATATTTTACAAAGAAAAGGAAAGAAAATAAAATTTTTAAGTTTTTTTATTTTTATTTTTTAATTTTTTATGAATAGTGAACAGTGTGTGAATAGTAACATGAATAGTAGCCTACTTAATTAAATAATCAAACTAAAATAACAATATTTACACTATTTACAAGATAAGGACAAAGTACTTACCTAGTTTTCTGCTTAATTTAGCAATCTGACAAAGTAACAGCACCTCCTCGGCGACGGAGCCAGAATGTTGGTAACGCCCCAAAATGTTTCTCTTTAAATGGCGAACGTTTGTAGTATAGAAAAGTTGTTGTATCCACAGGGAGATGAAAATTTGTACCTCAGCAAATTGATAAAAATAAACGTTCAAAAAGGCAAGCACTTTTTGAAATCAAAGTGTAAAATGAGATAAATATTCTTGTGGTTTTTATTCTATTTAATTCAAAATTTAATGCATAAAATTAAAATGATGAAGTTTTGAGAATCCCTTGTATGTTTTGCAACTGATAAGAAATTTTAACTCTAATTAATAATTATTTAAAACATTTGATTAATTATATCTTATCTCATTGATTGCAAGCATATTTTACTAATTATATAGGACAACCTAAATCGACAATATAGTAAGCCATAATGCAGTAAGGGTCTATCTATAAAAACTAGCAAAATAATTATTGGTGCACTAATTATGAAAATTATAACAACTGTCACTCAATTATAATTAACATAATTATAGGATAGAAAAGATAATAACAAATCAAAATTAATATATTTTAGTGGAATAAATTTTTACATTGACTCTGGCAGTGTCATACTGCAGTAAAAGACATTCGATAAAATTAAGCATCATTTTATTATTATTAATATTAACTATGCAACACAATTAAATTACATAAAAAAAGCATAACTGAAGTTATGTAAAAATTGGCAGCATAACAACAATAACAATAATTATTGAAAACAAAAAAATATAATTTAGTCCAAAAATATAAGCATTACCACACAAATATAGAGTCAAAATCCATACCAAAATATTATATATACAAGATTATCTCTCTGCCTTACCAGACACTCTACTCTAATTTAAGCATTATTTTATTATTTTTTTTACCTAAGAAAATACTGCTGAGTCTAACTCAGCAGAAAGGAAAAGAAGAGGAAAGAGGCCAAAGGCCTGTTTAGGAGTGCATTTTTGAAAGGGCGATGCAAGGCTATTTATAGCCTTGAAAAATTACTGTTTGCTATTTTTTATTTTTTTTATTTTTTATTATTTTTTTAACGCTGAAACGCGTCTTCGGAGTGCAGGTTTGAGTTTATAATCCAGTGCATCGCATATCACGGTAGCATAGAACAGACGCAATCTAAACCATTCATTTCACGATCCAACGGTCAATAAGCAGGCGCGAGAAAGAGCCAGGTGGGGCTAGTGAACTGATATTAAAGACCGTTCGATCAGTCTTGGTATTCAGATCTGACGGGTTAGAAATCCGCTGCACGTGGAGGCGACTGCACCCAAGCAGACACTGCCTAAGATTCCCTCTGACGTGCGTGAGACTTGTTGGCATGTGTGATGCATGCGTCAATCATATTTCGACACGTGGACAACACTACGAGATTCCGCTAACGCACCAGATGACGTGATGACACGCGTCTCTTCCTCGGATGGTCACGATTAATCTGGCAGTGAATCCAATGGTCAGGAAATTGCCACGTGTCCATTTAATTTAAATTTAAATTTTCTTTATCTTTTTGATGCATTTAATGTCCGATTTTATCCGTTTTGGTGTCGTTTTGCTCTGTTTTTCCTCCAAATTTCAAATCTAAAAATCACAAACACACTAATATTAATTATTTTACAAACATAATATTTATTTTACATTAAAACACACAAATATAAATAAATCTCCTAAAATTTCTAGCTATTTACAGACTAGACACTTATTTAATACACCAAAATGACTCTAAAAATTACTAACAATTCTATTAAACATAAAAACACACTAAAAACATATTTTTAAACATATTTACACACTAAGACACAAAAATACTTATTAACACAAATTGCCACTAATTAGAGGATTTAATGAGAAATAAAAGCATAAATAAATGATTTAAACCTTAGAAAATGTATACTTTTGTAGTCTCATCAGCATGACAAGAGGCGGTAGCGATGAATTGTCAGGTAAAGGACATATTATTGTTCTTGAAATTTTTGTATTGTGTTTAGGCTACAATTCGATACGAGAAAAACTATATAGGTCTTGGTTGAGATTTAATATTGACCTTTAGACGTATCCTAATGGTAAAAATAGCCACCCCGCAATACATATTCCCTTAGCAAGGTATATGTTGTGTGTTCGCGAGTGATATATCTATAATTAACTATTAGCGATTGAGATAGGAAGAAGACATTGCCGCTAAGCTTGTATTTTTCTACAAATATTTCCGTACTTAATTTGAATTGGAGAAAATTGTAACATATGCGTAAATCCTAGTCCGTTTATTTTCTTGTCGCCATTTGCCGCGTAGTACGTACACATCGGTGTCTTCTCAACAGCCACTCAATCCAACCAACGAGTGATCACCACACCCACCATATCTTCAATTCTCCGACTTGAAGAAAACTTCAAAATTGAAAGGAACAAAAAATCACTTTAAAACTTTTCTTAAAGCCAGCATTCATCTTCTTCCTAACCAATTAAACCGATCAATCTAATCCAAAGTACCTCAAACAGCTAAAGTAATCATATATCTATGTCAGCCCATGAGCTTTATTGCTACATAAAACGTACGGACGTTGATGAAAAGTAAATATTCAATTGGACCTGTGTTATCTTTCTCTGGATCAGAAACGAAGAAAGTAGAATAGCGGAAGCAGAAGAAAAAGAAAGAGAGAGAATTAGTGATCAAATGTTTGAAACCATCCAATGAAAAAAATAATACTACAAAAATACATGACTAGATCATCATGGAAATGGATCAAAACATGTGTTATAATAATGGGTTTCTAATAATGGGCTACTAATCCTGGGAAAGCCAATATTGCAGGTCCTCCAATGGAGGCATCTCCAAAAATATTCCGTCCAAATCCTTGAAAGACATTCCTTTCGAAAACATTATTGACGAGTCCCTGCCAACATTATTCGTGCTACTACTTCTACTAATATCATGATGATCTTCTCTCATCTCCCTCTTACTCATCGTCTCATGGGAAGTAGTAATACTAGTACTTATATCATTGCCAATTCCAGCGACGGAGCTATTCTCGATACATGCAACGCAAGAATCCTTCCCCGTGAGGCTCTGAACCACCGATTTGAAGCTCGTCGGATCGGCTTTGACGTACTGGGTATCGATGAACACAACCTTCACCGATCCACGCCTCGGGCTAGCCATAAATTAATTCCGATGTAAAAAGAAAAAGAAAGAAAGAAGAAGAAGGATATTAGATAACCAAAAATATTAAACAAGAATGTTGTGTTATCTAATGTTACAAGTATCCTTCAGCTAAAACTTGGATCATGCATAAGCTTAATGTTTGCTTTCGCGTGTGTGCTAGCGTCGAATGTAGGCGAGAGATTCGCAAGTCAATGTGGGATGTTGCGCATATAAATAGAACGGTGTGAGCGTTAATAAAGAAGAAATGGAAAGGGAACGTACGAGGAATCAGGGATGTGTGAAAGTTGATTGGTTGAAAAGTTGTCAAGGAGGACCAAACGTCGCCAAGTCCAAGTCAAACGGCACGCGATATATGAATAATTGGGAAGTCATGATTTAATAAAGTCTCCTGTGCCAAGGGCAGCTATTTATTTATTTTTTTCGACATATTAATTGCATCTATGTAAAATTGGGGTTGTCCAATGTTAAACTGTAATCTATTGGACTGAACCGGACCAGATTGTTGATTTTTCAAACTCCAATTTTATTGCTACATCAGAATAGTTGGAGACGGTTCAACAAAATTGATTGAAACCTCACTCTTGATCTGATTCAGTTTATAATTTCAAGTAAAAATTGAACCAAACCTCAATCCCAGTTAATCTGATTCAGTATATAATTTCAAGTAAAAATTGAACCAAACCTCAATCCCAGTTAGTCAATTGCAAGTAAGTTTTGTAGAAATAAGGACTTGATATTCTTACCTCAACGTAATTTCATTTTTGCCCTGCCACTAAGCTACACTTGTTCATTTGTGATCTATGACTTCCGAAAATACTAATTAATTTCTCATAGTTTTATACGTATTTAAAAAAGAGAGATGCAAATATTTTTTTTTTTCCTTCAACTACTTTATATTTTGGACAACAAGTTTCCTTTTACCCTCACACTTAAACGAAGCCTTATGGGGCTGCTATAAAAATAAAGAAAAAAATAAAAAAATAATTGACCAAGTAAATAGAAATTAAAAATATTTTTAAAATTTTTTTTAAAGATCTACGGTTCGGATAAACTGAACTGCATTTTTTTTTTGGGTTGGTTTCACTTCTCGATTCCTTGAGCATAAAATGTTCCCATTTATATAGGGTGTTTGGAAAAGTGGTGGGAACCAACTGTTCATAACTGAGATTATGGTGGGAACTGAGTGGTTCTCACCACTGCCAAACACCCCTAGTTATTCAGTTCCCACCACTGCCAAACACCCCTAGTTTTTTTTCCAATCAACAATGCGGTTCGGTTCCATCAAACTTTGCGATTTTGACACGGAGTGGGCCGTTAACGACCCTCCGTTGAATGTACTTATATGGTTCATTTAAAACCCGCAAGTGCAACAATTTGTCATGTATTATGTACGAAGCTTCATGTTTGCTTCCAATTCACCTTAATTATTCAACGGAATTACGTGATGTAATTAAACTAACTAGTTTTAAGCATTATTAATCAAGAATATAATCTTTCACTTTCAGTCATTGAATAAAAATTTAAATAATTAATCCTTTTTTATTTAACCGGCAACACGTTGAGTTTTTTTTAAAAAAAAAAAAAAAAAATTGGATAGTAGATTTGAACATAGCATCAATATTGAAGGTAGGCGTGGATTTACAAATCTCATTACATTCACCATCTATTTTCTCCCACGTAAAACTAATAATCAAATTGCCAATCTATTTTTTCTTTCACATTCTTAACCAGTTGTACAATTAAATGAACAGCGAGTGAGACAAAAAAAAAAAAAAAAGATAAAAATGTTTGAATGCAGTGCTTCCTAGCGTGATTGAGAAAAGTACATAAATATAAATGTGCATTATTTTTAGGACTCCTTACTTGCAGAAAAGGAACAGTGAAAAAAATTAATTACAAAAACTCGGTTTGGGAACAGAAGTTTAAACTAAAAATATGAACTGAAAACACTATAATAATTGAAATTTTATGAGAGAAGAAAACATGTATGTTCCCAAACAAATTTAAAGTGATCTCGAAAGAAAATAATTTCAAACTATACACACACATATACATACATGCACAGAGTATTGCCTCGATGTGGTCCTAAGATTTTCGAGTAAGATATACTTGTTATTCTAAACTAGTTAGAACTATACACTACGTGCGTTCGTATTGTGCTTATTAAATCTTTCTTAATATAATTATTTATATAAACATATGGGCACACGTAAAAATAAAAATAAAATAGTATGATATGACAAACACATCTTAAAATGGATTTAAGGTTATAAAAGTAAAAGAAAAAATAGAAAAAGACAGTTACAATATTATACAAAATGAAAGGGAAAAGAAAAAAGAGGGGGTTAGGATGAAGAAAGAGAAAGAAAAATAAAGGAAAAATAAAGAAAAGTAAGGCAAGAAAGGAGAGAAATTGAGGGAGCCACACTTGTTGAACACTGAGGAAAGTATTAAAAGTGGTTTTCTCACTTTAATATGTGTACAGAATAGATATAGATTCACGTAGACGGGCTTCTTACTACAAAGAGAGTTCCCAAGAATATGCGTTGTCAAAAATCCAAAGTCAAATTCCTAATCAATCAACAAATTACACATGCGCTATTATTTTGTGGTTCAGAAAATTATACTTGCCATGCAAGCCTTGAACTGGCACGTACGTCCACACTACAAACCTGTAGATGGATCCTTAAATATATAATTTGCTTGCCCTCCACAATCGAAGAAATTGAATTAGACAGAAAAAACTTGCCATGCATTTTCCTCTTGTTGGGAAATTAACAAAGGCGTCTAATTCGATTATTACCGAGTGAAACCTTATTTATAAGAAGGTTCATGAATCATGCACTTTTTAATTTATCTTAATATATATAAGAAAGAGATTTGTTACTCAGAAACGTTACTATCAGTTGAAAAGTAAGTAATTAACCAGAGAAAATTAATATGCAACACTATGTATGTACGTACATACTCGCGTTTAAACAAAACTCGGCACATATATATAGAATAAAAACGAACGTCAATATCCTGGACAAGTAGTCATTGGGATTACATTTATTTTAAATAATATTATTCAATTCTGCACCATAATATTATGATTCAATATTCCAATATCGTTGACGATGGTAGTTGAAAAAAAAAATTCCCTTTCATATCATGTCAAAGCTGCGACTCAAAAGACAATAATTCTTAATCCAATAGATAGTGTATTTATTAAACTGGAATCCATTATTTTAAGAGTAGCAGAGTTTTATCCATAGGATTATATAGGATTATACAGGTGTGTGCGTTCTTGAATTATAAAGGCCATGCATTTTCATAATGAAAATAATTACAATGGCAAAGCTTGAAAATTGAGGGAAAATTTTTGAATAAATTGAGGGGTCTAATTTTCTCCCTTTTGTTTTTTTCTTTGGGAACAGCTACCATGAGGGACACACTTTTATGGATGAGGAACGTTTTTTAACACCACGAAATTAAAATTGAAGAGTGTAGAGCGCATGATGTAACAGTATAGCTCAATGCGCCATTCATACTGAATTTCATTCACATTTGTAAGAAAAAAAGAAAAAGGAAAAAGGAAAAGAAAAACGTGCATAAACAACGTCGTATATTAGCGACACCGCTTGTGCGTCTGTAATATATTGGAATACCAACACCACTATAAAAAAGGAGTACTTGGGGCTGCCACTAGCTTTCTATCTTAGTGACACCGATTGGCATCGACAGATTAGGGTGCGCAGCATTCTTGCCTAGGGGAATAGCGGGTGCACTTTGACAAAGAAAATCTTGACGTTAGATGGTGTCCGAAAGGTGATGGCTCCAAAATTTGGAGGTGAAAATTCAATTACCACTAAAACAAAAAAAAATTTAAATTTTATCGACACATTTGGCGTCAGGAATGGAGATTCAAAAATAAGAAAATTGGTTTTTAATTTACCGACGCTACGTGGCATTGGTGGGGTTAGGAAATAAAAAAAGATGTGCAATGCCAAGAGGCATCGGGAAGTTGTGATAAACCTCTGAACAAAGCTTTCACTCTTTGGTTGGTCTCCTTCGTCAACCAAGTAAGTTTCTCTCATCTCCCCTCTTTTTTTTTTTCCTTCATCAATCTTATTTTAGGCCCTCTTAATCTTTGTATAAAAAAATTTGAAGGATACTCTTGAGCCCGTTTGGTATATTTGAATAGAGTATTTGAATGAAGATTTAAATTTTTGTAAGAGAAAATATGTCACGCCCCGGAGTACGGGAGGTGACGTGGCAGATTATTTAAATTAATTAAAGGAGAATTTAATTAAAAATCAGGAGTTTAGGGGGTTTGAATTAAATATAAAATGTGAAGATTTAAAGACAACTATTGCATGAATAGTTAATATAAAAGAATAAACATAGCGAGTATGGGTTCCACAAACCCACCACTTGTTCACACACATGGTACTGACAATATCATAAATACAATCACAGTTCATATATAAATAAAGTTAAAATCTTACATGCCTTAATTAAATAGTACAAAAGATAAAATAATCCTTCTACTGCTCCTGAGTTCGGTCTGAAGAATCCTCTCCAAACCTAAAGGGAAAACCACCTAGAGGGAGAAATTTAAAACAAATAAAACGTAAGCGAAAGGCTCAGTAGGACTAAATTTTATAAAATAATTTAATTTAAAGAAACATGACATTATTCAGGAGTTATTTAAAAGAAACTTTGAATAAATAAATAAATAGGCAATTTTAAGTAAAACCATCCTTACCCAGAACAGTTTACTTGGACAACCAGAAATATCAGTTTCTTTTTCCTAGGCAAACCATAATAATATCACCACCGTAGTGGCCCAACTGGGTTTTGGGACCTGCCTCCAAGGTCGATCGCTACACGACCCGATCTCTGATATGGCATCATGCCTATATGTTCATTATCATTATCATTCAAACCCTATTAATGAGTGTTGTCATTTACATTCATTATGAAATTCATTTCAGTTCACGGTATATCAAAATATAACCGATAAACTCATTTTTCAAACAACCATTGAAAACATTTTAATAGAAATCATTTTCAAAGCCAAATCATTTCAAAACCAGGCTACCAAAGAAGTGGGGTAGAAGTCCTACCTCAATACTCGTGCCCCACACCGTAATCCTGGTCCGTTACACGTTAGCTTCGCGGAACCACGAACGATCCTAGATACAAACTAAGTCGATCAATATCTAGTTCGAGACATTCTATGTTACTAAACCATTTCATGATGTCCTAGTGTGCCATTTGTACCTTTAAAATCATTCTATAAGGTTGGAATTTAAATCATGGTTCAAAACAGTGAAAACGGGTGAAAATCACAAAAATTTTCTATGCCTCGGTTGGCCTGCCGGACTCCTTGCTTTGGCCGGCCGAATTGTACAGTTCGGCCTGCCAGAAGCCAGGTCCGGTCGGCTGGTCTTTTCCCCAGGTTTGGCCTGCCGGACGGAAGAACACCGGCCTGCCGATCCCTCTTCCGACCTGCCGAGCACGCCTGCCGAACTGGGAAAACCCAAAAATCTCAGCCACGGGTTTCTCGATCCCCAAAATCTAAATCTTGATTCTAACATGTTTTTCTCAAATACCAAGCATAGAAAATAATCATAGTTGATAGAAAAACATACTAGAACATGTTTGGACTCATTTAAACAAGATTTAAACTCAAAAATCTCAAAAATTTGAAAATGTAAAAATAGGGAGAAAAATGAAAAATCTTAAATTGAATCCATTTTTCTTCAATCTAAGCTTAGATTCTAGTTGTTCTAAGTCCATTTAACTCAAATCCAAGGTTTTCTAAGCTTAAACAAACCTAGATTTCAAAAATGCATAAAATTAAAAATTTTGGAAAAAGTTTAGAAATTTCAAAACTAACCTCGAATCGAAGCTTCAATCCACGTTCTCAGTTGCTAAATCACATTCCCGAGCTTCCTCCTTGCTAACCCGAAGCTTGGATTCGAATTTGGTTTCAAAATTTTTTTTGAGAGAGATAGAGAGAGAACGAGAGACGAGAGAGAGATCAAGAGAGAGAGAAGAGAGCCACGGGAGAGAGTGAGGAGAGAGGAGGAAGAGAGAGAATAAATAGGGGAAATCGGTGGGCGGTTTTACTGTGCAAAAACCATGTGCCACCCACGATTTTATAAAACGGAGTATTTTTAACATTCTATAAATTGTTGTGTTTTAAAACTCTGAACATTATTTTTAAAACAATAAGAAATCATTTGAATTCACCAAATTAACAAAACAACCAAAAATTCAAAATCCAACCAAATAATCTAATTAATGTTAAAACATTAATTATGGCACACTAATTCATCATTTATATTACATTAACATTGAATAAATTTCGAGGCGTTACAAAATACTGTAACAAAATGATTCGAACCACGAAACAAACGGGCCCTTTATTTTTCTTCTTCATTTTCATTTGCCATATTGTTAATATTAAATATTTTGATTTTTTTTTTTTTGTTTCTTCCTCCAACCACCGGAAACTACCACGGAGCCGCAGGCCATCCTACCGATCACCGACCACTGCCTTCTCTGACCGTGGGTTGCTGCCTTCGACCGCTGTCACCACCTATTTTTGGCCCCAAGAGATTAGTATTTTTTTAGTTTCTTAGGTTTTTAGCTTTTTCTAAATTTCTTAGTTTTTATGATGAATTTCTAGAAGGCGATAGCTCTTAGTTTTGGGAATTTAAAGAGAAAAAAATTTAAGAGGAAATTTTTGTTTATATATGAAGTTTAGATATTGTACCAACATTAGCCTTAGCTAATATGCGATTGGGAAAATATTTTTTTATCTTTAAGAATAGTGTACGTTGTTCCACTATTTACTAGACAAAACGCTTCACCATTAACTTTAATTCTGATGGAATGATTATTGAAATTCATGTCTCTTCATGAAAACTAAAGCAAAAAAATGATAAGAAAATAATATACTAAAGACAATTCTTTTTTTTTTTTATAAGAAAACATATGGAGATTACAAAACACAATAAAGGCATAAAAAAAATTACAAGCACAATGAAACTCATTAAAAATTATGGATCACTCCGAAAAAAAAAAAACTAAAAAAATCTATAGATCATGGTGTTTGGTAAAGTTTGTCTCAGCAAGGTTTGTCTCTAATCTTTTCCTTTCTTTTTTAAGGAAGCCTGGTAAAAACAACAAGGTGTTTATATGTGCGACATGTACGTCTCCAATGTATTTTCATGCAACATCTATGCAAGTATCTTCATTATTTTTGAGAGCTTTATTCTAACAATCCTTTTCTTCTTGTTTCTCCTCATTCTTGTCCCATTTCTGATGGTGATATGCAACTTTCTTAAAATCTAAGGAGTTTGGTTATAATAACCACGACCATGATCATGATCATGACCATGACCACAATCATGGCTGCCATGCCGACCATGCCTAGGATCTTCAATATATGCCACATTCACTTCAAGGAATGGCATCAATCTAGTTGGGTGGGATTGATGATTTTTGGTTAGTGGTTCATTATTGTGTTCAGAAGATATGATATTAATTTAAAATATTTCTTAAAACTCGTTCTTGATATTGTTGTTGCCAAAGCATATTAGAGGCATGAAATGTAGAGTATGTCTTTTCTAACATGTCTTAATCAGTAACATTTTCTCCGTATAATTTTAATTTAGTAACTAAACATTGCAGAATTATACACGCTCATAGTTTTAAAATCCTACAATCGTAGGTGCATGCAATTATAGCAAGGTTTAGGAAGTATTACAGTCTTTTGGTGATCATATTTTTCTTTCAAATTATTTCAAAGGACAAATGGATCTTTTATATCATTAAAATTTAGTTTTCAATCCTTCATGGAGATGGTAACAAAGGATTATCATTGCCTTTGAGCAATCTTGTAGGGATGCCTCATTTCCTTATTTTATTGTATTTTAAAGATTCATAGCATCAAGGTGGATCTCAACATCAAGAGTCCATGCCAAATAATTTTTGCCAAAAAAATCAAAGGCAATGAACTCAAACTTCGTAAGATTTGACATTTTTTAAACTATTATATCAAACTATTATATGATAAATAATAAAGTCAGTAATATATTAGCATTGCATGATAATACGGGCAAGATATTTAGGGCCCGTTTGGTTCGAGTATTTGAGTAGAGTATTTGAATGAAGATTTAAGTTTTTGTGAGAGAAAATACTGTAGCAAAATGATTCAAACCTTGAGTTGAATATTCAACTGAACATACCCTTAATAAAATAAAAAATGCCACAACATAAAACGATTCTAATTTCCAATAATGTAAAAAAGCATGGCGTAAATATCTTTGACATTTAACAATATATATTGTAACCATCGATAAAATAAAATATATATAAAACATTGATAGAAAGAATAAAGAGAGAAAGTTATATAATAAAGTTCATTCATTATACATATAATAAAGTACTTGGTAGGCAATTTATTATTAATAAAAAAATGACATACTCCACTTCATATAGAAAAGGAGTTAATAAGATAATAGTAATCCTATTTATTATGATAATGAAGAATTGAAACAATAACTTTAAGAGAGTACACGATTTACAAATTAATAATCATATATATGACCATTGTACTTTTTTTTAAATGTGGTATACACTTGTAATACAAAGTCATGCTATAGACTCAAAAGCTACATGCAAATTAAAGACAAGGACATGTTTATTCATCCAACGAGAACAAATTGTTAATATCAATATGGATACGTGAGTATATAACAACATATATATATATATATATATATATAAATGCTAACTAATGCGACAAGGCACTAGGAACCTGTTATATCAATAAGAGATAAAACAAACATTAGCAAGCAACAATATACTCTACGAAAATTTTACCTTGATGAAAAATAATGGTTAGAACTTATGCTGATAATTTGTTATAAAACAAAGCAAAATATAACAAAAGACTAAAAAGAACAAGAGAAAAGCACATGAGAGAATGAGAAATAAAGCAACTTTCTATATTTTCACTTGTGAGGGATGAAAATACAAAAGTAGCACAACTTCTATTTATAGGTCGAGAATCATAGCTATAGGTAATAGTAATAGACATAACTTACATAGGTTACATATTAAAAGAAAAATATGCACAATGTTAAGAGAAATTCAATGGTGAAATAATGAAGTCTGAATGTGAATTATAAATTTACAATAAATATTTTATAAAAAACTTATGGAATACCAAGAGATGACATCCACACACACTTCATTCACAACATGTAACTATTTTTTTGTTTTTGAGGTAAAAAAAAAAGTTATATACATTAATTGGTAGTGGTAGTACTAATTATTTAAGGAAGTAGAGTCGTTTGTTGTTATGTAAAATTGGGATTGAACTGAACCGAACCAAACCGTTGATTTTTAAAATTCCAATTTCATTGCTACATCAGAACAGATGGGGACTGTTTGAAGAGTTACCCCCTGTTTGGCATAGTGGTGGGAACCGTGGTTCCCACCACAAACTCAGTTATAAACAGTGTAAAGCTCTTACATGCTACAGTAACAATTTAAAAAATTGCTACAGTGTAAAGCTCTCACACGCTATAGTAAAAATGGTTCCCACCACTGGTTCTCACCACCTTCCAAACACCACCTTAATCGAAACCCCACTTTTGATCCGATTCAGTTTATAATATTAAGGTTTGGTAAAAATTGAACCAAAGCCCAACCCAGTTTAATGATTGCAAGTAAGTTTTGTAGGAATGGACACTTATATCTTACCTCAACCTAAATTCATGTTTGCCTTGCCACTAAGCTACACATGTTCATTTGTGATCTATGACTTCGAGAAATACTAATTAATTTCTCATAATAATATACGTATTATGATTTCAAAAAGGTGCTTGCAAGAATCTCACGTTAAAAAGAGATGGAAGTATTTTTCCCTTCAACCACTCTATATAAAGGCCTACAAGTTTTATTTTATGCTCACAATTAAACGAAGCCTCATGGGGCTTTTTTTAAAAAAAAAAAAAACTGACTATGTAAATAGTAATTAAAAATATATATTTAATTTTTTTTATAAAAAGATCGACAATTCGGATCTAACAGTCCCACCATTTTTTGGTCTTTAACTTTTTGATTCCTTTAGTATAAAATGTTCCCATTTAGTTTTTTTCAAATCAACAATTCGATACGGTTCTAACTACTACAAAATTTTATCATTTGGCACCGAGATGGACCTTTAACAGCCCTTTGTCGAACGTACTAATACAGTCATTTAAAACCCACAAGTGCAACAATTATCATGCATTATGCACGACACAAGCCTCATGTTTGCTTCCAACGGTATTACATAATGTAATTAAACTAACTAGTTTTAAGCATCATGAATGAAGAATATTCTGTTTTTTCTGCCCATATTACACTTTCAGTCATTGAATACAATTTAGACAATTAACCCTCTTTTTTCATTAAACCGGCAACACGTGGAGTTTTTTTTTTTTTTTCCCTCATTTGGATACTGGATTTGAACGTAAAATTAATATTGAAGGTATGCGTGGGTTTATAAAACCCACTAAATTCACCATCTCTTTTCTCCCTCGTAAAACTAATAATCACAGTGCCTATCTATTTTTTTTCTTTCAGATTCTTAATTAGTTGTATAACTAAATATAAAGTAAGCGAAACAAAAAAAAAAAAAAAGATAAAAATATTCGAATGCATTGCTTCCTAGTGTGATTGATAAAAGTACATAAATATAAAATTGCATTATTTTTAGGACTTCTTACTTGCAGAAAAGGAACTGTGAAAAAACATAAATATATTTACAAAAACTCGGTTTGGGAGCAAAAGCTTAAACTAAAGGTTTAAATTGAAAACACTGTAAAAATTTAAATTGTATAAAAGAAAAACACGCCTATATTCCCAGATAGATTTAAAGTGGTCTCCTCAAAAGAAAATAATTTCAAACCATACACGCACATATACATACACGCCCATATAAATACACGCCCAGATTATTGGCTCGAGGTGGTCCCAGGATTTTCGGGTAAGATGTACTTTTGCCTTCTAACTTCACGTACTTTTGTCTTCTAACTTCACGTAGACGAGCTTCTAGCTACAAAGAGAGTTCCCAAGAACATGCGGGGGTCAAAAATCCAAAGTCAAACATCTAAAAAATTAACAAATTACACATGCGCTATTATTTTGTCGTTCAGATAATTATACTTGCCATGCGCAAGCCTTGAACTGGTACGTACGTCCACACTACAAACTTGTAGATGGATCCTTAAATATATAATTTTCTTGCACTCCACGATCGAAGTAATTGAATCAGACAGAAGTGCTTGCCATGCATTTTCCTCTTGTTGGGGGATTCACAAAGGCGTCTAATTCGACTATTACCGAGTGAAACCTCATTTATGAGAAGGTTCATGGATCATGCACTTTTTATTTTTCTTAATATATAGAAGAGAGAGATTTGTTAACTTATGAGAAACGTAACTATGAGTTGAAAAGTAAAGAACCAGAGAAAAATAATATGCAGCACTTTGTGTGTACTTACGTACTCGTGTTTAAACAAATTATGGCACATGTAATATAGAATAAAAGCGAACGTCAATCCTGGACAAGTAATCATTGGGATTATATTTATTTTAAATAATAACATAGCATATTATGATTCAATATTTCAATGTCGTTGACGATGATAGTTATAAGAAAGTTCCTTTTCATATCATGAGTTAAAACCTGCTACTTGAAGAACAAAAAAATCCTAATTTAGTATATGTATACTTATTAAACTAGGATCCACTATTTTAAGAATAACGGAGCATGCGCGTGCTAGAGTTGTAAAAGCTAAGAATTTTTATAAGCATAGAATATGTTTTGCTAACATTAGTGTGCTTACACCGATCTCTAGCTCCATATTATGGCAAAGCTAGAAAAATATTGGGGGGAAATTTTTTAATAAATTGGGTCTAATTTTCTCCTTTTTTTTTCTTTGGAAATAACTGCCAGGAGAAACACACTTTTATGGATGAGGAACATTTTTCAACACTCCTTAAAAAAAATTATAGAGCGCATGATACAACAGTATAGCTACACCATTCGTACTGAATTTTACCCATATTAGTAACCAAAAAAAAAAAAAAAAAAGGAAAGAGGAAAAAAATGTGCATATTCCTCAAGCAGCACGAGGTGCCAGAGGAGACCATCGGCATGTGCACCGTGCACCGTCATCAACGGAGGAAGACAAGTAGCCATGATTCAGCCAGTGTCATGACGGAATTGCAACCTCTTTTGGCATGCAAGGGGGTGGGGGTGGTAACCTAACATTGCGATATACCACAAGTCAGGACCTCCGTCGTCACTTGGTCACAACGGAATCACGACCTCAATCGCTATGGTTTGCAATGGAATTGTAGGAATAAGATGCTTTTCAAGCAATGCATGTAAATTTCTCTATCGACTATTTGACATTATTTTAAATAAAATTTAAGTGTTTTATTTATAATTCATATCATAATTATTTGTTATTCTATTTTTGAGTTAAACATCTCAAGAATCCAATACTTGTCAATGTCTTTAATAATGGTATGGAGGTTTCATACAGAGAGGATGCAATTCGAATGACTTAATATAAACATAAAGTTTCATGAGCCGGTGAAATTAGAGACGTTGGACACTTTGATTTCTGATAAGCTTGTGGTTTTTTTCTATTATCTAATTGGATGAACGATCTTTTCCCAATTGTTGTAATATTAATTACAAGTTTAGAGATACCAATCTATTAAGAATATATTGACACTACAAACAAAACCAAAATTAGCTACATTTAAAAATGTCACTAAAATATAAATTTAGTGAGCCTTCTTAAATTACTAACATTTACCTGAAATGTTACGGATACCAATGTAGCTAAATGTCTGTGACATTTTAAAATGTTATTAAAATATTATTTTAGTAACATTTAGAATTATATTTTAAAATGACACAAAAGTATGCTATAGTGACATATTAAAATGTCATAATATTCCACGTTTCAAAGACTTTTTGAAAATGTGACTAAATCAAATTAGTAACATTTTGAAATGTAATAGTGCAAATTGTCACTAAACAATAACAGAGACATTTTGAAATGTCACTGAAATTTATTATTATTTAGAACTACTTGATAGCATTAAAAATTATTTAATTGTATTGTTGGTATATTTTGTAAATAGAAAATGCTACTAGATAGAATTTAGTTTTTTTCTCAAGGCCAACGTTTGGCATTTTTTCAATTGAATTTGTTGTCATAAAAAAATATGAATAACAAAAACTAAAAGAATTCATATTGAAACAAATAAATTGTATAATAGCTTAAGATTGAAGTACTGCATATTCAACAAATACAGTCACACGGAGAAACAAACCGAGAAACTAAACTTCAAAGACATAAATGAAAAAGTGAGAGAGAAACAAAACGACTAACAATTATACCATGTCTACTAAACAAACGTAATCATACTAAATGAAACAAAACTTTTTGATCGCATCGTTTCGACCTATTTAGTTAGACAATCTTCATTAATCGTTGAGCAGAATACCTTGATCCCGTTAAATCTGCACAATGATAAAAGAAGTAAGTGAATAACAATATACGAGGGAACAAACAAACCTTTAATTTCCAATATTGGTTATGCTGATATGAAACTTTTAGATAATAGTGATATTTATTTATTCATTTATTTTCCTTTTCATTGACAAAATTTTTGTAGAAACCAATATTGTCCACAATCTTTACATCTTTTCATAATCTTTACATATGATATAGTGTAAAGGTTGTAGGTTATATGTCAATTTTTAAATATGTATTGAGAGATCAATGGTGTTGAAGCATGATAAAATCCTTCAATGTCGAGCCATATTATTTTTTTAAGGGAATGACAGCCAAACACATCTGAAGGATTTAATTCACTATATAATTTGGTTGAACTATGACAAGCCATAAAAGTATTGAAAATGTAAATGAAACTATAACATGCTATAATTTAGTTACATATAACACTAGTGAACTTACAACGAATGTTGCAGGCCTAGCAATAGATGTTCCAGTAACTTGGCCAATTTTGTTGAACTGTACATATGGTTTAATCAATTGTTCATTAGGCTTGACCAAAATTGGCATGATAATTTCATAAAAATAAGATCCTAGCTCTTCTCCTCCAACTTGTTTTTGTAGATCTTTACTATCAAGTATCCCAATAGCAATTGTCTTACGTGCATTAGTTATGCTTTTTAAATTGACAAGATCACCAACCTAAAAGCAAATTGTTATTTACCATTAATATTAAAAAAGTATATCAATGTGTATACAATATATAAGCAATAGAAAAGTAATTGATTGTATAAAATGAACATATAAAACTCATTGGTCCGGTTTCATTTACCTTAGCAAGAGAAAAATCATTTGATGGCCATAGTTATCGCCGTGTTTCTTGGTTATGTGCATTGGAGGAATTTGAGACCTACACACACAAGTAATTAGCTAAATGTGCATATAATTAATTTATATTGTTTTAAAAAAAAGAAAAAGAAATCTGACCTTCTCATTTTGAATCCGTGCAAGCTCAACAGTAAGGTCTTGAACTTGAGATCTTAAATCACTAATTTCAGCATGCATTGCATCTATGGATTCATCTTGATTTTCTCTAATTAAATTTGATGTATGTTCTTCCCATATAGGACTTGGGTTAATAGCTAAGCCAAATTCAAACTCGTTGATTCTTATCTTCGCCCATTACTTTGAAAAATATGTCTTTTCGACTGCTCTCTTTTAATATATCTTGATTTGCCGACGCCTTCTCTTCTAAATATGACTACCATTTGAAAAACAAATATTTTGATAAAGATTATACCTTAATTTTTTGCTAAAAATAATAGATATACTGTTCAAGTTAGTTAAATTCTTTCCATAATTTCTCTAGTTGCATCATTTATAGTAGTCCCATGGTTTTTAGTGAAGCAAACCTTAAACATCTCTACACGTATTGGAGAACGTCCAATCTTGTTCTTCTACAAATGGTGCATATCTAGTAGTATTATTTTCAATAAGAAAATATCACATGAATTCTTACTTTAGACATGGTGATACGTCAATATATAATGTCTCAAAATATTTACCTCTGATGCCCCGATTTGTGCAAAACTCAGGTTACCTGTTCTATGATTGTTTTTCTACTCTTTTTATAAATGAACATTTTGAACAGATTTATAAGTAAATTGATTAAAAGTAATATAAACTTACAAATTGTTGATAATTTAAGAAAGGCAAGTCTATGGTTCTAAAAAGAAAATACCTGAAACTCTTTGGTAGCCCAAAACCAAATTAATTGCTCTCATTGGTCATCATATACTCTTTTATCCCTAAGCTGCTTTTGTTCATCAAACGAAAGATTTCCATATAATAGCGAGATTTTAATGAAGCCTTCCAAGCACTTAGCTTCCTACCACATGTCCTCATAACCCAATGTTTTCCTACATCTAGAACAATAAACTTTTCCTACATTAATAAAGGTAATAGTGGTTTAAAAAAAAAGAAAATAAAGAAAATTAATTAGAATAATTATGTAAACATAAATACAGTCACTAATGAAAAATGAATCAACAATTAATTAAACATTCAATATAAATACTCAAAATACAAACAAGCTATAATACTTGAATAATGTTCCATATGCCTTCTTTATACTTCTTAGGCACTTTGCGCCAACTCTTGTAATTTATGGGCCCATGTTTTCCAACTCATACTATTGTACCGATAAAATTAATCAATTTATTTTCACTTTCTTTGTATTGTTAAACAAATTTGTTACACTTGATTTCTATTTTATTTCCGTCATGATTCCCCCATATCTTACGCATCTGTGTGGGGACCTCGTGTTCTTTTTGAAACATCTTCAGAAGAAGTTAATATTTCAGGAAAAGAAAGCATGCCATCTTGTGAAACCATTTGACCTTGCATACGAGGATCCATAGTTGCAGAATGTAAAATTCAAGAACAAAAACACAAAAACAAAACGAAAGGGTGAGATAGGTAAAATTCAAGAACAAAAACTCAAATACCTTGATTTCCTCTTATTTGCTATAGAATTTGAAGACAAATTGTTTGCCTCCAAAAAAAAAAGGCAACAATTGGCCAGTCATGTAGTCAACTCCCTTTTTTAGGTACATAATTCTACACCATTGATCAATTTCCCAAATAATTCCTAACCTTTGATTCCCTATTTCAACTATTTTCTACTCTTATTATGCTTACAAAGTGTGATTTAAGAGTTAATCTTAGCCTTAGGTGTATTAAGACAATCCGTAGATGTTGAATAACTATCGACTTGTTGAATTAGAAATGTTACACTTCTAGATGAATATATGTGAACAAAACAAGTAGAATTATTAATCAGACTTGGCTTTTTACGAGTCAATCAGATAAATCTCAACAAAATAACTGTAGAAAAATTAAGTAATTTGAAATAGTAAAATCTAAATTATCCAATCAATTGTATTGATTGTATTTCTTGTATACTGAATAACCACTCTTGTACCATGTTAATTTTAAAACCTTTAGATTTATTGTTTCTAGTGTCATGACGGCTGATATTATGGAGTAACTAATACTCTCAAAACGCATCTCATTTAAAATCTAATTTTTTGTTTATCGATGCTTCTGTATTATACATACATGCGTGATTATGATACCTGATTCTACATGCATGCATGATTAGGTCCGATTTTTTAGATGTATTACTTTGATGTTTATTTTAATGTTATTAATTGTTTTTCTATTAATTTGATGGTTAGTAACAATTTTATAGCATCAAACTCTCAAAAATGATATAATATTTTATAACATGATTCCTAGCCTCTTTTTTTTTTCTAAAAAAATAAACCACATGAATTATTCTCATAGTGCCACACTTGCGTGGCTATAGCAAGACCCATAAGTCCTAGCCTTTTTTTTTTTTTGGAGGAAATATGATACCTAGTCTTTGGATACAATAGTTTGACAAAACTAGATGCCATTAATAAATTTGTAAAGCCGCCAGCCAGCGCCAACTACGTTATATAAAAATGAAAAAAAAAAATTGAAACTGTTAGCTTTACATCAACTTGGAATGCATTTCAACGAAAACAAAAGAATCAGTGATTTTATTTCCTTGTTTCAATTCGCCAAATAGATCCAAAGAAGCAGAGGAGGAAGTCATTGATAATGTTATCAATAATTTTACTGAACCAACCCACTCTTTTGGACATTTGAGCTGATTTTGCCTTTAAAAGGCAATCTAAGCAGAGAAGTGCAAGGTTTCGTCGAGAGAAGAGAAATCCCAGTCGAAAGGATGGCAATTTTATATTAGGATTTCAGATTTTTTAGGAGTTTTTATTTGTATTTTACGAGAGAGTACTGCCGTAGCGAAAGATAGACCCATCAGACTCGTAAAAAATTCGAGTTACTTTTAAATTCTACTTATCTTATTTTAATTTTCATTTTAATATTAATCTATGTGTGTTTTATTATTATTTTTTTAATTAATATTTATAATTGGCTCGCAATTAGGAAATTGGATAGAAATAAATAAGAAGAGTTTAATATTAAAATAACAATCAGAAGACTATTACAAAGAAAAGTTTAATTTGACAAGTACTATGGGTTTTTGCACTCAATTTTATCTAGGCAAATCGAATTTAGATAGTTGCAATAAAACTATAAACAAGAGAGGTGATTTATGAAATGGAAACTCTATGCGATAAATTCTCTTAGGTCTTGACTTCGCTCTATTTCTTCTATATTCTTCCTAACTAGCAATTACTAACTACCTTCAATCAATTCATTAATCAAGGTGTAAATATTAACTTTATTACTTCTCCTAAGCGTTGAATGAGATAATATGCACAGCTATTCAAGTTAATATTTCTATCTAACTTGTCTAACCACACATTCATTAAGCAAACCCTATTAGTGATTATCTAAGTGTTCTCGGCCTTCCTAGGTCTCAACAACAACCTAGACTATGTTTCTCAAAAGCGATAAATGACTCAATCTCTCCCAAACATTGAAATTTATAAATCGAATCAACTAATTCATTTTCCAACAAGCTAGAAGCATTAAGCATAGAGAAAAATAAATAAATGAAAATTGAACTATATTAATAATTAGTTGAATAATCCATACATATTCAAAATAGAGCTACATCAATCCCTAGAGTATAAATCTAGCCAAGCATCAAAAAATCCATAACTAACATCATCAAGAAATCCATAAGTGTAAATATGTTCATGACAAATCCACAATCACAAATTTCAAAATAAAAATCAAAATAAAGAAGAGATTAACTGGCAACTCTAGTTGAGATAATCATCAAAGCTTCAATCTTCCAAGAATCTTCAAGAAAATCCACTCTTAACCTTTTTCTCTCTCTAGAAATTTGAGCCTCCCAATCATCCTTGAAAGTTATGCCCCCTATGTTTTTGGGTGTTTAGGATTTTTAGGTGGTACAGCTTCAATTAGTTTTAATTTGAAACCATCGGATCAAAATTAAGGGCCAAGATTGGCCAAAAACAAGATTTAGCTCGATGGCCAGCATGGCCTCATGGGTTCTGGGGCTACAATCAACTCAATGTGTATGCTTGGCCTACACGCTCGCACACTTCTCTTGCATGGAGGCCCCTGATGCCTTCTAAAGCATATGGCATGATCTAAAATGGCCTAAAAATTGCATCTAAAGTCAAATTTGGTTGTCAAAAATCCCCTTAAGCACTATTTTGATGATTTCCTACAAAATAATACCAAAAAATCAAAACATAAAAGTTTGAGGATTTTTACAAACATTTAAGCTTAAGAAATAATTGATTTGTAAGTAAAATATTCACTCATCAAACACCCCTCAACTTAAACATTGGCTTGTCCTTAAGCAAAATGCAATAAAAACAACAAAAACTAAACCAACAATAAAATGAAAGAAAAGCAAATGTGAGTTTTGTGTCCATTTGATAAATAGACAAATACAAATCTCAAAGCTACAAAATGGCTTCAAAGCTCAAAGGAAACGCAAACATTGAGAATATCTAGAATTTCAACAATGAACATCGATTTCACTTCAGTCAAGAATCCCCAAGTGTAAGTGTGTGCTAAATGACTCTCACTCTATGAATTAAAAACTAGATAAACAAAGAAATTTAGAACTACCATAAGCCTATTTTTGATTCACTCTCCATTAATGTAGGTTAGCATGTCATCAAAGATCAACGACTTTTAAGGCTTCTAATGTAAAGCTAGGGTAACGGGTGGATGAGAAAGGAAAATTTTTAGCTCGGATCACCCTACACATGTAATGCACCTAGTGGACCTTGCATGAAACAAATGAAAACTTGCAACCGACTCCCCACTTGATCATTATTGTAGTCAACAAACATTCCCATAGCACATGACTCACAAATGTTCACAAACACAAAAACATGAAATCAACAAGAATTTATTCTCTATTTTTTTTTCAATTTCTAATTTTTTCTCTCTTTTTTTTCATTTTTTCATCATTTTTCAATTCATTTTTTCTTTTTTCTTTTTTCTTTTTTCTTTTTTGAATTGAAAAGAAATTCCCCCAAACTTGTTTGGTTCTATATGTTTGGATAATGGGGAAAAATACATAGACAGAACTAAGAAAAACAAATAAAGAATGACATGAAAACATAAATGAGTCACTTTACAGATATGACCAAACCACAAATTCAAATCACATCACCTTCCATTCTTGCTCTCAATAATCAATCTTCAAGCTCAAGCAAATATGCAAAACATGCCTATTAGTGATAGGTAAGTGAAAAGAAATTCATGAAAGAGCTCAACGGGGGAATGGAAATAGGTAAAAAAGGCTCAACAGAGGTAACGAGCAGTAAAGTTTATATAGGTTGATTTCAAAGGCTCAAATAGTCCAAAAAATGCCTCGATTATCTCACTAATGACACCTAACCTAGGATCTCACCTCAAGTTTCACTAAAATGGGTGATTATGATTCATGGTGCTCAATTGTAGAGAGGCAAATATAAAGATCAACGTGCAAGTTAAGCACATAGAAATCTTGATGAATTGCATTTCAAAAGACCTAAGAGAACAATTTGTGGCTAACATCACAATCCAATTCTAGCAATCTAATTTCTCGAAACTCACACTTTATTCAAACAAGAGAAGAACTAAATGACCTAAAAGAAACTAAAGAAGAACTATCAAACAAGAGCAATGGAAGGAAAATCATAATAATCAACGAAAAAATTCAAAAAAATTTAACGCCAAAAGCCAATAAAATAATTTCACTTTCCTACACTTAAACTAAATATTGTCTTCAATGTTTGTAACAATAAAAGAGCAAGAGTTAAGAACATATACCCCCGGAGTTTGTACCCTAACTTTCGAGTTTTGTCCATTTTTTAGAATCATTTTTCACTACAACTTAAATTCTTAAGCTCCTAATTATTTCAACACGTAAAAAAAACACCAAAATCACACATTAATGCAAGATTTTAAACTAGACTAAATCACAAACACAAACACAAACACAAACTAAAAACAAAAAACAAAAAGAGTAAAAGGATAGAAAGCTTGAGGCCCCTCTCAAGAAGTGCTTTGTTTAACGTTGTTCGCTCAACTTGGCTTTATGCTTTTCAATTCTAGCCCTTGATGTCATCGATCAACCATCTCATTGCATCATTGTTCTTGAGGTTTGCCTGCTTTTGATGGTTAACCAGACTCTTGTCAACTTGTATTTCATGGACTTTAGAATGGTGGAATAAACTCAATGGTGGTTGTGATTAACCGATCTCCAAAATCCTTAGCCCATATATTCCTCCCTTTGTTTAGGCTTATTGGAGTCAAAACTTTTTCACCTTGGCCTTGTGACATGGTTGTAAAGAAGCTTGAAACCTTCAACTTTTCTTCATGTTTGTTCTCTACATTATTGTTGAAAGAAAGAATCAATCTCCAATTCCTTTTTAAGGGTATGGAAGACTCTAAAGGTGATTTTCTCCTCATCTAAGCCCAAAGTTAGCTCTCCTTTTAGCACATCAATCATTGCATTTAGGGTAGCCAAGAATGATTGACCTAAAATGATTGAAATTTCCCAGTCTTCATCCATCTCTAGCACCAAGAAATCCACGAGAAGAATCAAACTTCCAACCTTGACTAGGACATCCTCTAAGACACCATTTGGATATCAGATAGATCGATCAGCAAATTGAAGAGAAACAATTGTAGGCTTTGCTTCCATCAATCCTAGCTTATTGAAAACCAAGAAAGGCATCAAATTCACACTTGCTCCAAGATCGCAAAGGCGCTTTTTGCACTTGTAACATCTAATGATGCAAGGTATATGAAAACCTCTTGGATCTTTTAGTTTGGGTGGAAGCTTCTTATGAAAAATAGCACTACACTCCTCCGTTAGTGCCACTGTTTCATTCTCCTCTAACTTCATCTTCTTGGAGACTAGCCAATTTTTAAACTTTGCATAGCTTGGAATTTGTGCTAAGGCTTATGCAAAAGGGATGTTGACATGAGACTTCTTAAACACATCCAAAAACTTCGCAAATTGCTCAGCTATCTTTTTCTTTTGGAACCTTTGTGGAAATGAAAGTGGCAAGATAGAGTTAGGCCTCCATGCCTCCTTTGGTGTCTCAATTTTGATCTCCTTTCCTTGTACTCTTTCTCCTTCTTGGACTTGATTTTTCTTCAATTGTGGTGGCTTAGGCTTCTCAACTTCCTTCCTGCTTCTTAGTGCAATAGCATTACAATGCTTTTTCAAGTTGACTTTGGTGTCATTAGGAAATGGCCTCCTTTGTTATGAATAGATAGAGATGACTTCTAGAGACTTCATAGATACATCTATATTGGTTGTTGACGAGCAAAACTTATCTAACAAGATTTTCTTAAATCCTCCATCGAATAATCACTCATGTATGAAGTAAATAAAGCAATTAGAAAATAATAGCAAGAACACAAGAATCTAGAGTGGTTCACCTTAATTGAATGTTATGTCTACTATAGGTTTTCTCGGGTAGTAGGGTTTTACTATGAGAAAATTTGGATACAACAGGATTGTGCCAAGAATTGGACTTAAGTTGTTCTTGAGAACTAGTCCCTATTTATTGTTTATGGGGATGGTTAATATTTTACCCCTTAAGCCTAATTTAAATTCAACTCTAAGATAATCTCATCTCCTATTGATTAGACCTCATCACCGTGATCTTTTATAGGACTTATCCTTTATGAGTATCTTAAATTCGGTAGATCCTGATCAGCTTAAGTATTTATCACTATCTTGGAGATCTTCTAATTTAAATACGGATACAAATAGATCATTTTACCCTTCTTGGGTATTATTTGAAAAGAAACTTCGAGAACACACCGAGGCAATATGTGCTGAGTTTAACCTCAAGCTTTTCTAAGCCCAATACCCGACCAGACCCAACTCGGTGACTTAACAACATTTGCCTCCTAGCTTAGGGTACTTCTTAAGTTGGTAGTTGAAGTGCCTTAAGGTCGTCGAAGGGTCAACTAGTCAATCTCTTCTTAGAGAAGTCTCTTAGGCTTTTGAGAATTAATAATGGTAGTGGAGCTGTGGAGTTGTCTCGACTATCTGTTATCAAATCATGGATGTTAACCATGGCATCGTGTGTCAGGCAAATATGCTTGAGGATATGTAAAAAAGGCTTAAAAAAGACAAACAAACATTAGAAAACAAATCTCTTGCAGATTCTATTGGAACAAAAGTTGTAACAAATTTTAGAAATTTGTGTTTTTGAGACATTTAGAGGTTGAATTTATTTTTGATCTCCACATGAGATATATTGGAAACGTCGAGATGAGCAACTTTCATGAAGAAAGTTTCCTTGAATTTTATTAGATCAAGTTGAAAAGGATGGTTTTCAATTCTATCCGTTTTGAAAAGTGGCCAAAAGTCTATCAAGATATTTGATTTTGGAAAAAGTTAAAACACAAAAATTGCAGATCTCATTGAAACTACTAAGTTTTGTGAATGGGATTTCAGTTAATTCTACATGGATTTTATGTGATGAATTTTACGGGATTTAGTTACAAAGATTTTCAAAATGATTTAAAAACAAGCCCAAGCTCTTCTAATTAGGTTAATGCCTTTGAGCAAGAATTGTTCCACATTATGTTAAGTATAAGGCTGTATGACGGAACGTATGATCTGACAATAGTTTGTCTATTTTATGAAGTACAAAAATAGATTGTTGATAAAGATTTAAGCTAATAGTAAGGTATCACTTAAATAGGAGACAAAGCCGACTAATAGTAGGAAAGGATTAAGTTGTAAAGCACTAGAGTAGAATGCAAGTAAGCCTTGAACCTCACCTATGGTATAGAGAAGATGATTTTCAAGTGCTATGTTTGACTTTTAATACTTGATGCTTGATAGAAGAATGTTTGCATTTGTTATGCTTATCAAGAAATAATGAATGTGTGATACGTTATTAAGTTAAAATTTAAGCCATGACATGAAGTATGTTCATTAAGATTACATGGTTAGTAATATGAACATAAGAGAAGAGATAAAGAAGTGCCTTACTGGCCTTCTTGATGTGACATATTAAAGTTAAAGTTTAAGGCTCTAGACCTAAGGAGTGAATTAGGAAGGTGTAGATCCCTGCCTAAAGGGAGGATCAAGTTAAGTTAAGTAAAGTTAAGTTATGACCTCGTTGTTCGATGGTCTAACGCATTCAGTTGGGCCAAAGTTCAAGATAAGTAACATAAAAATGAAGTTCATAATGAAACATAAATGGAATCATGCATAGTGTATTTGCTTGTATTCCTTTATGAGAAATGTCCATGTGAAAAGTTTTATGAAAAATGTTTTAAAATGTTCTATGAAAGATATTCTATGAAAAAATATTTTGTAATAAGATTTTACGTGAAAACATTTTATAAAGAATGTTTTATTAGAAAATGCTTTATGAGACACGTTTATTAAAGAATGTTTTATAAACCAAAGTTTTTTGAGGTTTTGTCAAAATTTAAAACCTTTATGAAAAACATTTTATGAAAAATGTTCATGAGAAGATTTTATGAGAATGGTTTTATGGAAATTATTTATGAGAAATGGTTTATGAAAAAATTCTACAAGAAATGTTTCGTGAGATATGTTTGAGTTTACTGAGCGAAAGCTCATCAAAGTTCTTTCATACTATAGGAAATAAAGCAGAAAGACCATATGAATGTTTCATGGGCCTGGTAAAGCAGTGGAACAAATGCGAATGTTGGGTTATGGATACTGCTAAGTTGTTTTTTGTTGTATTGAAAAACTATGTAATTACTAAAGGATGAGTATATGTTTAAGGAAATTATGTTTCCGTTAAAGTTCATGTTGTAATAAAAGTTACAACAGTTTAAAGTACGATTTTAACCAAAAAAAATTTACTCCGCATTTTCTTACTAGTAAGTAAGATTAAGATATTTTAATGATATTTAAACAAATTAAGTAATGGCTTGAGAATCCGGGTCATTACAGATGGCATTAGAGTTGTAATCCTACCATCCTACTTTACATCAATCAATGCTGACTAGATGATGAACGTTGTATTTCAAGATATATTATCTCCATGTTTGAAGGTAGTTAGATTTTTGTCTTAATAAGGTAGGTACCTGTCGTAGAGATGATCTTTAGAGTATGTTATATGCCACCTATGGACTTAAGATGGTCAACTTAGGGGTGGAGTTATGTATGAATCAGCTATTGTAGGAGTTGGTCACTTGTAGTCAAATTTGGTCAACATTTGTTAATGATTGACTTGACCACTCAAAATTGAAAAATTACACTCTTAACTTGTTTCGACATTTCAAACACAATGGTGACCTCTATTTGAGCCAATTCCACTCTATTAAAAATCATCCGTTATTGATTGTGTGTAGGTTGAGGCAAGGTAGATTAGAGTAAAGATGGTGATCATGTTGATGATGATTTTGTAGTAGTACTATTTCCACGCACGAGAACAAGGAATTTAAGAATTTTGAGAGTAGATGGCTCACAAAAACTAGGCATCATCAGCACAAGAGGTCTTTCTACTACTGTACTGGCAACTTGAATTGAAGATGTCTATGCGAAACTTCAATGAATGAAGCACCATAATTTGATGATTTTACTAACTTACTAGAACTAGATATTAGATGGAGCATTTGGAATGTTGTATTACATTCACTTCACGACAACGGAGAACTAAAACAATGTTACTAAATATGTCAATCAGAGCTTTACGTGTCAGAAGGTGAAAGTTGAAGACCAACATGCTACAAGAGAATTACAAAAAACTATGAGTCCAAAGTAGAGTGAGGATCATAAATCCATTAATTTTGTGGTTGGGTGGCCCGATCACCAAATAAACATGATGTGATATGGACAATTGTGGACCAATTAACGAAATTAGCCCATTTTTTGCTTATTAATCTTAGTAACTCGGTTCTAAAGGGCAGTAAGCCAAGCTGTATGTCGCTTAGATAGTCATATACTATGGGATTCTAATGACTATCATATCCAACCATGACAGTTATTGCATGTCCAATTTTAGGAAATCATACATCAAGAATGAGTATGAAGCTTATTTTAAGCATTCTAAGGTAGAATGCCAAACCTTTAAATGGATGGAATGTGTTCCAATGCGAGAATATTAGAGTTATGCAGCAGAAACATAGTGTTACAATTAGAAGAGGTGATAAGAGAAAAGAACATACTTCTCATCAAGGTTTTATGATGAAATCACAAATAGAAAATACGATATGGGAGTAAAAAGAAGACATAAAGAAGAATTACCCTTGAGTATTCTAATTTTTGAGGACAAAATTTTTAAAGAGAGTAGATTGTAATACCCAAGAAACTTATAGTGCATTATATATGCAATATTTAAGAGTTATTTTGAGCAATTTTATGTAACAAAGATTTTGTTTAAATCCAAATTTTGTGACAAATATTCATGAAGTAAATATTTAAAGACATTAAGATAAAGGTTAGATGATGAACTGATGAAAAAAAAAGCTAGTAAAATTGTAAAAAAAATATGTCATTAAAGATTCTATAACGGAAATACAGTATGGGAGTTACATTGAATAAAATAATACAGTTTAGAAAGCATGTTAGATAAAAAGTATGGAAAATCATGGAAGCTAATGAAAGCTTGTAGGAAGGATACTGGCAACATAGGAAAACTTTCGCATAGTATAAATTTAGACTGCAAAAGTAAAAAAAAAGTCAAACTTTTCTTCCTCAAAAGTGTAGAATTTTCCACATAATTCTAAAGCCAAATTTGTCAGCCTCAAAGGGGGGGGGGGGGAATTCAAAAATTTTTAGTTACAAAAATACCACTAGACTTAGCCTATAAATGCCCAAGGCTGCATTTGCAAATAAAACTTTTTGTCTACTTTTCCTCTCCAAAATCAGCCACTCTTACAAAATTTTGTTGGTTCTAATCTTCAATCATCATTTAAGACAAGGCTTAGAACTCTAGAAGAGATCAAAGAAGCTTTTAAGGTAAAAATCCTAACCTAGTCTAAGTATGTTATTTAGTGATTTTCAAGCATAAAGTAAGGGTTTTTGATGGGTAAGTTGTGATTTTGATATGGTTATTTTCATGGTATGTTGTTGGTTCATTTTCAAGGAGAATCAGAGGCTTGTGAATGTCAACATTGAATACAAATGTTTTAAAAACTTATGAACACAAACCCTATAGTAAGGTTATGTTTTGATTGGTCATGCATACCAAGGGTCTATGTTCACAAGTTTTCAAAACACTTGTATTCAACTTTAACTGTTATGGACTATGGTATGAAAGGCAAATTATATGGCCTGACTTGTTTGTGTATTATGTGCTTGAAGATATGTCAAAAAGACTTAAAAAAGACCTACATACATTAGAAAACAAATCTATTGCAGATTCTATTGGAACATAAGTTATAATGACTTTTAGAAGTTTGTGTTTTTGAAATATTTAGAGTTTGAATTAATTTTTGAGCTCAACATGGGATATATTAAGAACATCGAGATGAGCAACTTTTGTGAAGAAAGTTTTCTCAAATTTTTACTGGATCAAGTTGAAAAGGAAAGTTTTTAATTCTTCCTATTTTGAAAAGTGGCCAAAAGTCCATCAAGATAATTGATTTTGGAAAAAGTTAAAACATGAAAATTGTAGATCTCATTAAAACTATTGAGTTTTGTGACTATGATTTTAGTCAATTCTACATAGATTTCACGCTATGAATTCTTCAAGATTTAGTTACGAAGATTTTCGAAACGAATTAAAAACAAGACTGAGCTCTTCTAATTAGGATAATGGCTTTGAACAACAATTGTTCTGCATTACGTTAAATATAAGGCCGTATGATAAAACGTATGATCTGACAATAGTTTGTCTATTTTATTAAGTGTAGAAATAGATCGTCGATAAAGATTTAGGCTAATAATCGGGTGTCACTTAAATAGGAGACAAAGCCGACTAATGGAAGGAAAGGATGAAGTTGGAATGCACTAGAGCAAAATACAAGTAAGTCTCAAACCCTATCTATGGCATGAAGAAAATGATTTTCAAGTGCTATGTTTGAATTTTAATGCTTAATGTTTGATTGAAGAATGTTTGCATTTGTTATGCTTATCAAGAAATTATGAATGTTTGATATGTTATTAAGTTAAAATTCAAGCCATAACATGAAGTATGTTCAGTAAGATTACATGGTTGGTAATCTGAACATGAGAGATGAGATAAAGAAGTTTCTTATTGGCCTTTATGATGTAACGTATTAAAGTTAAAGTTTAAGCCACCAGACCTAAGGAGTGGATCAAGAAGGTGTAGATCCCTGCCTAAGGGGAGGATCAAGTTAAGTTAAGTTAAGTTAAGTTATGACCTCATTATTCGATGTCTTGCATATTCGGTATGTATACTTAGGCTCAAAGTTCAAGATAAGAAAAATGAAAATGAAGTTCATAATGAAGCATAAATGGAATTATGCATAGTGTATTTGCTTGTACTTCTTTATGAGAAATGTTTATGTGAAAATTTTTATGAAAAACATTCTATGAAAGATGTTCTATGAGAAAATATTTTGTAATAAGATTTTACACGAAGACATCTTATAAAGAATGTTTTATAAGACACGTTTATAAAGGAACGTTTTATGAATCAAAGTTTTATGAGGTTATGTGAAAAATATTTATAAAAAACATTTTATGAAAAATGGTTATGAGAAGGTTTCACGAGATTGGTTTTACGGAAATGATTTGTGAGAAATGGTCTTTGAAAATGATTTTCTAGAAATGTTTTATGAAAATGTTTTATAAGAAATGTTTTGTGAGATATGTTTGAGCTTACTAAGCAAAAGCTCATTAAAATTCCTTCATGCTATAGAAAATAAAGCAGAAACACCATATGAATGTTTTACGCACTTGATAAAGCGGTGAAACAGGTTAGGTTATGATCCTGCTAAGTTTTTTTTCCACTGTATTGAAGAACTTTGTAATTGTTAAAGTATGAGTATAGGTTTTGGGAAATTATGTTTCTGTCAAAGTTCATGTTGCAACATGTCACGCCCCGAAGTACGGGTAGTGACGTGGTGGATTAATTGAGTTACTTAAAGTAGATTTTTGAATAAAAACACCAATTAAAGGATTTCAGTTATTTTATTTTATTATTATTTTTTTGAAAAATGTGATAGTTTAAAACATTTTAAAACAAATATTATTATTTTGAAATAGTTACTTAGAAAGTAAAATGTTAAAGACAGTCAAACATAAGCCGGGTCCCACCAGACCCATATTAGTGTACACACATGGTATCGACAATAAAATATTACAATCACAGTCCAATATGAGAGATAAAAGTTTAAATAATACATGCCTTGATTTAAATAAAGAAATAACCTAAACAGAATTCTTACAACTCACGTGTTTGCCCTATTGCCTCCCTGTCTTTCCTAAGCTGCAATCCACCTAAGGGAAAGGTTTTAAAAATGATAAAGAAAATATGAGCAAAAGGCTCAATATGACAAAATTTTAGAAAACATAATTCATATATAAAATTTCACATTTCAAAAGTATTTAGAAAACAGAATTTGATAAATAAATGAACAAATAATTCATCTAAATCGTTCTTACAAAAATAGTTCTTTGTTTATCTAGAAAGAATCTTATTGTCTCTTTCAGACAAACCATATAAGTCACCACCGCAGTGGCCCAGCTAGATTTTGGGACCTACCTTCAAGATCGCACTCTACACGGCTCGATCTCTGATTATAGCATCATGTCGTTATGTGTATTTATTATTATTTAAATCCAATGTTATTGAATGCTCTCAATTACATTCACTATTTGATTCATTATGAACATTCATTCTTAGACAAAAATGAAAAATACTAAGAAATTCATTTTTTTTATCATTTCTTAAAAATCAAATTGAAAGAAATCATTTTGTGGCCAAAGGCCCCCTTTGAAAATATTTTAAACATTTTGTCATTTATTAAAAACATTTTGAAAGGATCTTTAAGGCCAAAACCATTTTAAAACCTAGCGCCCAAAAAAAGGGGTAGAAGTCCTATATATCCTACATCATGACTCCACACTGCAATCCCGACCCGTTATACGTTAACTCTACGGAACCACGAATAACCTAAATATAAACTAAGCTCATCAATATTTAACTTAGGTCATTCTACACAATTGAGCTTTTTCACGGTATCCTAGTGTGCTATTTATGTCTATAAAATCATATTATAAGGTTAAAATCTCAATTTGGGTTTAAAACATCAAAAACGGACAAAAAAGGACAAATTTTTGCAAGGCCTGGTCGGCCGGCCGGATTCCCTAGTCTGGCCTATCGAACTGTTTAGTTTGGCCTATGGGCAAACTAGGACCAGCCTACTGAACTATTTCCAGGTTCGATCTGTCAAAGGGATGAGTCCGATTTGCTGGACTCATGAATCCGACCTGCCGAACTAGAAAAATCTGGAAATTTCCATTTTTGAGCTTTGGCCTCCCAAGCTCAAATTTTCATTTCCAACTTGTTTTCTCAATTCTTAGGCATAGAAAACGTTCATATGTGATAGAAAAACATACTAAAACACTTTTAAACACATTTAAACAAGATTTATATAGAAATTTTCAAAGAAATCCAAAAATGAGAAAAATGGAGAAAAAGAGAAAAACTTGATTCAAATCTATTTTTCATTAAACCAAACCTAGATTCTAGATGTTATGAGTTCTATTGAATTAGATTTAAGGTTTTCTAAGCTCATGAAACTTGAATCACAACGTTTCAAAGAAATTTAGAAAATTTTGAGCAAAATTTAAAAATTTGAAAATAAAAGAATTTATCTCAAATCGGAGCTTTAAAATGAGTTTGCGGATTCCTTGACCTCCAATCCAGCTAAGAATCAAAGTTTGGATTCAAAATTTTTCAATCAAAGATAAAGGAGGGAGAGAGAGAAAACGCAAAGGAAGAAAGACGGAGAGAGAGAGAGAATGATAGGGAGCGAATGAGGAAGAGATATAAATAGAGATGGGGAGAGGCTTTACAAAAAGGAAAAACCGTGTGCCATCAACGGTTTTGCAAAAAAGACGTAGTTGGCATTTGACAATTTGTTTTGTTCCAAAATTCAAAATAAGAATTAAAAATAATTAAGATTAATCAAAAGTAAATAAAAATAGTTAAAAGCAACATCAATTTGAAAATATTGTAAAATAGTTAAATTAAGTTCAAATTACATCATGACACACTAATTCACTATTCCATACACTAATCATGCTTAATTAATTTCGGTGTGTTACACAACAAAAGTTACAACAATTCAAAGTATGGTTTTAAGCAAAAAAAAAAAAATTTGCTCGACATTTTCTCACTAGTAAGTCAGAATAAGATATTTTTGATTGATGTTTAAGTAAGTTAAGTAATGACTCGAGAAGCCAGGTTGTAACAGACTGTAATGGTGATGGATATGACAGAGAGTTATAGCAGTTGACGATTCAAAGGGTTCGGTCATGAGGATCTTGGGGGGATGGTTGAGGAAGTAGAGTGTTTAACAGAAATGAAAGAGCGAATTCAGAGCAAATTGTTAAGTGTTGGGAGGATAGAATTAAAAATAGAGTTAGAAGGTGAGAAAGCAAAAGGTAGAGAAAACTTAAAGAGAAAATATGAGATTTAAGAGAAAGACTTTAGAGATTATAAATTAAAAAATATGGAATAGAAAAAAGTGTTCGAAATTTAAGTTAGAGACCAAAAAAATTTAAAAATTTTTATAAAAACTATGAGCGAGAAAAATCATGCCTATTTTTTGAGAACATTAGACAAAGATTTTTCAAAAACCGTCATCTAATGTTGTGTTTTAGACGATAGTTTTTAGAAAAACCGTCTTCTAATATTTGTGTACTAATTTCCAAAACACGGACGTGCTTTTTGAAACATTAGATGGTTTTTTAAAACACGTTGTTAAACCGGCATCATCTAATCTTTAATTCGTAGTAGTGAATAATGTTTGAGGGCTAAAGACAAAGACATACTTGATTTAAGATTGCTCAACGTTGTGATGAACGTGAAGGAGAGAGGGGGAGAGAATAGAGAAAATATGTGTTTGTGTTTAATATGCATTAAAGTTTTTTTTATGAAAAATTGAAGGAGACAAAGGTATATCTTTTTTTTTTTGAGGGGAGATAGGTATATATGTGGAATCTCACTTAAGTTTAAATATTTTCAAAACTTAATTGGCCTATTTATTAAAGCATTCTAAAATTTGGCCTCTTATTTTTAATTAGTCTTTTAATTTGATGTAAATCCCTCTTTCTCCCCAAAAAAGTAGCATTGTGAGATCTATGGATTCCAAGAACCAATTTGGAGAGACAAGAAAAACTTAGGTTATTTCTTATTAAATTATATAATTAAAAATACGAAAGTTGTAGTAAATAACACTTTTTCAAAACTACTTGCAGTAATAATAGGTTTTGAAAATATTTATAATAAATAACAGATTTATAGTGCAATTTATTCACTCCCTTGTGTACAGTGTAAATAATTTGTTTTTTACACAATAAATAGAGTTAAGATGAAAGTAATTTATTTAACCCATGTAAATAAATTATTTACGTCCAAACCTATTATTTAGTACAAATATTTTTAAAATTTGTTATTTACTTCAAAAATTTTAAAAATCTGTTATTTCTCTCATTTTCTATTAAAAATACATCATAAAAAAAGTTTATTTTAACTTGCATGTAAATAATTAAAAGACTATTCTACCCCAATGATGAAATGATTATTCTATCCCTAATGGTAAATATATAAAAAATAAATGAGCATAATAATAATAATCTAACTAATCTAGTTTAACATCTCCCCCAAATTCATGATGTAGCTGCAAATATTATCAAAAATTTGCTAAGCATGCAACTTTGTGAACAAGTCAGCAATATATATACAAGAACGGATATAAGGTAGCATGAGAGTACCAACTTAATAGTGATCTTAAGCACAATGACAATCGATTTTAATATGGTTGTTCTGCTCCTAGAATTCTTAGTTGTAAACAATCTAAATAACACTCATATTGTCACAATAAGTAGATTGATGAAGAAGAACACACCCATATCTACAAGCTCCAAGTAATGAAAGTATCTCGTAAGTTTAAAAGCCATAACAAGGTACTCTGTCTCTATTAAGATCTAGAAACAATATCTTGTTTCTCGCTCTTTTAAGAAATGAAAGAATCATCTAGAATGATAGAAAAGCCAATGGTAGACTTACAATCCATAGAATCACTAGCCCAAAGCATAATAGAATACATGTAGCTCTAAGAACAAAGAAGATGAAAGCAAAAAAAAATGACATGAGTGTCCTAAATATACCCCAAAATGCACAGAGTATGGGCCTAATGAACTGTGGTAGGAGAAGTAACAAACTGATTAACTATATAAACAGCATATGCAATATTTGAACAATGATGGTGAGATAAATCAAGCTATTTAAAATAGTAAGTATAAATTAGGATTTAGCAAAGGTGTTCATCAGCAGAAGAATATTGGCCATTAAGCTCAAGAGGTATATAAACATTCTTATCATTAGTAAGATGAGCATGCTAAAGAGTGTTTATTATATGCCCAAACACAAAGAGAAGAAAATATTTTGGAGAAAGGATGATTTCAATACCTAGAAAGTCATATAATGAGCCCAAGTCCTTTATTTAAAACAATAAGCCAACTTTGATTTCGTTGCTGTAATCCTATCAACATCACTGGTAAGAATCATATCATCAACATATAAAAAAAGCCAAATACAACTGATAAAGGTATATTTGATAAAATAAGGTTGAATCATAATAGCAAGGATAGAAAACAAGCAAAGTAATCATGGTAGGAACTTTTCAAACCGAGCTCATGAGAAATTCCAGGAAGAGGTCCCATGTAGACTTTTTCTTGAAGATCTCCATTTAAGGATGCATTTTTAACATCCATATGAGATATATGAGATTGACTATCAAAGACAATCACAATGGCAGCATAAACTATTGCCATTTTGTAATAGGGACAAAAGTCTCTTTATAATCTATATCATTCTATAGGTTTGAGGGTATCACTTATTAATTAATCAAGCTTTGTGTCTTTCAACAAATACGTTAGACCTGGTTTTGATTTTATAGACCCAATGAGAACGAATTGTTTCTTTGCTTGGTAATCGAGTATGCCATAGCAATAAGTTCCTAAACTATAGTGTTGAGTTTCGACTTCATCTTACCACACACAATTGTACACGCTGTTAGCAATTGCTTCACTTGGAAGTAGTCGTATATACATACCAAGCACATAGTCATTTACTTGACGGTCATCTAGTTGTTTTTGTAGTGGTCACTTAGTTGCCTACTTGATATTTAGTGACCTCATAAGAGTGGAAGCAACAACTAGTCATTAGTCACTGAAGCAGATGGGCCCATTGATAGATACAAAGCCAGGTTAGCAGCTTAGGGGTATCCTCACTCAAGAGTATAGGCTGTATTATTAGGAAACCTTAACACCAATGGCAAAGTTCAACTTAAACCTTTGTTCTCGTTGTTGTCACTATAAAATTACCTATGTATACATTGGGTGTCAAAAAATGCTTCATGTAATGGAGGATGTTGGGTGTGGAAAGCTCTAACATTGGGGAAGGATGAGAATTCGTCACCTTGACCTCTCGTTAGTTGCTAGTCGCTAATCACCACTCGACGATCTATCAAACATAAAAAAATAGACAAGTCATTAACCGCTACTCATCACTTGTCATTTGTTAGTTGTCGTTACAAGCTCAGAAGCTCACTACTCGTTCTTCTTTCCTTATTACTCACTATTTGTTTAACGTCTTATTATATATGATGACAGTTGCCAACTCCACATTTTTTGAACCACTCCAATCTTTACAAACACGTCTCAATGACTACCATTACCCAAAGAACATGGGCATGTGAGTATGTGTTGACCGCACACTATCACACACCATTACTACAATCATCTACCTCGTGATGATACGTAAGGAGTGGTAACAGTTTAGAAAACAACTTAGTTTAATTATTTACTTTCTGTATTTAGTTTATTCGTTAATTGTATATCATGTATTTTTCATCATAATTACACTAACTAACGGTGATGAAGATAATAACAATTCCACTAATTAATTTTATTTTTTAGCTTGACCATAGATTCTTATGTCTACACATAGCATGCTACCAAAGTAGATAATATCTGCATCTTTATAGTACATAGGCTTAGAGAACTAATGCATAGAGGGTAAAAAAGAAATAAAATGCTAGAAAAGAAAGAGTGAGCAAAATCTTAAAGCTCTGTGGACTTAAGATAGGGTAGCCAGAAGGAGGAGGAGCCACAATTTTAGGAGGTGATTATGCAACTATAGGAAGAAAGAGAAAAGTAGGTGTATTGCGAGCCACAATACCAGTAGCTATTGAACTATCAATATGCTAGACTCATTTCTGATGTGGGAGCAAGTGTGAAACTAGGAGTGGGACAACATCGATATCAAAAGTGAAGGGATCAATGTAAATGCGATCAGTCTTAGTTGCATTATGAGAACTAGCCTAAATGAAAAGAAAGGTATATGTAGGGGTGTTCATTGAGTCCAATCAACCGATCAAATCATTTAGTCTATTCCTATCCAATCTATTTCTAACGAATAAATGGTCTTAATTCGATTGGATTGGATTTGGATGTGAACTTATGAAAACCAACTTGGATTGATCATATGCACATTTTAATTAAAACAACCAATTCAAACCAATCTAACCTTTATTTAAATTTATACTTTAATATAAATATACATGGTAACTTTTTATTTATATCATTGGTCTAAAATTTAAAGTCCATTTATATTTCATGCACTTTTACTCATTGAATTAGAAAAAATTGGCCCAATGGACTCTGAAGTTTATAATTTGAAATTTGTTAGGGCTTGGTAGATCCGGTGGATATGATGTGTCGGGGCATATATACGTACATCTTTGATTCATTGGTGATGATTCTAAGGAGGTCAATGATTTTCGAAAAGCTTATCGAAGAAGAATGGTAGGACCTCTAACTTAATGGTGAAGAATGCTAGGTCCGAAGTGATCCAAAAGAGAATAGCTCCTAGGGCGCATTTCATTGTTATTCTTGCTAAATGGTGTAAAAAACAATAAAGTAACTACACGTGAGTGAGTTATGGTGAGAGAAGTAAGCAAAAAGTGATGGTGATGTCGCTCAGAGCAAAGTTACTTTGAGGGTCTAAGGCTTCTAGTATGCCTAGTGGTGTCTTAGAGGGATATCAGGTCTAATTGTCACTCAAAGAAAACATTAGAGAGGTATCTCGAAGGTCCGAAGGAGTACTTTCTAAGAGTCCATATGTTTGAAGCATCAAACCTTGCAGCGCGTCCTAAAAATGTCCCAGAGGAGATCTTAGAAGGACTCTATAAGTAGTTACAATCTAAAGGGCACAAACCTAAAGAGAACTCTTTAAAAGCAGTAATATCCAAAAGGCACAGACCTTGAAAAAGGCTTCTAAGTCCAAAAGGCATAGACTTAAAGAAAGAAAACTAGAGAGTGTGAGAAGAAAAAGGGACAATGTTTGGCTGATGGGGGAATTTAAGTGATCTTGGTGTTGTTCTAGGTGTTTTGAAATTAAGGGAGGAGCCGAGTATTTATAGAAGAAGAGGATAGAGGTTCCTAATAGCTACTCTAGCAAGTGTAATTTGTATCAAGGTCAAACGTGCAATTAGACTTCCTTCAGGAGCAAACTTGTTAGGTGGCTTTCTAAAAATGACTTTTTGTCCTATTAATAATGACATATTTTGAGGACAAAAATCCACTTATTAAGATGACCATGCCCCTCTTCAGGTTTTTAGTTCTTGGATTAAATTGTTTCAGCTTGACCAATGTTGAATTCGTTATCTTTGGGGTGCTACAAAGCATCAATCTGTTCCAGGAATTGTTGTCATGCCATATTTGGCTAATAACAACTGGAGTCTGACATGCCTAGAGCAACACCCTAGATCATAGCTATAAGGACTCTTAGAGGCATGTCAGAGGCACTTTGGGGCAGTTTCCGACATGAAATACGACCCACATTAGTTTCTCAAGCATAGCCTTGGTCTAAGTATTGAGCCCATTCACGTCAAAGGATGACATCCTAGGCCTGGGCCTTTAAAAGTTCATAGTAAAAAAACAACCATCAACAAAGTTATCCTATTTGGATATATGGACATTAATTCTTGCTTTTTTACCTTTAGTATATAAATTATGTCAATAAATTCTAATAGAGAGGCTCAAGTGCAAAATCCAAAACCAATTGGTCCAATCTAATCTAAACCAATCTTAATTAAATTAGATTGAATTGATGATATATTTATAATTGGATTGGACTGGATAAAATTTTTAAAAACCAACCTTTTATTGGATTTGTTGTAATATGACTAAAATAGATATGATTGGATAGGATGAAACACTTAATGCTCAAGAAACACAACATGACAAGAAAGGTATATTTTGTGGCTAATTTGGTCAAACAACGGCATCTCTTTTGACCTATACCATAACCCAAAGGACACTAATAGCATATAGCAAGGACAATTTACTACACTTGACATGAGGTCGATGGACAAAATCGGTAGAACCAACGACATGCAAGGAAAAGTAATTAGGAGGATATCTATACAACTCCTCAAAATGTGACTTGCTTGAAAGGTATGAGATTGATATCCTATTAATCAAATGAGTTGCAATAAGGATTGCGTCTACTAAAATTTACTAGAAACATAGAAAGACAATATAAGAGAACAAGCAATCTCAAAAAAATTCTTAAAGGCTTTTGGCATGACGGTAAAATATAGTTTTTTTTGGTTTTTTTTCTAAGAACAATTTTTAAAAACTTTGAGTTAACGATTGAAAAATAGAGAAGAACATTTTGTTGCAGTTTGCTTACCTTATATTTGGAACAAAAAAGAGATGGAAGGAGGAAGAAGGGTGGTGGGAGAGGTCTTATCTAGTATTTGGTTGAAGAGAGTGGAGAAGGAAAAGATGAGGTTGGTGAATATGGTCTCTCTCCTAACCCACCTAATTGAATCCTTCCATTTATGAAAGATTCAAGCAATTCCCCATTTTCAACTTTTAAAAAACTATTTTATGTTTTCAACAAATTATTAATAAGTAATATAAATGGACAATATAGTAACCAAACAAATAACTATCATCCATCCTATCAAGTATCCTTCAATTCTACTAAACAACATAAAAACTTGCTATAATCATTTCCATCATTCATACCATCCATTCCTCCTACCAAACAAAGCCTTAATCCATTCATACATTTGATCTCACTGGCATAAGCCATTTCAATCCAATCGAATTTTTTTTTATTATAGTCATACAAGTAACTATTATAAATCATTATTGTAATACCACTCAATGCTACTTCATAATAACAAAAATAAAAAATTAGTTTTTAAAATAAAAACTAATAATAATTATTGTAAGAATTATTTGTAAAAATCTGCCCTCAATTATAGTCCTTATAATAGTGCATCATGAACTTTAAAACGTAACATGCATTCCCTTAATCTTTGAAAAAGTAACAAAAAAATTCATTTTGTCATAATTTTGAATAAAAATTGGAACATAATTAAAATTTGGTATGTAATATAAGAGTATTTTGTTAATTCTATCATGCCTAAAGCTAATTTAAATTAAAAGATATAATTAAAGAATTTTAATTGTTAAAAATAAACTAAAAACCTTCAAAACCACACATGTGGTGAACGATCACTTTATGTGGAAGTAGTCATATGTTTATACTAATCAGCTAGTCGTTTACTCTACAGTTGTCTAGTTGTACACTCGATGGTCATCTAGTCGTCTATTCAACGATCAACTAGTCGACTGCTAGATGACTGTCACTCGATAACCTCACAAAAGTGGGAGTTCTAGGACTAGTCATAGTCACTACTGGCTAGTTTTCTAGTTGTGTCGCTATCCAACACTCGTCAGCCTCTCATGCATAAAGAAGTGACAAATCATTAGTCGTTGTTTGTCATTCCTCGTCACCCGTCACTTGTTGCTTTATCACTCATTGGCTAGCCGCTCATAGCCTTACTTGTCTCGAGTTGACTCGCCACTAGTTGACATTGTTTGCCGCTCGATGGCTCTCCACCGGCCACTTGTCACTCGCTACTCGCTGTTCACTTGTTGGTCTATAATTTATGCTGATGCTTAATAACTCTGAACTTCTCAGAACCACTCCGATCTTTACGAACACATCTTAATGAATACCACTATCAGAAGAACGTGAGCATACGAGTATGTAGTAGCCGTCCACTATTTTGCACTACTACTACACTCAAACTACCCCAGGCCGCGAAGAAAAGAGTAGTAACCACTTATGTAATCACCTCATCCAACCTCTATATAGAGGGAAAAGGCCTTTAGAAGGGAACTCAAGTCATTTTACATATTATTACTCTACAAAAACACTCTAGAAATTTTGTACTCTATTCACCTTGTACCCTTTGATCCTACATAGTAAACATCTCAACAGTAGACATAGCTTATTCAAGAGTGAATCACTGTAAATTTAGGTTTCATTTTTTACTTTCCACACTTAGTTTGTTTATTGGTTGTTTGTAATGCGCTTTCTATCATATTCTAACCAACTAACGACGATGAAGATAACAGTGGTGATAAGGGTCCTGAGTTTTGCGTGTATGATTTCATTCTACTAATAATACTCATTTTTTGTTTTGACCCCCCAACACAACTCCGTTCTATTTTTTACATGTCCTTAAACCACCTCTCATTCTACTTGTTATACCCTTCTTAAAATTTTAAAATATACATATATTAAATTGAATTGCTTTTCATTTTTTTCACCCACTAGAAAATTAAAGTTACCTTTTTTTTCCTATCATCCACCAACTAAATTGTATTCTTTTACTCAATTTGGTGAATAATCAATAGATTCAGTCTTGGGAGAAATAAATCAAGAAGCCCTTTCAACCAAATTCCTAAATGCACAATCATATAAAATAAGATAATATAGATAAAATAGTAAAAAAAATAAAATAAAATTGTTGTTTAATAAACCCATATAATTCCCTTTTCCCCCACTTTCTAACTCTTCATTATCATCCACATTAACTAATTTCCAAAACCTTTAGCGTTACATCCTCCACATCCATTTCTAATCTAGGTCTGGATTGGGCTTCGTCATTTCTGTGAATTTAAACATTCTTTCCACTCTAGTGGCTTTGCTCCACAACCTCTTCTTCATTGAAGGGGGTAGAGTTACCGCCTCCATTTGACTTAGAAATTGGGTTAGAAGACACGTGATACCTGCAGCGAAACTGTTAAAATATGAATGGAAAAAGCAAGCATACAAACAGTGGAATAAATTTTTAATAGGAAATATATATATATTTTAAAAAAGTGTGGTGTTTTTAACATATTTTTGTCTTTAGAAGATAGTTATCGATGATTAATTTTGTATTAAGAAATTTTATTAAAAATGCATGTGTGAAAAAGGAAAAATACTCAAAATATCCATTTTGTTTTGCCTAAATACTAATTTTACCCTTCTTCTTGTAAAAATATCCAAAACAACCACATGCTTTTGCAATCACACTCAAAATATCCTGTAAACTAATTAAAAGTTTTAAAAAATATAAATAGTGCCCTTCCTAACCTTTCATAGATATAGTTTAAAACATTATTAAATGAAATTAAACAAAATCAATCTTAAAAAGTTAAAAAACTTCTTGAAAAAAAAAAACTCGCAAAATAATTGCAAGATTTGCTTGATTAGAATATTAATTTAAACATTTTAAAATGTCTTTTATTTAATTTTTAGTTAATTCATATATAAAACAACATTTTAAAAAGATTAAGAAGGGCCATCTTGAAATTCTCAAGGATTTAATTGATTTAGTGGGCATCTTGAGTGATTTTATAAACATAGAGTATTTTAGGTATTTGCATAATAAAAGGGGCAAAAGTAATATTTGATCAAAAACATAGGAGCTATTTTAAATATTTTTCTTCAAAAAATAATATATTTCTTTACTTTCATGTGACTACATTAAGCTAATAAAAGGTTTAATTACATAATTTTATCTTCTAATTTTAACTATTTCTTAATCTGTCTCTCTGTTCTTAGAAACTATAAAGGTATCCATTGAATTTTAATTTTTTTTTATATAATTTCATCTTTATTAATAGAATACAACGAGCAAAACAACATGACTACCCTTAAATAGTTTTAAAAAATGTTTTGTATATTAAAAAATAAAAAAACCTAAAACAAAATATTAAATTTCGAAAAAAAGTTCTGAGGCTTTATAACTTTTTGAATTTTAAAAATATATATTTTTAAAAAATTTTCTAAGAAGAAATATATATCTCATAAACAAATTAGGTTTAATTAAGAGTATTTTTATCTTATCTCCATGCTTTTTAGTCGAAAAATTCTGCAATGGATAAAATTGAAATAAAATTTTCAAATTTAAAGGATATCTTTGTAGTTTCTAAAAAGAAAAAACAAATTGAGAAATAATAAAACTAGGATGTATAATTATGTATTTAATTCACTAATAATATAATGGTTTACAAAATTATTCAACAATACTCATTATTTGTTTTATTTGTGTGATATTATGCCATTTATGTTAAAAATCATAATATTAGGATTTTATTTTTATCAAAATATCATTTATCGTGAGATCAAATGCTATGTTACGATGCTTATAGTTTAAGATGACTTGTATAATTAATTCTCGTTGTAATACTAAAGTAACCTGATATCACATTCAAGAAACATTATAAAATAGTTATATATAATTTATGAAATAATTTCTTAAATTAGCCAAAAAAATCCCTAAGAAAATCCTAAAATACAAAAAAAAAAATATCTTATTACAAAACTTTAAATATATAAACAACTTTCGTTATTAAACGAAAAAACTCTCTCACGCATACTCGCACGCATACACGCATTACGCATATCACCTTCCTTTCAAAATCTTCATTTCAATTTTAGATTACACCATCTCTCTCTCTCTCTCTCTCTCTCTCTCTACAATGCTCTGTTGATCACACTTTCATGTCTCACCCCACCAAACGCTTGTCCAGCAACCGCACCAACACCGCCGCCGCTAGCTCCTCCTCCTCCTCCTCCCTCTCCGCCGCCACAATCGGGCCTCCGATGAAGAAGACCAAGTCCCAGGCCGTGGCCTGCTCTCTCGACCCCAACAAGAATGGCCTCCCCCACCACCACAACCAGAACCAGGACAACAACGACGTCGTATTCGACCCCTCCTCCATGGCTCTCGACGAAGATCCCAAGCCCTCCGACGGCGCCGCCGCCAATTTGTCCCGCAAGAAGGCCACCCCTCCCCAGCCTCCCGCCAAGAAGTTCGTCATCAAGTTCAACAAAGGTTTGCGCTTTTTGGATCTTTATAGAATTGGATGATGCTATGCGAATTTCTTTTTGAGTTTGCCCAAGGAATTTCTTTTCGATTATGTGTTTTAGGGTTCTGTGGATTTAGGTGCTTCTGAGTATCGAATTTATTAGCGAGTACTATTATTAGGTTTTCTTTTTTATGCGTTTTGGCTTTGCAATTCGATGGAATAGAGGTAAGAGATTCGCGTGAGCTCAGCTGCTCGGATTCTGCATAGGTTTATGTATCCAATAGGGATGGAAATGAAGATCTTTTTCTTACTATTATTTAATTTTTAGCTACTTGGATCTCTTTTATGTGCTGAAATTCTCTTACTCAGGGTGTTCAGATCCTATTCAGCTAACATTGGCGTTTGAGGTTGTATTATTATTATTATTATTTTGCTTGGGTTTTCTAGGGCCTTCTTATCACTTCTAGCTTAACTTGGTTGATTAACATTGAAGAGAGACTTATTTAATGATCTCGATTGAAGTCAGTAGAAGTTGATGGAGGAAAACTATGTTTGTGATGTGGTAATTTAATATGCCTTGTTCTTTATACTTGAGAGATGGCCTCTTTTTTTTTCCTTGCCATGTCATGCTAGATTGGGCGTTTTTATCATGGTTCGGATTGAGCTTGTTATCTGTTGGTTAATTATTATATCCTTTCCCCTCTAATTCTTAGGCTCAAATTAATAACTTATCATGAATGCAACTAATCAGGTGCTCATTGAATCTTAACATCAACTTCTACCATTCATCAGGTTATTGATTCATTGCAGAGGGTATATTGTGTTCGTGTTATAGAGCCAAACATTGAACATATTATGTTTTGTTGCTCATCTGTGAAACTTGTATATTTCGCTTATTCTTTATTTTCTCATGGTCTTATCTGTCACATTTGCAAAGTTTTACTTTTTCTAGAATATGTTGTCCTTCATTCTAGTGCTCTAGTACCAGAAGTGCATAACCTTCCCTTTCTTCATTCCTCAACATTTTTTGTTTGCTTTGTTCCTTGACATGCTCTTCATTTTTTTGTTTCTTGATGTCCTCATGACTTTTAGTGATTCGCCAACCTTCTAGAATAATTCACTTGCATACCTACACTTTGCATATGTGTGTACATATATTTGCTTGAGTGAAGTAGTCCATTTCGAGTGGCAACTATCTCTGTTTAGGTGGTGAAGGGAATGGTATGTTAGAATTTCGATTGAGAATTATCTCTATTCAACCTCAAATCCGAAGCATATAAAGATTTTGGGCCTGTTTGCAAAGCTTTTGCTTGTGCTTTTAGGCAGTGGAAGAAGGGAAGAAAAACTTGTGGTTATTTGATGAGTGCTTGGAAACATATTTTAAAAGAGCTTAAATAGGTCAAAATAGTATTAAAATATTTTAATATGTAATAAAAATGTTATAATGAAGTTTATAATATCTTATGAAAACTTTTTGTACATGTTTAAAAGTCTGTTTCAGAAGTATTTTTTTGAGAAGCCATATTTTGTAGCTTTAACTGGAAGCACTTTTGGAAAATCAAAGCACTTTTGGCATATAGTCCAAATAGTTCCGGAAGTAGCTTTTGGACTTTGGAAGTTAAAAGCAGCTTCTAAGAAGCCCTCCTAAACAGGCTCTTTATGGTGATCCCAAACCAATTATTTTTATTCTTTATAATGAATGTGACACAAAAGAGAATTTTCTGATTTTTTTTAAGTGATTCAGGGCATTTAGTCTTTGAAATCATTGTTTGATAGTGAATGGGTATGTATAAAACTGGGTTTTAAAAGAAATGTAAGGCAAAAGACAGTTTTTTTTAAGTGATTCGAGGAATTTAGTCTTTGAAATCACTTGTTTGATAGCGATTAGGTCCTTAAAAAATTGGGTTTTTAGTGCAAACATCATGAAGAAACTGAGAACTTGGATGCATTGCAGAAGTGGCACAGCTTTACTTCATATTGAAACTTGAAAACTGATATGCATGTTTTTGGTTTTAAAATCAGCCCTTTGGTGGATAAAAGAAAATAAATTCCAAGTGTTTTTGTTGTTTCGCAAATAATTTTTGACATGTCCATGTCCCTAAGCATATTTTTTTTCTTTTTTGAGGTTTGGGTCTTATTTTTTTTTCTAAATTTTTGTTAGAGCCAGGCAGGCATTGAGAAAAGTGAAAATTTTCATTTAGGGGTTGCTTTCTTTTTTACATCTATTTTCTTGGACCCACACTATTGATGTTTCTGTAATAATTAGGTAAACTAATAGCCTTCAAGCCTTTTCTTGCTGTGCTTAGTGTATTTACGGTTAGATATGGTTCATCTGTTGCAACACTCTGTCAATTAAGTTATGGCCATTGTTATCAATTACTTAATTGTTTGGCGATTGTAGATATGTCAAGACTGTTGGTGACTTTTACTATTCAAATTTCCAGTTTTATTGGATTTGCACTTCTTAAGGCTGTCAAACATTTGTCGTGCTGACCAAGCCTTGAAATTATGAGTAAAACAAAATTTTTGTTAAGCAGAAGCATTTAACAGTCATGAAGTTTGAAATATTATATTAGTTCAAGTTAACTGCACAATGCATTCAAAGGTTCGCTGATATATCATACTTTTCTCTATATGAAGGCAAACCAACATTGCCCAGTAATTTTGAAGAGGAAACATGGGCAAAGCTGAAGTCAGCTATTTGTGCTATATTCTTGAAGCAACCAGATTCTTGTGATTTGGAGAAGCTTTATCAGGTAAATTTTAAGACTTCTATCATTGAATAGATATCTTTAAAATGCTCACTGTAACAAATTATGTTGTCCTCAGGCTGTTAACAATCTATGCCTGCACAAGATGGGCGCCAATCTTTATCAACGGATTGAAAGAGAATGCGAAACGCATATAGCTGCAGCATTGCGAGCCTTAGTTGGCCAAAGCCCAGATTTGGTGGTTTTTCTGTCACTCGTTGAGAGATGCTGGCAGGATCTTTGTGACCAGATTTTGATGATTCGTGGAATAGCTTTATTTTTAGATAGGACATATGTGAAACAAACACCAAATGTGCGTTCATTGTGGGACATGGGTTTGCAACATTTCCGCAAGCATCTTTCTTTATCTCGAGAAGTAGAGCACAAAACTGTTACTGGTCTTTTAAGAATGATTGAACAAGAAAGGTAACTTATATTCCTCTACGTTGAATTTATTGTGGCATATTTGATTTGTATGAATAGAATCCCTACTTTTATTTCTGTGTGGGGTTGTCTATAACACCAGCAATTTGTAAAATGGATTGTGGACACAGTATTGAAAATTTCATGCTTGGGCATATTTGCATGAATGAATAGGCTATTTGATTATGTGGACACTCGATCTAACAGTTACTAAAGGGCAGGGACTAATATTTGGAGGAATAAGTGGAGGACCTTTTGAAGAAAATCTTTGGATTCTTTCACCCTTATTATTCAAGAGTATCCCTTCTTAACGTTATAGTATTTCTTGGCTAAGTTTTTTATAGTGCGTGGTCAGTTTCAAGTAGTAAGGCCCTTCCTCCAAAATTCTTTTATAGGAATTACTGCAGACCTGCCATAATGTGCTTATTTGGCAGCTAATTTTACTGGGCTCTGTGTTTATTGAGGCTTTAGTCTGCCATTGAGGTAATTTGTTATTGATGTACGTGGAGCTATTGAGCCTTTACATGAAAATTGCTGTACACGTGATTTTATTTTTGTAGAACAAAAGATGGATTTCTGCACTTTTGATTTTTGGGTGTGGATTAGGCTTAAAAGTTTAGTGCTTTTTATTGCAGAATTGGAGAAATGTTGCTTATTGTTTGGTGATGATCATTTTGATTAGCCACCTGCGAAATGGTAGGGCTCCTTTTTTCAACTTGAAGTATCAATTTTACGTTTTTGGTTTTACAGATTAGGTGAAGCAGTGGACAGAGCTCTTCTGAACCATCTTCTGAAGATGTTTACTGCATTAGGAATTTACCCGGAAAGTTTTGAAAAGCCATTTCTTGAGCACACTTCCGAATTTTATGCTGCTGAAGGCATGAAATACATGCAGCAATCAGATGTTCCAGATTACCTGAAGCATGTGGAGGTGAATATTTGTTTTCAACCATTTGTTTTGAAGTTATTCTCAATGCAAATCAACAATATATTCCAATTACTTTGCTCCTATAACTGTCCTAGAATGTTGAACAAAGCCTTTTTTAATTTTTGTTTAAACTCTTTATGTGGCAAAATATGTTTACGTTTGAAGATCTGCGGGTGCCATGTTGCAGACAAGGTTGCATGAAGAACATGAGAGATGCTTGCTCTATCTGGATGCCAGTACAAGAAAGCCATTAATAGCAACTGCAGAAAAGCAGCTTCTCGAACGCCATATATCCGCTATTCTTGATAAGGTTTCTATTTAGACTTTAATTATTTGATTCTTCCATCTTCCGTCTACCTCATTCTGCGTTTTGACTTATTCAAGGGGTTCATGATGTTGATGGATGGCAATCGTATTGAGGACCTTCAAAGAATGTACAATCTCTTTTCCAGAGTGAATGCTCTCGAATCATTAAGGCAAGCCCTTAGCTCATACATCCGGAGAACAGGCCAGGGCATTGCCATGGATGAAGAGAAAGATAAAGATATGGTTTCCTCCCTTTTGGAATTTAAGGCTTCACTTGACACAATATGGGAAGATAGCTTTTTCAAGAATGAAGCTTTTTGTAATACCATAAAGGATGCATTTGAGCATCTCATTAATTTGCGCCAGGTGACTTTCTATTTCTTCTTCTTCTTTGAGTGTATGAACGTTAGATGCTCAATTAATTGTTGAAAAAGAAAGATTGCTTTTTGTATTTGGTACATCATACACTCCAAGCATGGTGATGATTTTGTTCAAGCGTCCTGTGGGTTTTGCAGTCTTCTTCTTCTTCTTCGCGAGTGTGCTAGTGTCAGTTGCTCAATTAATTGTTGAAAATAAAGAGTGCTTTTTGCATCTTGTACATCGTATAGTCCAAGCATGGTGATAATTTTGTTCAAGCGACTTGTGGGTTTTGCAGTTGACTTCATGAGGGACCTACGGTTGGTACCATGATATGCTAACAGTTTTGCAGTCTTATTGTTTCAGATGTGCTTTTATCTGTTTCCAGATTGGATGTAATTTCATACAACTGATCTGCCACTTGTCTTTATTTGCTTTATTACTTTTTAAATCGCCTTAAAGACGGTGACTCCTTAAATTGGAAAATTCCAAAACATCATTATAAGTCTACTTAACCAGTATCATTTTTTGAATTACTTGGTACTTGCTTCCCATATTTCCTAACAGAAGAAAACAACGACGTGGACTGTTGGTAAAAAATGTTATGCTACTAACCTAATAAGCTTGTTCCCATGTATTTGCCTCCCCTACTTAGGGCATCTTCGCAATTAGTTTAGCTATGTGGTTGTTGTGTTGCATCAACAAGTTTGGAAATGATAATTAATTATTTCCAATCATTCTGGCATGCTTTCATTCTCCACCTGCTCCCCAAATCATCCCACTGTTTGGTTTTAATATTATTTTCGTACAATCTATTTATGTCAATTTCTGTCTTGCTTATAACAGAACCGTCCTGCTGAACTAATTGCAAAGTTTTTGGATGAGAAACTTCGTGCTGGGAATAAGGGTACCTCTGAAGAGGAATTGGAGGGTACACTTGACAAAGTCTTGGTTTTGTTCAGGTTTATACAGGTACGTTTAGTTTATGAATGGAAATATCAAACATTATTGACTTTATTGGTCGATTAACTGAAAAATATTTCCCTTGTAGTTTCTGGTGTGGTTTTTTTTTTTTTTTTTTTAAACTGGGATAGAAACAATTTTTCTGCTGTGGGTGTTTCTATTATAATTATACCTGTTTTTGATTGTCTTCAAGATTGCTTTTCAAGAAGAATAAAAACAATTTGCTCTTATCCTTTTTTTTTTAATCAAGGGCAAAGATGTATTTGAAGCTTTTTATAAGAAGGATCTGGCAAAAAGGCTACTCTTGGGGAAAAGTGCTTCTATTGATGCAGAGAAGTCCATGATCTCTAAGGTTGGGATTGAATTTTTGTTCCTGAATTGATATAATTACTGTATTCCAACCTAATTTTCGTGTTAACCTAATTTTCATTGCTCCTTCAGCTGAAGACCGAGTGTGGCAGTCAGTTCACAAACAAACTTGAAGGAATGTTTAAGGTGTGCTTGATTCCCTATTACTTTTATTTCTAGGAATTGATAACTAATAGTACTATTGACCAATTTCTTGGCTAAAACGGCTGATTTATTTATTTATTTATTTGGCTGAACTTGCACTTATATAAAGATAATAGAGGCAACCATTAATTTTCAATTATAAATGCCAGGTTTAAATTTTTTAACTAATAATAGAATTGCCGGAGTGTCCTCTTGGAGGGCAATTTTTCTTTAGTCTCAAACTTGGTCTAAACAATCTAATTTTCATTTGGGCTTCACCCAGTTTTTATAAGCATGTCAAAAGAGAACCAAGATTTCTTAAAAAGCTTCTCTATCTGGTTGGATTAAACCAGTCGTTGAAAAGGGCTATGCTAGTTTTCATGCTAACAGACATTGGTTCCATGTATACCGTTTTAGGATATTGAATTATCGAAGGAGATAAATGAGTCCTTCAAACAATCATCCCAGGCAAGGACAAAACTTCCATCGGGTATTGAGATGAGTGTTCATGTCCTAACAACAGGGTAGGTCGAACGGGATTCCTGGACTATGATTAATTGCATTCAGGTCATCTAAGAAGTTTAATTGGTGATTTGGTCGCTTGCTTCAGGTATTGGCCAACATACCCTCCCATGGATGTTAGACTCCCTCATGAACTGAATGTTTACCAGGTCAGTGGATTTTTTACAGTATCAACGCTCTTCATGCTGACTAATTTGAATATGCATTTTTTTTTTCATGACTTTTTTCTTTTGTTTGGTCAACAGGACATTTTCAAGGAGTTTTACTTAAGCAAGTACAGTGGAAGACGTTTAATGTGGCAAAATTCATTAGGTCACTGTGTATTAAAAGCCGAGTTTCCTAAAGGCAAAAAGGAGCTTGCAGTTTCTCTTTTTCAGGTTGGTATAATTTACGCTAATTCCATTGCTTTTGTTGGCTTGGGTATCTCTCTTTCACTTCCCCACCCTTGCCTTTTCATTTTTTATTCTTTAAGTTCTCCCTGGCCCAAGTAGATGAACCAGTTTGGTGGTGTTGTATTTGTTCTTTTCCAGACTGTTGTTTTAATGCTGTTTAATGACGCTGAGAAGCTGAGCTTTCAAGATATCAAAGACTCCACTGGCATTGAGGACAAAGAACTAAGAAGAACTCTGCAGTCTCTTGCATGCGGAAAAGTTAGAGTCCTGCAAAAGGTTGGTTCTTTGATGGCAATTGCATTCCAGGATTTGTTAGTTGCGAGTCTTGGTTGAATAGATGAATTTCAAAATATTAGGTATTATATCTTATAACTTTTAACTCATTTCCCCTTGAACATGAAATTTAAAGTTGCCAAAAGGGAGAGACGTGGAAGACAATGATGCATTTGTATTCAACGAAGCGTTTAGCGCTCCTCTCTACCGTATCAAGGTATGATGCAGTGATCCAAAGCTTATGTTAGCAGAAGAAATGTGCAACGTGGATGATTCATAAACACTTGCCGCACAAGTCAAGAGCAGAGAATTTTGTGAATTTGTTGCAGCTAATACAATAGAGCTTCAAGCTAACATGCTTTTCTTGTCTACAGGTAAATGCAATCCAGATGAAGGAAACAGTGGAAGAGAACACAAGCACCACTGAAAGAGTATTCCAAGATCGTCAATATCAGGTTTACTTTCGTTATTATTTGGTTTTTTCTCTTGCAATTTATGTTTTGTTTCCCTTCCTCATTCCATAAAGGACTCGTTTTAGAACCTGTGGAGTGTCGATTAAAAATTTGGAGCTATTTTCTATTTTCAGGTTGATGCTGCAATTGTTCGGATAATGAAGACTAGAAAAGTTTTAAGCCATACTCTTCTGATTACCGAACTCTTCCAACAGGTAAATGATATCCTTTAAAAAATAAAACTCCTTATAATTTTTCGCTTGTTGTGCCATAACATATTGAGGTGACCCTTGTTTTTTCAGTCTTGTATCGTCCAAAATACCTTGACATTTTGTTCAAGCACCGTAGTTTCAGTAAAATGTAATTAAGCCCGAGTGTTACATGCTATCAGATCCAACTGATCTACTTGATGAGTCGGACGTTGTTCAAGAGAATAAACTAATTTGTTATCTTCTGTTGGGCAGCTTAAGTTTCCGATAAAACCGGCCGATTTGAAGAAGAGAATTGAAAGCCTTATTGACAGGGAGTACCTAGAACGCGACAAGAACAACCCCCAAATTTACAATTACTTGGCATAATCCGTCTTTTTTTTATTCCTCCCTGTAAATGACTTGGGTGAGCTTCCGTCCTCAAGAAAGGAGGCAGGATGTTCAATAACTTGTCTGATTAATGTACAGTGACTTGTAGTATTTTTCTTTTCCTTTTTTTTTTTTTTCCTTTCATTTTTGTTGAGATCAAAACTGATTGTAAATTAGTTTTGAGTCTTGTTCTTTCGAATTTCTATTCCTATCACGAAGTCTGAATTGATTCAGTGGAAATACGATCATTGAAGGACAACTGAAAAAAGGGGGAGGGTATACTTTGCATTTCTAGTTGTCTTTTTGTTTGTCGTTGTACCTTTTTATCTGAAGTTACATTTCAGTCTTTCAAACATGCTTTCCGTCTTAGTTTTATGGTGGTTATTTGTTTTGTTCAATTAATTTGGAAGAAACCTTAAAAGAAGGGATATATGTTTTGCAGCATAGATCATTGTTTCCTTGTATGGACTTACATGGTATAGGATTAATTAGAAAAAATTGACCCTTAACTATAGTGCTTCTAATAATACAATGTCCCTCAAACTTTAGAACAAAATTGAAGCCCGATATATAAAAAAATACTGTATAGAATTTAAAAATAACTAATACATCTCATTGTTAATAATTTTAGAATTTAGGATGGATTTTGTTAAAATTAAAAGTTTAGAATTGTTACGGAAAAAAGGGTTAGTTCAAAATGCAAAAGCGTAATTTACTCCCCAGTTGTGTGTGTACAGAATTTGCTGTCGAGGGTTCAACTTTCCTCATAACGTCAAACAGTGCGTATGTGATTAATTGAAAGAATAACACTTTTAAAGGGTTGGTATAGAAAAAAAAAGTGTAAAAATATTTGAGGCTGATTTATTGTATATGAAAGTAGTACTGTGAATAATTGAGGCAAGACAAACTGAGCTTAAGACGGCTTAATATGATTTGCAAATAACAAATTATTCATAATATAACGTTATAACATAACAATTAGAAAGCTAAAACTAAACAATTTATTAAAGTTAAAAAAAATAAATGGAAAATGCCATTATAACCTTCACAACTGAAATTACAAAAAAACATACACAAGAGAAAATGCCACTTTTTTTTTCCTTCCAAAAAAAAAAAAACAAACGCAAAAAAATAGATAAAACATCCGACGAATTACCAAAAATCAGAGGGCAGAGAACACGAAGTAAAGACGACGGAGGATATATTGTCGTTAAGGCAAGAATAGATGATATCAGACGGCTTTGATCGCATCAGAAGTAGTAGAAGTGGACGAAGCAGCGTCAGACTTGGGATGAACGACAGGATTTTGGGGATCTGAGTTAGGGTTGAGAGGAGCTTGGATGTCGTTGTCATCGGGATCGTAATCGGGATTGAGGGATCGATCAATGGCTTCGCGGCCTTTCTCGAGGCAAGGTTTGCAGGCGATCTCGATGGCGATCCATCCCAACACAACGCCTGCTATCGCTATTACTGCGCTCGTTATGGCTCCCATTTTCTCCCCTTTATGTTTATTTTTTCGAAGGGTCGTCTTCTACCTTTCGACCACACGGAGTTTGGTTTAGTTCCGTCCACGATTCGCGAGTCAATTGGGATCACACTTATAGGCCAAGTTCGAATGGGCCAATTTGCGCGGTATGGTTGGGCTCAACTGTTGAGCCCACTTTAGTTTTTGGGATCTTAGAGTCGAAAATAATAATCGAGAAATTGTCAAATAAGGACCCGTTTAGTTCGAGTATTTGAGTAGAGTATTTGAATGAAAATTTAATTTTTTGTGAGAGAAAATACTGTAACAAAATGATTCAAACTGTGATTTAAATATCCAAGCAAACGGGCCCTAAGCATTTTCTAAAATCTTATGAAAAGAAATATAATAATCTTAAACATTGGGGAAAAAAAAGCAAGTTGAATAAATTCTTTTCCCTCAAAATCCCTAAACCACCGCTCCTTTTTTTTTTTCATGAGATCGTAACAGATATTCATGGTGGCAACTAACATGGCGTCTTCGCATTTCTGGCATTGGTGTTCGAGATCGTCTGTGTTGCCGTCGTCGAGAGCTGCCACCGATCTTGGTAAAGGCTACCGTGTAAATGTGATATTTGTTTGTTCTTATGGTAAATATTACATTTACATGGTAAATGACTACTTTACAACTAAAAAAACAAATCTTGTTATATTGGTAATGTAAAGCCCTCTTGCGGACGTCACTATAACCATTACTTTTGCCATTAAAATCATTATTTAAAGATAAATAATTCAAATAAAACACTTACACTTAAGTAGATGTCCTAGGAACACATGTGTATGTATGTATATATATATATATTAAAAACTACTTATAGGATTTAACTTTTCTTCCTCAGTTAGCCCGACGAAACATCTAAGGCATTTTGCTAACTGACCACCGACTGAAAACTTATTTTATAAAAAAAAATATTTAATAAATACAAACTCACATATATAATGCAAGTAGCCTTAACTTCTGATCAAACAACTAATTAAAACTAATAATGAAGAAATAAACTATATAGCGTATTTTTTAATAAATGATTTAGGAAACTAAAAATCTAAAATACAAATTACATTCAATGAAACATTAAGTTTAAAAGAACATATCAAAAATAGAACTGAGTCTCAAACAAATAAAAATGTGGAACATAATATATTAAATTTTATTTGAGTTTAAATTCCTTCCACGACATGACTTCGTTTATAATCTAACACTTTTTGCATACACGTCCGTCCTTGTCCTCCATCATAGTCAGCCTACATCTTATCCTTATCTGCAACATAATATAAACCAAGTAAGCATAAACTTAGTAACTATATATTCCTATCTCACAAATCCTAATCATAGTAGTGTACGAGGTATAGGTTTCTACAGAACATATCTTTTTATTTAAGCTTTCATATTAAAATATTATTCATTTGATCCTTAGAGGCCCAAACGTTGCGCCATTAACATCGTAGGCGTGCCATCATGAGAGAAATATGGTAATTAGTCTTAAACTAAACATGATAAGTCCAAACCTTGCGGAACATCATAAACATAAACATAGGATGTGGAATGCTTAATTAAGTGATACATATACATATATATAATGCTTTCTTTGAAAACTTGCCATTAACCATAAGAACATAAACATAAAAACATCCTTAGGAGAATTCATCGTAAAAGGTCTTGAAATAAGAATATTACACCATTAACCCTTGCTTATAAAACATTGCTTAACATTTTCATAAACTTTATCATGTTGTAGGTGAAAATTTACTTATTTGACTTACTTACTTTCTAAACCTTAAATTGGGTGACGTAGCCGAGGTTTACGGTGTGCTCACTTTTTGGAGTGTTCATGCCAATCATTCATATAATATATGAAACTAATATTCATGTTCATGATATCATTTGATACCATATTACATCATCATACATCATTCTTAACAAAACAAAGCATCTTTGAGCCATAACATGCACTTAGATTCAAGAAACACACAGATAGAAAATTTGACCTTTAATAACTTAGAGAAATTAATCTCAACTTATTAGCATGAATAAAGTCTAAAACTTATTACATAGTATAGCTAACATATAAAAACAACACTCGTATTTTTTTCTCTTGAAAATATTAATCCAAAATATTTTTTTTCAATTTTTCAAAGCATTCAAGTAAATTTGTTAGTCACAAAAAATGACTAACCTTCAAGGATTCACCACCTTATATCTTTCGATTCACATTCAATTAGAGCATGAAAATTTGCAAAAATAAAGTTATCATATACATATAACTCTCAGATTTTTCTTTAGCCGTAAAAATTTTATTTGATGATTTAAATAAATCACATAATCGATACCACCAAATCTACTAATAAAGCATGGACAGTGAGCAGTCTTAATTAAAAATTATGTATTAAATTATTATGCCATAAAATAATTTATAAAAATTATTACACATAATAAACACATAAAATCATAACACATCAAAATTCAATTCAAAGTAAATTTGAAATAATTTAAAACACATGTTTGAATTCAGAATCAATATTAACACCAAACATGCTACACAACGATTACTTTTCATTCAAACATTTGTATAAATTCAAATATGTATGACATACTTCTGGAATTTTTATATAATATGCTTAACATATAAATAAATGCTAAAAAAATAATAAATCATGTAAAACACTTTTAAAAATATGATTTATTATCTCATGAATATATAGAGCATGGCAGATAGATATTCATAACCACTTAGTACTTGGCGATCAACGAGTTTTATCTTAACACATACTAAAAATATGAAGTTAAAAATTTACAAACACTTATTTAACATGTCAACAATGATTTATAATTTTTACAGAATTAAAAGATGCTTTTTGCCTATAAAACAGACTCTACAAAGCACATATACAAATCTGTCGGTAAATAATAATTCGTGAGTAGTGTTTGGTTGAAAGCTCATAACATTTAAAATATATGAACAAAAATTTATAGAAAATTCTAGATATTCGTAATATATGTACATATCATATCTAAAAATCACAGCAAAATAAAGTTATTTGAATTCTAAACATTGCTGGCTATCTTACCGAATAACCAAAATCCATAAAATTCTCATATCACATTCCAACAATAAAATTATGTTAAATTTGTGCCAAACTCATACAACCCTAAAAATCAAATATAACTTGAACATCATAAAATTAAACATTCTTAAAAATTCAAATCGTCACGTTCATGATATATCACAAAAATTCAACAATTGAAACCAAAAGCGCATATTCTAATTTAACAACATACCCCAAATTTCAAACCCCAATCATACTAAGCACTCATAATTATAAATGCATTTATTAATTAAACTAAAACATCATACGCATAAATAAATTCATATCTTGTGTTTTTGGATTCTTTAAGGGAGAAAATCTTGAAGAAGCAAAATTCTAAACTAATGATATGTGAGGTTTAGGGAAGAAAAGAGAGCATAAAAGCATGGAGGAATATGAGACAAAATGAAGGCAAGAAAAAAGGATAGGAATAATATGTGTACTTAAAGCCACATATTTATAGGCATAAATAACTATGATCCTAGTTTAATTAGATTTTCCCCCCTTTTTTTTTTCCTTTTTCTTTTGCCTTCACAGCAATTTTCTTTTCTTTTTTTTTTTTGTTTCCTACATATATGATTTATCTTAATATATATAATATAATATAATATAATTATAATATAAATGGTTACACAGTTATATATAATATATAATTATTATATACAACAAAAATGCTTGCTTCCATGACCCTAAAAATATTAATTACACATTGTTCTTTTAGACTCTTTATATTATCGAGTTTCTTAACAGCATAATTAAAATGTTATATGGGTAATTATCATGACATCATAAATGTTATAAAAATAAGAAAACATGCAATAAAATCTACGTCATTGTCAAGAATATAACTCTTGTGCATATATAACTCTAGAGTGTTATAAATATTATAAATTTAGAGCAAGTTAAAATTCTTAAAAGAATAATAAATGCTTTATGTTTGTCATCATTTTTTGACATAAACAACTCGAGTATGTTGATTCGTCGTGGCTATCACTTATGATATTACTAAATAGAACATTAATTCACTTAACATAAATCATAAATAGAATGTAAAATATCACATTCTAGTGTTAAGTTTACTAATTATCTGTAAAAGAAAAAGGCAGGTGTTATAGCTAAATAGAACATTTGCCATGTAAATATGATATTTACATGTTCTTATGTAAGTCAAGTAGATTAAATATTATTTATAAATGTTATTTTTTTTCTCTTTGACAATGGTAGCACTACGACAATGATAGCAAGACAACGACGGTGGCCAAGCATGGAGATCTCAAGGACAACGACAGAGAAGAGTGATGACATCGACCTCTTTTACGTCTCTAGAGTCGATGAACAGATCTGGTTGTTTGCGAGGATGACGGTGGAGCTCTCATTGCTTGTGATGATAGGGGACAAGCAACAGCATCGACCTCACACTCCAACAAAGAGAAACTAATGGTGGCTAATTTTTGGGAACGGGTTTCTCATGGTACACGAGAGGGGGGAGTGAGGAAGAGAAGGACATTTTGAAGGTTTTAAATTTTTGCTATTAATTTTAATCCCTTAAAATTATTCTATAAATTTTTACTCCCTACTCAAACTGTGTTATTTCCCTTTTTCTCCTTAAATAATTGAAAGAAATTTCAAATTAGAAAATAATGGTAGTAAATGTCAATTATTAAATTCTAACAATATGACAAATTATGCATTCTCAATTTTATTCCATCTCTCTCTCTCTATCATCGTCGCCCATCGCCATCATCAGAGACATTTGCCAAAGGAGATCAAAGTCTCGCTCGAGACGGTGGATCACAAGGCTTGTTGTGAAGTCATGGACTGCAAGGTTATGATCAGATCAAAGTCAAGGAGAAAGCTTCAGCATTATCATGATCATTTGTTGTGGTCATTCCAACTACGGCCGCATCCGTTATTTTTGTCAGCATAAGCAGTGGTGATGGTGATCCATTGACAAGGAAGTCTAGCTAGAAAATAAGACAAAGGAGAGATAAGGAGGGGATAGAGAAAGAGAGAGAAACAAATGAGAGAAATAGGGGGAAAATTTGATCTAGCGTGGAGATATTTTTGGCATTATACTAATGTATTTTAAGTATTGTAGTACTATTTACTAATTTTTTAAAGTATTTATGATATTTGTTAATAGTTTAAAGTATTTAGGACATTTACTACTATAAGTTTGAAAAATCTAATGTTTATTCCAATTTTCCTTTTTTTTTTCTTGTTGAGAAATAAGAAATTTTAACAGAATGCCCCTTTTAAACACTTTTTATCAATATTGTCCTCCTCTTTTCACTTTTTAATATTGCCTATTTTTAATTATATTCTTCATAATTGGATATATCATTTGATCTTTACCCTAATTCAAACAAACAAATCCTATCACGTTCTTTCTTTACACCTCCCTCTCTATCTTCTTTCTCTCATTCACCTCTTCTCTTTCTCTCTCCTCAACAACAAACGAAGCATGTCGTTGCTCCAACTCCAATCAATCATCCAGTCACTATAAGAAGACGAAGACGCCATTGTTGCCATGCTTCTTTGTTTGGTTTTGTGCTTCTTTCTTCCAGTAACTTGATCTGTGTCGATCTCCCAAAAGTGTCAAGCCTTCTCCATCCATCCATGTGGTGAAAAAAAAAATCAAAATCAAAGAGAAGATTTTCAAGACCAAGTTCTTCTTCTAATAGCCAGAAGGACCTTACATGTCAGCCCAATTTCCCTCCCCCGAACTCCCTTCCTTTGCGTTATAGGTCCAAACTTTAAACAATACCTTGTGCTTTTGGCTTTTGTTTTTGTTTTTTTAGCTTTCTAGTTCATTTTTTTTTTATTTTCTTTGTTATGTTAGGGTCTGGTAAATTCGAAGGATATGATATGTCGGTGGTGTACATGTATATGTCTTTGATTCATTCATGGTAGTTCCAACGACGTCAAATGTCTTCAAAAAGCTTATAGATGAAAGATGGTAAGACCTCCAATAAAATGATGGAGATGGTTAGGTCTAAAATGAACCGAAGGAGAACAGCTCATAGGACCCACCTTGTTTCTATTCTTGCCAAAACATAATCAAAAGAACAGATAAAATGGAGCTGTACATAGATGAAGTTTGGTGGAAAAAGTGAGCAAATACATGAAGGAAATGCTTCTCGGAGCAAGGGGTTACGGCTCCAAGGCTACTGGTTTGGCTAGTGTATCTTAAAGGAAAAGGCACTGGTGGTTTATATGTTTCATAGAGGGAAAGGCTAGAAAGATATCTCAAAGGACTAAGGGGGTGCTTTCCAAGAGTCTATATGTCTAAAAGACCAGACCTTGCAGCACGTCCTAAAAATGTCTCAGAAGGACTCTTAGAGCAAGAATGGTTTGAAGGGCGTCTCGAAGTAGTGTTGGTCTGAAGGGTCAGACTAGCTTAAGACTCTCTCAGAGCAGCAACGGTCTGTAGGACTGAACCTTGGAAGAGGCTTCTAAGTTTGACAGGTGCACACTTAGAGAGGAAAAATCTAGAGAGAGAATGTAAGGAGAGAAAAAGCCAGAATTTGGATAATGGAGAAATTAGAATGATCTTGATGTGTTAAAATGAAGAGAGATGTTGGGTACTTATAGAAAAGCAGGGAAAACCTCTACTGTTTGCGTTGGGAAGCATGCTCTTGTTAGGATTAGACCTACAACAAGTCATTTTCTCTAGGGCAAGTCCATCAAGTGGCTTTCTAAGCATGGTTTTTTGTCCTGCTAAAAATGTCAAGATTTAAGGACAAAAATCCACTTTTTAAGCTGATCAAATACTCTTTGTAGATCTCTAGCTTTAGATTAGAGTGTATTAGGTTGACCAGAGTTCAATTTCCTATCTTTAGGATATTGCAGAGCGTCAATTTGTTCCAAGAGCCATTCTCTTGCCTTATATGGCTAACAACAGCTGGAGCTTGACATGCTCAGAACACCGCCTTGTAGCATGGCTGCATAGGTTCCCAAATGTGTATTAGAGGCACTCCAAGGACAATTTGTAAGACGAAACCTGACATAATGTTTTTGGTATTTTTTAGTGGGTTTTCTTTTTTTTTTTGGCCAATTTGTGGGCTTTTTACACTTGAGCTTTTGCATAACTGATTTTTAAGGAAAAGTATGGGCTTTTGGGTTGGTTTCTCCATCACTTATCTATTCTAACCCAATTAATTTAATCCTTTAAGTGGGAATACAATCAGATTTGGCCAAAATAAACAAGCTCTTTTGCTTACTTATAACCAACCAAACCACGACCCACATGAGTTTTCCAAACGTGTCTTAGGTCAACAAGTTGAGCCCATTCACGTCAAAGGAGAGAATCTTAAGCTTATGCCTTCAAAAGTGCATGGTACAAAAGCAACCATCAACAAAATGCTATTTTGTTTGTTTATGATTTCAATGTTCTAATCTATCATAAAACATTTGTTTTAATTGATGTCTTGTTTTGATTCAAGATTATTCACACTATATACTTGTTTTTTTTTTTTTGATATCTAGTTAGATTTGAGTTTGTCGTTAGATATGAAATTTTTGGACATCTATAAGTGTTAAAAGTTTTAGTTGATTTTTTCCTGCTTTGTTTTAGATTTGCTACATATCATTGCATTTTTCTTGTTTGACACTAATGACAAATAAATAATTCAGCATTCCATAAAAAAGATAATATGGTAGATTTTGCTTTGATATATATCAGATTTCGATCTGGTAGTTTTTTTGTTAGAAATATAAAAAAATAAGATAATCTAGCATATTCAACTATGGCATCTGTTAGATTCCACTTTATAACCTATGTGAGCGACTAGAAATGATTTTTTTTTTTTTATGAAAGATAATTTGGTAGATTACGCTTTGGCATCTACTAGATTATGCTCTAGCAGATTTCGCTTTGGCATCTATGAGATTTCATTCTAGCAGCTCGCACTTGGTGAGCAGAGATGCTTGGTACTTTTTTTTATTTTTAACCCAAGTGTCAATTGATTCCTTAACTAAAAAAGTTTCAATAACTAGAAGATCACACTTACCTCATGAGGAAAAGAAGTCATCGCAATTTTTCTTTATGTGCCCAACTTTCTCACAAAAAAAGCACTTCAGCTTTTTTGGGTTTTTCTTTTTCTTCTTCTTATTCTTGCCATTTGGAATATAGAAGACTTCTCCTTCTTAGCCCTCTACTTCCTTCCATTCCTTGGATTAGGATTAGAACCAGATGTAGCTGCCAAGTTGGCCTTGCCACCTGTAGGAGTTTTCCTAATCAGATTTTCAAACTCCTGTAACTGTTTCATCAACTCCGTCAAGGTCGCATCCTATCTATTGCTTAAATTATATGAATCTCTAAATAGGATGAACTCCTTAGATAGAGTCTCAAAGACCATAATCATCTGTGACTCAGCATCGATATCAGCTTCAAAGGTTTGTGTCTCAGCGAGGTAACCTATGACAACATCATAAACTCCTTCACAGGAGTCCCCAGTCTTTGTTTGCAGTTCAAAATTTTTTGAAGAGCCCATTATCGTTTTGTTAAGGCTTGGCCTCCAAACACGTCTTCAAGATTATTCAAGATCTGCTTCGTAGTCTCGTGATCTTCATGTTGAGCCTATAATACATTATTCATGCTAGCCATAATATAACAACGGGCATGATTGTTAGCATCTTTCCATTGATCATACACTTAGATTTGCTCATGAGTAGATTCCCTGTAAGTTTGAGAGGACATAGAGTTGTCAGCACAAATTTCAGTTTCTCAAAAGATAGGATGATATTCAGGTTCCTTTTCCAATCAATATAATTCTCACCAGTTAATCAGTTCTCATAGAGTATCGAAGATAAAACATTTGTAGACATTTTAATCTATAATGAAGAATCATATACCAAATATAAGCAAACATTCCATAGTGGTGTAGTAAGATAACACAAACAAGTAATCATACAATTGTGTTTATATGTTAAAACCTTGAAAAAATCACAACCTTGCAATGATAATTCCTAATTCAGAATTAATCAAGCCGCCTAGGGGAGACTCGCCAAATTCAATTAGGAACATGGATCTCCTCTGATTAATATATGCCATCCAAAACCCGTCTAATCTAGCATATATTAATGATCATTTTCTTTGGCCATTAATTTCATTAATAGAGCTCCTAAGAGAGGTTAATAATAAAATTAATCTTGAGTGTATAACCATCGTTTTAACTATTTTATCCATGATTTATAATTGCCACTTAGGGATGTACAATGATAAATCATGCTAAAATAAATTATCCCTTCAGAGATCCAACCCGGTAATGATGAAATCATTTTCTAGGGATCGAAACCACCATGTGCTACTTATGGACCAACGATGAAGGCCGTAGGTCCTCTCTTCGAAAACCTTCTCCCACTCAATATTTTGAAAGTCAAGGTTTTATGTTAACATGCATGAACAATTTTTAATGAGTGGCACTTACTATTTTACATAGCATGTTATCAACATACATGCCAAATCATATTATAATACAAACAAGCAAAGCAACATGCAAAGCCACAAGCAAAATAACAATAATAAATAGGCATAATATCATGGTTTCATCCTAAAAAAAAGAAAATAAAGATTACAAAAGATCAATCGAAACATATTATAAATTCTTTAGCTTGTATCTTCAAGTTGTATCTTTCTTCATGTGGCGTCCATCTTTAATTCTCCAATCTCTCATAGGTCAAATGTTTTATTTTTTTGATCATCATAAAATTTCATGCTTCTTAGAATTATCTCAAAAATAAAATCAAAACTACACCGAAAAACACACATTTTCTGAAAAAATCCTACTCTCTACTAGGCTACCGATCAGAATGTTTAGGCTACCAAACCAAAGGTTTGGCCTGCTGCTAGATCTGACAGAGTTCTGCCTTGTCGATGGCCTGTCAGTCTGCAACTATCGGCTTGTTGATGTAGAGGGTTCAACATGCCGACCGAGCTGAATTCATGTTTTTCTAGGAAATAGTTTTTTAAGCAGGCTTTCAACTTTATTTTCAACAATTCAAAGACAAAAATTCTAAAAACTCAGGAAAAACAATTGAACTCCTATCATCTCCGTCTTCTAGATCAGTCTTTATTTCAAATGATTATTTAATTATAAAATTTTTACAAATTTTAAAATTAAAATAATAATTCCTAGACAGTAATAATAGACCACTGTCTAATAAAATAAAAAAGCTAGATACACATTCTAATCTATAAGGAACCATAACCAGCAAAAATTAATTAATAAATAAATAATTAAATAATAATTTAATTAACTATAATTAATTAATAAACATTCACCATATAATCTCATGACAACATTTAATTATATAGAAACCTTAGAGTACCAACTTTGTAAAAAAAATTAAATCAAGCATAGGAGAGAATAAGATCACATAATCTATATATATAGCATGATCACAAACTCGCAAATTTATATAAAAACAAAGGCTCTGATATCAATTATTAGAAAATTAATACGCAGTAGAATTTTAAAAAATTTTAAATAGAGTATTTTTTAAAACACAAGTTAGACATGCTATATACATAAATTAATGACAGATCTTACTAACCTTTTGTATACCAACGTGGGCTAGAATCCATGTAGAGAAGAACGTTCTAGAAGAGCCTCAACCAACTAGTCTTCTTTGCTATTCTTTATCCACAGTCGGAGTGTAAGTGGTCACACATCATACAGCTCTTCCTCCAATGACTCTCCTTCCAACCACTTGAGAAGACCTAGAGCTAAGGTTATTAATTATGAACAATAGCCCTCAAGAATTTTCAGAGTTTATCATACTATCTATTCTTTTTAATTGATCTAAATAACAAAGACAACTCATCCCCTATTTATAGTGGTTGAATCTAGGCTTAATCCCTATCAAATAAGGCCTCAAAATTTGAATCTGAATCAACTTCTAATGAAAACGCATTTAAAATGTGTATAAAGATTATTACAAGATCGGCAGGCCAAATTGGGAGATTGGCTTACCGAACTTACCCCATTTGTAGGCCGAACTGACGCATCAACTTGCTGAGCTTATGATAATTTGATCCATGAGAATATTTTATTTTCCAATCGAGATTCTTACATAGAGCCTCAGTTTTAATTCAAATAACTCAATAGAAAAGTTATCTGATTAAAACAGTCATATCTGAATAATCTCATAGAAAATAAAATATTATTCAAATAATTCAACATGTTTATCTTGAATCAATTTACAAAGTCAATTCAACATATAAACTAACATGAATTATTAAATCTGATCTTTATCAAATTTCAGCCAATCTAATAATTTAACATAAGTCACCAATATATAGGAAAAACATACCGTGTCGTTACAAGATTTATTATGAGCTAGTAAAGGGGACCCGATGGACATATACAGTTCAAGCTCCTATAATTATAAAATACAATATCCTATATATATATTTTATAATTATTAACTCTAATGCTACTGCACTAAAAGCTTAGAGCTGCACTCTCAAACTATATAAAATTATGAAGCTTCAAGTAAGCTAATTGTCCATGACATATCTTAATGTGTCACATCCCCATAAGATATTCATAATCGTCTTAAGGATAAATTCTATTTTACCTTATTGATTATTTTTATCTTCCGTTTCATTATCACACCATTGGAATATTTACTATCATAGATAGTATACCATTCAGTTACACCTATGTATCCAAATAGTTAAGCACTTTAGTATTCTAATTACAGGATAACGCATATAAGATAATATCATTAACTCTACAAAAAGAGCTATGGATTCTACATCTATGAATAACAAGTCTACGCAATCAAGAGTCATATCTCTAACATACCGATATGCATACTATCATAAAGTCGGGATGTCATCCTTTAGTACATCAAAAGACATAAGTCAAGAATACGGGCCCATTAGTCATTTCAAGATTAAGACTGTGACACCCGTTATTCCCCTAAGGGTATTAAGGTAATTAGATTAATTTTTAGTATATATATATATAAAAAAAAAATCAAATCAGAAAATTGAGAGAAACTCGAGACTTTCTCTCTCCTCTTTCTCTCTCTAGAATTTTCTCTCTTTCTCCTCAAATCTCGTTTGAGATTCCGACGTTATTTTTCGACACCTCCCATACCAGTGGGAAGCTCTCGTTGAGCTGAGTCCAACGAGGTGTTGTGCCACCCAAAACACCGCCGGAGGAGGGCTCACGCGCCGCCCAAAGTGGCGGTGAAACCCATATTTTCCCGACGTCGTTTCTCTGCCGTCCGACCACCAATTTACGTGATTTTGGTGTCTATGGACTCAGTGTGAGGAGAGGAACAAGATGGTACCAATTTCCCAGCTCAATTCTGGCTGGAACAGCTTCGCCGGAGCTGCCCCGTCGCCGCCGTGGAGCCGCCGTTGGAGCCACCGCATATGGCAGCGGTGTGGCACACCGCCGGTGCCAAAATGATCAGAGGGCGACGGTGAGCAAGACCCCTCGATCAATTGCTCCATTCCACCGCCCCTCGCCGGAGAACGAAGACGCCCGCCACCGTCGCCGTGGGTGAGGTTGGGTTGGCCATTTTAGGCCGTTTTGTGCTAAATTGAAGGCACAAACATCTTCAGAGGACCGAGAGGAAGAAATTCGATACCTCAATTGCACGAAATGATGGCCGGAGGACGGAGAACGGCATCTCCGTCGTGCACCGCCGTGGAGCTAGGTGGAGCCGCCGTTCCACGCAATGTTGAGCTGCCCCACCATAGGGGAAATACTCAGAGGAGGTCGGGGAACAATTCCCCCACCTCAATTTCACGGTATCTCCGCCGGAGATAGGAGATCGGAGCCGCCGGTTGTGGCCGTGAATTCCGTCTTCGATTTGCTATGTTAGAGGTCGAATTGGTTGAAATTGACCCCGCCATTGGACTCAGAAGGGTCGAAGTAGGGGGGGTAGGCTCGAGCTCAGCCCTCAACGGAGCCAACCGCCGCCGGTCAACGGCCGGTCAACGGTGGTCAACGCCGGTCAACGACTAGTCAAAGGCCAAATTGGGATTTTGTGATCCGGACCTCCGATCGAAGATCCGAGACCGCCTCCTGACTCGTTTCGATGCTCTGGATGCAATGGTGACCTCCGTTCGAGCAAATTCCACTCCGATGAAAATCATCTGGTATCGATTGCACGCGAATCGAGGCGATTTAAACAGCAGTATCGGAGTCCAGAATGACGTTTTCAAGAATGTATGATCTTCAGGAAGCATTCCTAGCCATTCATAGTCGCTCGAGGAGCACTACAGAGGATGCTTCGTAGATACAGCGAGATACAACTGGATCTGTTTTGCTTGGAGTTCAAGATCAAGGGAGTATGGAGCTAACGTTAATTGATTCCAGGATTAAGAGACTGTTGATAAGCTTGAAAGGTAGGGATTCTATTACTCATCTTTTGTGAGGTTTTTATAGAATTAAAATTGATTGTTTTGCCGCAATATATATATATCTATGTTGAACTGATATTATATGAGTATCACATATGAAACTATGACATGGACTCGTCTTGTATTGTATGGCGAGGAACATAATGAATTGACACATGTTATAATTGAGAAGCATGGTTAGGAAAACTGACTCTATTAATAATGATTTAATATAGAGAAATTGTGAGACATGAAGAGGGCGGCGATTACGTCCTTGGGCATGAATACCCTAAAAGGTAAAATAGGGGGAAGGTGATGACGCTTCCTTGGGTTGAAAGTCCCAGAACACACTGTACAGGAATCGATTTGGTGAGGACTCGGGGCTTGATGTCCCCTCACCGGAACACCCTTGGAATGTTTATAGGGTGATCAAGTGCGCCCACTTGGGTTTCGATGAGTTGAGTGATACTCAATTTAACATGGATACCTAGGAACAATGATGATTGGTAATATTTGTATAAATGTGTAATTATGACACTTGGTAATGATTAACTACGGTATCCATAAGATGTGATCATAATAAACCTCATAATCTGGAATATGATGTAACCTACTAACCATGCAGGTTTTAATGTGGTAATGATAAAAACCTAAAGGTGAGTAATGGCTTTCTCTACTGAGCATAGTGTTGCTCATACCCTTATATTTTTATCTTTTCAGGACTCACTAAGTGTGAGGTGGCTACGAGAAATATAGTTGAGGAAGCGATGTAACTATATTACATTGGGACTGCTCAATTGTAAAGAATGTTCTTCATGATAATGTAAGCATCAATTGTTACTTTCTGTGACTGTATTATAATGTGTTGAGGGTTAAAATGATGATGACAACAGTTTATATTATTAAATTTAAGGTGCTACATTTAAAACTGTGGTTTATTTGTCGTTTATATTTTTATTTTTGAGTTGAGAGTTTTCATTTAAGTCCCGGGCAAATTTTATTTTTAAGGTTTTACTTTTATTATTTATTCTTATTTTATCTCATTAAAAACTGTTAACCCCCATATAGGGGCGTTACAGAGACACAACAAATATGATTATCTAAAGTGAATTGATTTGCATAAATGGAATTATTAACCTAAATCAATTCAACTTTATGTCCTAATTCAACACATTGTCACCTATAATAATGCACCAATATTTCTACTCGTGGAGTCCTACTCTGATAAACAAGACAAGCCATTTTCCGTTACAGATGTAGACAACATAACAATCTTAGCATAAATAAAGTTTTCATCTTTATTCTCACGATTACAGATCTTATGGTTTAGACCATTATCTTTAAGATTTATGTCTTTCATATAATTTATCCATCATATGCATAATTTTTAAAGGTTTAGACCGACAGTCTCAAACTTTTATTTGCTTATCATATATGCAAAAAATATGAACATAAGGAGAACAACATTTGGTATATAAACAATAAATAAACTCTTTATTGATAAAATGTCTTCAAAAACATATTATAATATTTTACTCCTTAAGGCACCATGTATAACAATTACTTCGAGAGGCATTCTCTGATGCTTTGGTTCCAACATGATCAGAGTCCTCTACGCTATGAGATCTACCCCTCAGCCTTACTTGACCGCCTGCTCAATCTTCCCGAGCTAGCAGAAGGAGCACCAAGGGCGGTTGTTGTCGTGTGCGTTGCTCTACCATCTGCTCTATCAAAAGACACATTGCTGCGATAAGCTCTCAGATTGGGTCTTTGGCGACTGGATCTGCTCCTTCTACACTGGCCTATCCTCCCAAGTAGGTTTGAGCCACGTGAGGTTTGCCCATGTTCCACTTTTGGCTGTTCCCCAATCCCTCCTCTCAAGGAGTGTCATCTCAAGTTTGTCCCCTTGTCACCATATTAATGAAAATGCTACAAGGACATGATGCCCTTCTTCTAGCACCAAAATGTTGATGCCTTGATCTTGATCAACACCCCGTGTTGCTGCACATGGTGATCGGACCACCTGCCTTGCCCGTTTTGGCTTCCTGTGTTGAATCTACAAGAAGAGGGAATGCCTCAGAGGTCAAAGGGGACACCAGTGTGGTGCTAGCCAAGGCCTCTCTGATGTTCAAGTCAGGTACCTATTCGGCCGAGCAAGAAGCTAGGGTAGGTATTAGAGAATCCACTTACCTTGAGGGTTGAGTTAATACTCCTATATATAGTACCTTATATGGAAGATGTGTAGGGCAGGTCCGCCTCGTGACCCAGGTACACCATACAATAGTTTCAGGTTGGTAAGTGATATGTATCATGATCTCAGATGAAGGGCGATCCCTCATCTAATGGTTTTAATGAAGCCATGTAGTGGCCTAGCAAATGGATTAGCACCCGGCTTCGAGCTGTATCAATTCGACCCCAGCACATGTTCTTCCTGAGGAGACTGAAATCTCGAGTGATGGACAAAGGAGGCCTCGGGAACCACCTAGGGAAAGTACGCCAATCAATGGGGAGTTGTTTGAACTCCTATAATCACCATGTCTAAGTAGTAGTGGCCGGCAAGCCGAGGTAAGCTCCTCGGGAAGGGTAACCAAGCATACCCCCAACAAGTCCTATAAAAACTATATATATATATATATAATATGCATATATGTATGTATATATGAATTCCAAACCAATCTACGTCATTGACATTTGTTAATTTGCTTGGAGGCAAGTCATTTTCCATCGCCTTTGGATTGGATATGTTTCTTTTTACAAAGCTAGCTACATCTGTTTGGTGTTGTACCAAATCTTGATTTGGCATTTGATGATTCCAATAGATGTGTGTGAATGCGTTTATTACTATAATTTCATTTTCTTTATTGGATTCTTTGCAGGATTTATGATAGGACGAGTAGGTGGAGGTAGACGCCCTTTTCTTGGTAAATTGAGCAATTTGGATGCAACTTATATATCACCCCTAATACTTGCACTCATATAGAAAACTCCTGCAAAAATAAATAAAAAATAATGAAATGCCCCTCAATAGAGTAGCATAAAAATGTAAGAAATAGACAAATTCTCTTTCTTAAACTTTTACTCTTGTATTTTCTCATTACATAGGACATATCAACTTAAAAATGACAAATTCTCATTTAAAAAAAAAAAATACTTGTTCATGTTATCTCTTCGTTTTGTATGTGTGCGCGTGAAAAATGACCTATATGGTCCATTCTGAGTTGTCATACGTTTTAGGGTTATGTTTGTTAAAGGCAAAAAGCACGAAGAAATAAAACAGTGGAGGGAATTTTGAAGAGAAATTGAAAGTGTAGGTTGCTTGGTAGGAAGGAAAAATAAAGAGGAGAAAATTGGAGAGATAAAAAAGACACATTCTCATTATTATTACCATTATTATTATTATTATTATTATTTATCTTTCCAAAGGCTTTTTTTTTTTTTGCATCAGACCTTCATGAACTTTATGTGTTTCATAAATTGGTCCTTAAACTATAAATTTTTACAATTGACTCTCTAAACTTTAAAATTTGCTATGTAACTGATTCAATTAAAAACGATGTTAAAAATTTGATGAAATTTTGTCATGTGACTTACATATGGCATTCTAAGAAGGGTATAATATGTCCACTGATTGATAGTTAATAAAAAAAGCATTTTATAAGGGAAAATATTCATGACCAACAACCAAGAAAAGAAACACACATAAACAATATCTCTCCCTCTCTAAGAAAGGGTTCTCTCTCTTAGTTTTGTGCCGCCGCCCCCTCTCTTCCCTAGGCTGACAGTTCGGCGCTACCTTTGGGGTGGCTGCCGGACTTCTTGTCCTTAAGAGGGGGTGGGAGTTTTCTTTATAGCTAGAAGATGGAGGTGAGATAAGTTGTTGGAGACTCGTGGAAGATGCTTGGCCGGAGTTGGGTGAAGGGAGAACAAAGGGGAGTTACTGACACAAGGTGGCTGGAATGGTCGATGGGGGAAGTAGATCAAGGGTAAGAGGGAGAGGGGGCTGCAAGATCTGTGGATTCTCCACGGCCTGCATGGAAGGAAGGAGGAAGCCCAACCCTCGAGAGGAAGATGGCATCGTTGGTAGGAAAGGGCAGACGCTTGCCTTGGTCGAGGCTGGGGGTAGGCGCCTACCAGTCTAGGGGGAGAGATGTCCACTGGCTTCATCGGCAGGAGGCTTTGGGTGGTAATGGCAAAAAGCGACCCTTCAATGGTAGGCTTAGATGCGACTTCTTTGATGGTTGGCTGCCTTCATCTTATTGCAGGTCTTTTGTTTGTAAAATAAAGTCAGTTTTTGTGTGTTGTAGTGATGGTCAGATTGTAATAAAGGAGTTGGTCTCCCCGACTTCGATATTGGCTTGTGTTTTCCATCTGCTAAGTAGCAACGCTGTGTGGAGTTTTTGGTGGCTAGACTTGAATCTATGCCAGGTTATATATGCCTTAACTAAGGCAGTGTTGATCTCGGTCGATTGGTCATGTCCATCGACTGTAGTGGTCTCTTGTTACGAGCTGGTAATGTGCTCTAATTTGGATGTCGATCGGGTTTTTCCCCTTTAGGTATCGATATCTGTTTTTGCCCCTATGCTTCATCCAATATTTACTGGTGGATCTAGTCAGTATCCGATATTGATGATGCCTATAGTGTGGTCTATGTAACTTTGTCTGAACTTTTTTCTTTCTTTGGAATGAAGTTACATCATCAAAAATAAAAAGATAAAAAAAGCATTTAAAAAATAACTAAGAAAACAAATGAAAAAAAGGAAAACTAAAACAAAAACGAAAGCCCTTCTTCTCCTTCATGCTTTTGTGCCCCCATCTCCCCCTCCACCATCTTCATGTTTTCTCAGCGTTGCCCCCATCTTGAGTTCCAAAGTCGGCACCTTTCTTCAATTCTAGATCTACGTGTCGTACTTCTCCTCTTGGACTTGGAGAAGTGGAAGATGATTTCGAGCAAGTGTTGAGGCTGCCAACAAGTCGAGATTCTTTGCCTTTGCGAATCTCGCGCTGGAATTGTGTAGCTTTTAACTCAGTCATCCATAGAAATTTTGCTACAACAACAATAGAAATGACAACAGAGGAACACCTTCTTCTTCATCAAACTCATCTGCTTCATTGTATGTGTTTGTAAATCGTGGGGCAACAAACAGCAACAAACGCCGCCTTCGTCAGGAACTCCCTGTCTTTCTATTCCACCAGTGTTGGGCTCATGCCAAACAGATCCGACCATCGTCGCATCCCCTTTTTTCTTTTTTTGTAAATAATTTTGATCTAAAATCAATTTCAATTGATTCTTATATTTTTTAAAAATATTATTTAAGTTAATTTTACTTTAAAATAAAATTTTGGGTTTAGACGTTTTTTTTACTTACCTTTTGGATAAATTTTATTTTTGTCCTTGAGCTTTGATAACTTTGTCATCTTACTCTTTAAACTTTAAAAACTGACATGTATACCTTTAGAATTTTAAAAAATTTGCAAAAATTCCCTTTTATTACATTCTATCCTTGAAATTTTATTTTTGACAATAATGTCATCTTTGTTGGCTTGTATCCAAAAACTCATGTAAAACCCAACAAAATAGGATTTTAAAATTTTTCTCAAACTTTTAAGATCCTTCTCCTGATGCTACATACAATAATTGAATAAAAACAAACTCACGGGTTTTCAATAGCTATGGATGGTCAAGCATTCTAAGACCTTTAGATCTCCCTTGTTATTCTTCTCCTTTTGAGTCAACTGGTGTGTGGACAACAGTGAAATTTCTTATAAAATCCCTTCTATATCTCCTTCTAGCCTTTCTTAGCAAAGTTCTTTATACTCTAAAAGGGAGAGCAAAAGAACATTAGATGGAAATTAGAGAAAAGTCTGTAGAAAATAAAACCTCTAAGGTCTATTTATAGATGCAACTGTAAGAGTAAGTTGAAGCAAGATTCTGTGAGAATCTTGCATAGCAATGGTTGTTGGGCATGATCTTCAGCCTTCTAATAGGAGAGTGACATGTGTTACAACTACCTCTAACTATTTAATTTTGTATCCATCCAGTATCAGTCTAAGATTTGATTTTAGTCCAAACTGAGATATTATTTATTTTAACTTTTAAAATAAATATTTTTCATGATTTTTTCAATTATTTATATTATCGAATAAAATAAATAATTCTTATGGGGAATCTATTTCAATTTTGAAAAAGATTTTTTTCACACTTTGATAACAACCATATCTCGTAAAATCAGGGGATATGTTTGAATCAACAAATCATCGTGTACTCACAAGGTGCGTTGTTCGGTGCCATACTTGCATATGGTGTACTATGTGAATTTCTAATTCTGCCTCTACAGATAAAAATAATCCAAAAAATTTTCATTGACCCATCTACAAGAATGTTTGGACCTAGCAAAGGGATCCAATGGACATATATAATCTAAGCTCTGATAATTATTTATAATTTAGTTATCCTATACTTAAATTAGTAATAAGTATTAATTTTAGTTTGCGTCTTAATTTATATACAAAATTATATGGAACCTTAAACATTAAATGTTGATAATAAGGTTGTCCATTAATATATAATCATTTGCTATGTGATAATACCCTCCACAATAATATTCATAATTAGAGCTAAGTTACTTCTTTGTCCATGAGTTCTATTAATTCTCTAATGGATGAGCTTTTTATGACCAAATCATAATTGAGGATTTTAGGTGAGTTTAATATCCCATATCAAACAACGAAATCTCTATATCCAAGTTTCCAAATTAATACTCATGGGAATGTTACCTTAACTTCCTATCTTGTAGGAGTTATGGATTCCATATTTTTGAGTAGTGCTCCAAGCTACCTATATTAATATGTCACCAATATACCGAATTTTTGATCGTAAATATATGGATCTCATACATTGACAATCAAAAGACATAATATATAAATATAAGTTCAATAATCACTTTAGGATTAAGGTATAACCTATAAAATGATCAATAATGATAGAATTATAATTTCTTGTTACATAATTACACAATAAATTAAATTCTATCCTGTCCTGGTTTAATGTGTTCTAAACACATTGATGTCTCTATCTAGTAGTCTCAACATTACAATAATTCAGATAAGATTATTCCACTAAATTGGGAATAGACAACATCACAATTTTAAGCAAGATAAGTGATCTAAAAGCTCACTCTTATCTCGATGAAGAAGTATCCTTTCATCTTGGCTCAATTCACCACTTTTAGATGAGTAATTTGAGTTTTGACTTATGTGAGGAATTGATGACTAACCAAAAAAGGACAAAAGTTTTGGGGTTTGTATAAACATACTAGGTTTTGAAGTTCATGGCAGCAAGATGACATTCTAGGGCCAAAAATAAAATTGTAAGGACTAAATGTAACAAAAAGAGGCAGTTGTGCTAATGTTTTAAAGTTCGGAGGCTACACATGGTAGTTTTTAAAATTTAGGGGGTAAGATGACAAAGCTACCAAGCTTTGAGGGTAAAAATAAAATTTATTCTCTTTTTATTTAGTGAAATATAAATTTTAGGATAAATTTGTATTTATTTTGAGATTAATTCATCAAATTTTGAGTTAGAAATGGAAAAAAAATTACTAGAATGCCCTTTTTTTGTTGTCCATATGCTAATTTGCTACTCACGTGAAAAAATCCATCCATAATTTAACAGACATTATAAATTGGTCCTCTTATGCAACAAATTTTAAAGTTTGAGAAGTCAAATTTAAAATATTAGTTCAAGAACAAATCTGCTAAACACGTAAATTTCCAAGGGTGTGGTGCTAAAAGCCCCTTCCAAAAGTAGAGATTTTTAGATTAAAGAAAAAAAAAAAAACCTTCTCATACAACACATAAAGACTTACATTACCTTTCTGTCTTCATTTTTAAACTAAAATAATATCATATGATTGGCAAAATAGTAATTTACTTGACACTCTTTCCTCTTACCATAGCAAACAAGATAAAAGAAAGGGCTCCACATAATGGACCCCATTATAGAAGATCCACCCTTTGTGGGACCCAACATTGGGTCATGCAGAGTCCCTACGGAGCCCCACATACCAAGACTTCCTTTCTCTCATTTGTATGCTTCCCCTCCTCTTTCTTCTTACTGCTTACCAAATGGAGCATTAAGGTAAGATTTTGAAGTTGGAAGCAATTTATAGACACACCATATTTGGAGGTAACCACTATCTGTTTTGATTCTCCCTTGGAAAAATAGGTGGGAAAAAAGTTTAAACGGTTCCACAGATAAACCCAGAGAGCATTTTTTTAAAAAACATGGAAGCAATTTATAGACACACGATATTTGGAGGTAACCACTATCTGTTTTGATTCTCCCTTGGAAGGAGGCGGGAAAAAAGTTTAAACGGTTCCACTGATACACTCAGAGAGGATCTTTTTCAAAATACATAGAGACTCAGAGAGCATCATTTTCAAAACACACAGAGACTCAGGGAGCATCAACTAGATGGGCGTTCATTTTTCAATTTCAATATTAACGACCTTCTAATTTAACCATCCTACGACTATTATCCTCTCAGGGAGGATCATATTCTTATTAATTGCATTTGAAGTTGAAAGTCAAGTATTTCGCGAAGATGCATTTACTTGTGTATAAATAACGAATTGAATATTACAAACCAAAGGGATTGAACATCTCCTTGACAATTTTGACACCAATGTCTTATGCCCAACTCATCAATTTTGAAAATTTTGGCAAGGTCACAAAATCCAAAAGTTGTTACATAACACACACCTGAAATTCTATTATTAATTTATTTTTCTGAATAATTCTAATATTAAAATTTGATGTTGATTGATGATGTTCTCTATAATAAATGTATTAAAATTAAGTCAGAACTCATAAGAGTATGCTTTTTTTTTTTTTTTTTTTTTTGAATTGGGACTTTCATTGATACTAAGACAAGTACAAACATAGTCGTATGAGAATATCTAATGTGGAAGAACTCGACCCCAAAGTACAAGAACTATATTCAAGTATCGAGACTCAGAGGGGAAAAACCCGCTTGATACATACAATAGAGCTCGACAATAGCTCATTTCGAAGACCTATAATAGCCGATGGAGGAAAACCGTCAACCAAAGCCAAACCCTTCTTGTCGAGGGTACATACAAAGAGGCTTAGACAAAGGCCTAGCCCAATATCTGAATACCTTTTGCCTTTAGCGAGCAGAGAAGACATCATCACAACAACTGGAGGTGGGAAGACCGCTTCCGATATTACAAACTGAACAAACCAACAAAAACAAAAACCAAACTAGAGTATATAGACAAAATTAAAACAAAAATGGTATAACATTGACAGAGAGTAGTCTACTGTCGCCCCCATTCCCTTTCTCGTCTCTCATGCATCCGAGTGGTTGTGGCTTGGCCTGATTCCTGGTGATTCCCTCATTTATCAGGCAAGCACTTCAGGTTCGGTTTTAAAACCAAGTCTCCCCCCCTTCGGGCCCCCTCGACCATTACTAGACATAGCCACCGGCGTCTGTGCCTTTTTCTCCTAGATTTGGGTGTCGCCATTGCCCGTCGCAGCCCTCTCCTCCCAAGCTTGCCGGCACAGAAAACCGCCAGCTCCCCCACCATATCTTTAAGCAGGCTTTGGACTTTATGTTTAGCTAACTAGTTAGGGAAAGAAGAATTTACAACAACCCATTCCTCTATTTTACATAACAATTTCATTTCTTGAGCACTTTATGAACTGAAAAATATAAGAGAAAAAAAATAAAAAAAAATGCTTTTTTTAAACTGAATTTATTATCAATTTTTTTTTGTTATCTAAAAGAATATTTTAAACGTTTAAAAACATTAAATTTATGATTTTTTCTTTAGACCTTTTATGTATTTCAAATGTTTGAAATATTAGTATAAACAAGAGTCATGCTCTCTAAAACATTTTGCTCTCTTCTCTCTCTCTAGCCTCTATCAGTGCTTTGCTAGGGTTTACTAATTTGTTGGATGTGTCGCCCCCTCTTTTTCTAGGACCAAAGGCCGTGCAAACTTTGAGGTGGCTGCACTTTAAACTTTGAGGGGGATTGAGTGATTTGTGGCTGGAAAGGGAGGTAATCTTGGGCATTAGGGAGGTGTTGCACTATGTGGGTAGTGTGGCATGGAGGCTAGCGGAAATCGACGACGACAAGCTCGGGGTGAGAGAACTAAGATCGGTTGTGGTGGATCTAAAGGTTGATGTGCCTAGGGAGAGTCAGGGGTGGTCAGTTTGGGTGGGGGTCGAGGGTGATCTCTGGCATGGTGGAACGATAGGGAAACTAGTGGAGCGTCCTATCTAGCAGGGGATGGAGGCTATAGATTGTCAAGAGTGGGATAGACGACGGAGATAGTGGACTCTTTTGTCAAGATGTTATCTCCCTTTTTTTAAGTTTTATATGGGTTTTGTTGTTGTTTTTGTTTTCAGTGTAATAAAAGAGGTGGTTTCCCTGCCTCTGGTCTCTGATTTTATTTCACACTTGTTGATTAGCAATGTTTAGTGCAATGACTAATGGCTAAATCTAAATCTATGTAGGGTTGCATATGCTCATGCTAAGGTGGATTTGATTTTGGTCGATTAGTTTTTTCTATCGACAATAGTGATTTATTATACGAGCTGTTGATAAAACTCTACTCTAGGTGCCAAGCGGGCTTTCCCCTAGGTCTTGATGCCTCTTTTTTGTCCCCGTGCTTTATTTGTGTTTTACTGATGGATCCAATCATTGTCCGAGATTATTTGTGCCTACTATGAATGGCCTATGCAACTTTGTTTTTAATACGTTTAGTTGAATGAAATTTTATTAAAAAAAAAAAAGACAAAAAGAAACATTTGTATAAACCATTCAAGTCTTTTTGTCATTCATATCCAAAGAATACCTTTATAATTTCTACTATAAATAAATAAAGGGACATAAATAAATAGAGGGACAAACTGAGGGAAAAATTTAATAATTATATTATGCAAATAATCCTAGTAAATAGTTATTAACATTCCATCCTTTTGAATGCCTCTTTTTAAGATAGAATCCTCCCTGCCCATCCCCACTCCCAAAGCTAGAAGTTGAGACAGCGCAAAGATAACTCAAGTCACAACAATTCGGAAGCTAAAACAAATATTCAAAACCTTTTTCCTTGCGTATAGTGGAGAAGTTTCTCGTTGAGCTTTTTATGCCTCTAGATCAGCCTGCATTCCCCAAAAAATTTTATTAGTTCATACTCGGTTGCAGGAGACTAATTCTCAAAAGCAAGGACAACTTGTTCACAATCCACTTGTTCTTTCTATTTCAAACATCTCTACTTGAGCTTTGTTACTAAATCTCGGCAAATTCTGCAACACAATCAGAAACTTCATATTTCTAAATAAGAGGAACGTTGAAAAGTAAATTTCACAATTTTTTTTTGTTCTTGATCAAAGCATAATGCACAACCAGACACACTAACACGAGAAGAAGAAGAAGAAGAAGAAGAAGAAGAAGGAAACATAATTTCTTTATGTCAGAAGGATTTTGCTTGATACTATACCAACGAAAGAAGCCTACTCAACTTGCGCTTCTTGTCACATGTACACCGTGCTTTTGTTGGATATCTGCGTCACTCTTATATATACGCTTTCAAAATCCAAACTAAAGCACCTGCGGCACATACATTTAGAGGACAACAGTAAGGAGATGAGCACTATATTTGCATAACAGCATTGTGAAATACCAATTCATGTTTCAGCACAAAGATATGATAATCAAATAGTTCTTTAGCTAATGCCAATACTCTGATAGAACAACAAGCGTTGATCAAGTAAATTGGACGAAGAAAGACGTATCTGCAGTTGTACTAATGTATCATATTTTGTTGCACATATAGATACAAACACGAAAGCATGCGTAAGCACGACAACATATCCTTTAAACGGTTCCCAAAAGTGTTCCAAACATCATGGAAAAAAAGGAAGTACAATCTAGTAGAAATGTTGAGCATAACTCGCTATAACCCTCGAAAAGCATATGCACCAGCTAGAAGTGTAACAAAACTATTTACATCATCAAATGGTATAACCCTTAAAAAATACATACGCCAGATATTAAGTGTAACAAACTATTCATAAGTTCAAACACGGGATATGATATATGAAACAAATTAACAGTGCCTTGTCTTGAAACTTAGTTAAGCAACATGAATTGAAGACCAATTTAGCCCATTTAAGTAAAATGCTACAAATAGCACCCCTTACATTGATGATACAGACAACGATGAGTTACGCAACCTTTGGGCCGGGAAGCAGCGATATTTGTGACAATCAGTTTACATCAATTATCAGATAACTAATGTGAATACCAGTCATTCGTAAAAAAAATCATTCGTAAAAAATATCATTTTATCATGCACGTTTTAGCAAGGACTCAAACAAACAATGAGTCTCCTATTTCTAGACCACTAACCGTGTAAGAATCGAATAACAAATACGGACAATTGCAGTTGATCTTCATGGCTGGTTGACTAACATATATCAAGTGCATAAACGGTGGAGTCAACAATTTTTGTATGAACAAAGCAAAAGGGAAACCAAAGCTTAAAACAAAGACTCAACTTATATCTAGGCTCTAATGCCAGATGGTCTAACAAATATTCATGATTGGATGCAGTTAATAATTCATGATCTAGCATGTGCAGAATGAAAGCTTTCATGCTTCTAGAAAAACAGCTATGAAATCCCTTCATTTGCTTCACTTTAGTAGAAAGTTATATTTCCCTAGAATGTATCCTAATTTTTGGCCGACTTCTTATGATCCATTCAACCTTTGATAAAAAAGGTGTATCTTGGTCATATTTCATTTCTATCAAAGAGAGGATTTCAAAGTGGAACTAACACTTGTATCAAAACCATAAAGAAGCAATCAGCCCTGTCTCTCGACATCCAAATCCATAACACAAACTGTACATCAAAAATTGGGGGCTTGGAACACATGAAGAATCACATCCATGTGACATATAGCCACATACTTGCCTTGCTGAACATGGTTAATTTACCTCAATAACTTTTAATTGCAACGAGCAGAACACGGTCTCATGCTATCTATAACACATATCACACTACCGGCTGATGAATTTCTCAGGGAATCTTACTTAGGCCAATAAACAAAAACAGACTAGTAAGCGCTATTTAAGATGGAGAGACAGCAAATGGTGAAGAGATAAAAAACAGAATCCATTCTGTATTTGTTCTTATATGCAGAAAGTATTTGGAAAAGTTGAAAAAAAAAAAAAAGGAAATCTTTTCAGAATAGAAGATGAAGTAAAAGATCTTTTCAGAATAGAAAATTGGAGACAGAGAAGAACAGAGCAGCATTTAAAAGCTGAAACATAATTTTTTTTTTTTTTCATTTTTCACAAGGTACTAAAGATATACTTAAAATATACCACAGAAAAGTACATTGAAAAAGTAAAACTGAAAGATAACTTCACTTATTCACTACTAGCAACATCGCTACTAAGAAAAAGATAACAAAGCTACAGATGCAGAGATAGATCCAGATCAGTTTCGCGTTCTTCATTTACATCAACAGATATCTCCAAATCAGCTAACGATTTCTCAACATCCTTGTAGAGAAGTTCTTCCTTCTGATGCTTCACCGTTTCCATTGTCAGATTGCAGTTGATCTTAGGCTTTTTGGGAGCTTTCATCATATGAGGGGCTTCACCAAAGCAGCGTCTTTTAACTCCCTGATGAGTTAAGGGGTGATTCTCATTATATTGACTGAATTCTCCTCGCCCTGACAGGTGATTCTGATAGGGAAAAGAGGAACCTATGTTGGAGGGCTCTCTTAAAGCAGGCAGTTGATTTGAGCCAAGAAGGGGACCAGGAACAGCTACAGCATAGGCACCCTGGTTCGGATACTGAAAGTTTGGCGAGGCATTTCCAGAGAACTGCCCACCACCCTTAAAAGGTCGAGATGGATCAGCATTTAAATGACAAACATTACCTGGACCCAAAAGGAATGAATGATTTGGAGGGATGGCAGAGGGGTTGATGCAATAAGTGGGGGCAGATGCGGTACAAGGAAAGGGATTAAAAGGACGGATTTCAGCACAGCCACCACCAGATGAAAAGTTTCGAGGCACAAACAACGGAGTTTTGGTGTTTTCAACTCTGTTCTCAGGGAACTGATCCACATTCACCCAGCCATTGTTGTTCGGGTGGAGCCTCTTTGGGTAAATCAGAGAAGGCATAGCCTTACCAAAGGCAGCACCCTGCTTGTTCCCAGAACCTCCAGAGAGATGTTTAAACTGGGCTGCCATGTGAGGATTTGGAGGGGGACAAGCCAAACTCAAAGAATTACCAGAACGATCAGGGACGTTCCAGCACTTCCTTGAATGAGCACCCTCTCGGTGAGCCCTCTGATGAACCCCCAGAGCACGGGGATCATTGAACACTCTTTTGCGATGGGAGCATTCACAATTATGAGGATGCTTCTCAACATTTTTTCCACCAGAGGTTGAAGGGAAATTCATCTCTTAAACGAAAAAAGAAAAATGACTATTACTGGGGCTACTTTCAAGAAGTGATGGAAACTACTAGCAAGTGAGAACAACCAAGAGATGATGAAGAATGCACAGCACCTTACCTCTATTTATAACAGTTTTACATAAGAGGTACAGGTCATAGTGGTTGGACTAATTAATGCAAACGACGACTCTAATTAAATTAATTTAAGAAGAGAATTAGCATAGAAGGCCACAAACGGAAGGAAATACGTTCATGCAGGAAAAGTTTTAAAGAAATCCTATCAGCAAAATCTGAAATGAGAATTGTCATAAATGCTTTGAGAATGCACACAAACACAAGCACAAACACCATGCCGAACAAATGTCATATCTCTGTTCATACCATATTTGCTATTTCAGAGTCATGAAACAACCTGTCAAATACTTGACGCATCCGTTAAGGGGTAATTCAGGAACAAGAAAATTGCCAGGAAAAAAAAAGAAAGAAAGCTGGTGCACTGAAGGATTCAAAATCTTTTCTCATTCTTGCTATTCACCAAAAAACATGCATAATTCATTGCTCAATAATAGCGGTACCCCAAAAGAATCAAAAGAGTAACTCAAGCCTTAAAGGTGGAGAGAAATGCAAAGGAAAGTTTACTCATTCCATTGATAATGTTTGTTTAATTATGTAACATATACCCCTCTAGGCATAGCCCTGAGGGTTAGTTGTGCGGTTAGGCCTGTGGCTTGTTGCCACGTGGTCTAAGGTTTAATTAGTCGGGTCCACCAGCCTAGTGAATAACCGCGAGTTTCATGCTTTCCAAAGATTGTAGGGTTTAGTCAGTGCTCGGGTCTTAACCTTGAGTTTGCTAAGCGGGTTTTGGAGATTTTTAGGACGCCATGAAAAAAAAATAATAATAATAATAATAAAAAAGAAATGATTCCTCCAGGCTTGAAACGGCCAATAGTTCGTCAAGGGTCTTCACTACTTTCGAAAAGCACATGTTAATTAAAACACTAAATTTGATGGCATTTACCTGCTGTATCTCTGGCGATGAAAAAATTGAAAGTTGCTTGTCTCAAATACAGGACCAAGCATTTGTTTTTTAAAAAAATCTGACAATGATGTTGTGCTTCAATTAGTGAAAAAGATACTAACAAGTAAGAAAAATAAATGAAAAATGAACAAATACATTACATCTAGAACTAGATTAAACAAATAATAAAGAGAGCTATGATTATACCATTCTGAATGAAATCCAAAAAATCTTTTAAATGAGCCATATCCGACACTTTTCCTTCCCCAAATTAACTAGCCACATTTCGTAAACCCCGAAGACGTTATTTTCTGTCTGTTTCACTTTTTTGTCTTTTTGTTCTTTTTTAAATGGAACTAAGTGAAATATGAGTATTAATGCATAGGTATAGCGTCTGGATTGATACTCCAAGGTTGGTTTAATTCTTCACTGGCTATTCAAGCTAAAATCAACAATTGTCATGCCTAAATCTTCCAAATGAGTAAAATAAACCCACAAAAAGTAACGAGCTACGTGGATTTCCTATTCTCACATTGATCTACTTGACTAATGAATCTGTTCAGGTTAGAATTGGAACAAAATTTTTCCATTCTTACATTAGTTTGATGGTAGTGTAATTATCATACAAGGTTAGAATTGGAACAAAATTTTTCCATTTTTACATTAGTTTGATGGCAGTGTAATCATCACATAAACAATACTCAGCTGATAATAAGCTTTTCATGTCTAGACTAATAAATTTCTAAGCCATTACAGCTTATATATAATACAGACCTATAACCTAGTACTAATTTCCTGAAAAGAAAGAATCTAGCTAATGATTAAATATTAATTGATCTTACCTTTTAAATAATAAAGTTTTGCACCAGTTCCCTTGTATTTAAGAAATTTTGCTGCACCTTCCGCATGCTTCTACCTAAAGCCAAGCAAAAAAAAAAAAGAAATATAAATGTTATTAGCTCCCACCCAATAGGAAATATGGTATACCAGTCATAATAAAACTAGAAATCAAACTTTTCCTAATCTAACCTTGAACATATGCTATGTCTGTGTTGGAGAGAAACAAAGAGATGTGACATAGCCTTTAAATTTATGGATCATAAGGTTTTGGATCAAGTGTTAAAGAAAAGTATAGCTTAGGCAGATACATGTAATACAATCAAGATTGCGTACTTCTGATGTAGTGGTTGATGGGCTTGGATAATGTGAAAATGTTGCATATATTTTTTCCCGAATGAATGAAATGTTGCATATATTTTAGCACAACTACGAATTTTAAGTTTATGATGGTTAAGTTTTTTTCTTTTCAGAAAAGAATGATTAAGTTTAAGGATTGATCAAAAGGTTTAAGGCTCAAGCTTTCAAGAGCAAGATAATTCAAAATGTGGGGAAATTTGTGGTAATGAAAAAATTCACACGGCAATATTGGGATTCAAACAAAAGATGCTTACAGACTACAGCCAACTAATAAAGGAAGAGAAAGATTGAGGGGTTGAAACAAAGAGTAATAAAAGTTTTTCATTTTTTCATGTAGAAAAATTCCAAATGAAGAATAATAAAAAAAAAATGGTTTTCTCAGATAAGTCCTCATTTTCCTAAATTTTTAGCAAAACAAAATTAACAAATATGGTCAAATTTTAACTTAAAAACCCCCCACTTCAAAATAACAATCAGGCCATGCAAATAATCAATATAACACGAGAAAAAAGGTCAATAAAACACATTAACAAACTTTAGCCAGATTGGGAAACAAACCCCATGTATATTTAAGCATACAGAGACAAATAGATACAAGTAAATCAATACCAACACATAAACTAAGTTTTTTGCATTTTCTCAGAACAGATGATTTAACAGAATTACAGTACAAGGAATCGCCTTCTGAGGAGGGTAAAACATTAACGAATAAACTAGGTCATTTGCAATACAGGAAAGCTTATACAGGCTAAATCGATAATAAAAACAGCAAAAGGGGGGTCTCTGTTATCAGTATTTGGAATTTATGGTTAGCGTAATTATACCCATGTCAAGTGCGAGCTCTGACAATTCTCCCTTGCATAAATCTAAAATCCCATTAGCGATGGAGGTGGGTTTTTAGGTTTCTTCCTCTTCAGCTTCGTTTTCTTATCTCTGTCTTCTCCACCATGGTGTGCCCCGCACCGACGCCTCGCTCCTCTGGTCGTTCTGCCGTTTCGACAAAACCAGTAGGTAAGGGGGATTTTGAAAAGCAACTTTAAGAAAAAATGATCTTGGGCAAATAATTTTTTTTTGATAATTTTTTAATGTAAAAAATATGTTTTTTTAGATATAAAAATTGTTTTAGTTTTTTTTTGTCTAGTTTGTTGAGGTTTTTTTTTTTTTGTTATAATTATTTTTGTTTTTTTTTAAAAAAAAATTGAAATAATTTACCTATCTAAAAAAATGTGTTTTTTTGTAAAAAAAAAAAGTCATTTTCTCAATTAGAAATTTTTTTTACCCTTTTATCAACTTCTTCCGTAAGTTATGGGAAAAATGGGAAGAATTTGAAAAAAATGCAAAAAAAAATTACTAATTTAGGAAATGATTTTTTTTTACACAAAAAAATACACTTTTTTAAGTAGATAAATTATCTTAGTTTTTTTTAGAAAAAAGATAATAATTGTAACGAGGGGAGGAACCTCAACAGAGTGAAAAGAAAAAAAAACTGAAACAGTTTTCATACCTAAAAAGTATTTTTTTACATAAAAAAACTACCAAAAAAAACCATTTGCCTAAAATAACTTTTTCTTAAAGTCATTTTTTAAAATGCCAAGATGACATTACCGACCAACTTATTTTAAATTCAACGCGATTGTGAGAATTTAGCCCAAAAATAAAAAAATAAAACAAAAAACAATAGTGGGAATATCTTAATCGGATGGTGATTATTTTAACAACATGTATATTTTGTATTATGTAACAGATATAGAATCGTTTGTAATATTATTTTAATTAAAACATTCGTTCATCTATAAATCATGTTCGGATCAAATAGGAGGTGACTTATTCTTGAAAATGGGCTAGCCCATATTAAGTTGTGGCACAAATTTGTGTAATTAAAAGGAAAATGAGCCAAATAGCATATTTGGAATAAGAATTAGTAAGAGGAAAAAGAGGGCGTGTTTGTTTCAATGGTTCAGTCCAGTTCGGCTCGGTTCGAATGACTATCACAATTTAAATTGATGTTTGGTAAAGTATTTAATTCGAACTAAACTGACAGTTCAAACTAGGCTGGATTGCCCAATTCAAAATTCAAACACTCTTTATTTCCACATTTCAAACCAATATTGAACAGTGATTTCACTTTCATATATTTGTATTTATAATTTAACACTATTATTTTATATTATTTTTTAATTAAATAAGCTCTTTTTACATATTTTATATTTATTCTTTAATTAAATAAGTTTTTCATGCTTTAAGCTAGAGTTATCAATGCGCATCCAAACACGAATTTAGATTGAATATCTTGTTTAAATTAATACTTTAACTGCACATCTAAATGCTAGTTTAGATAATTGTTTATACTACAGAACTTAATTTTTTTTTGTTCAACTCATAATAGTTCAAATTAACACGATTCAAATCAAAAAACCAAGCGGGGATGTTGAATATCTTGTCTAGTTTGAATTAAATGTTCAAATTAAAACATTTAATTCGACTTAAACTGACACTTTAAACTAGGCTGAATTGCCCAATTTAAAATTCAAACACCTTCATTTCTACATTTCAAACCAATATTGAATAGTGATTTCACTTCCATGTATTTGTATTTATAATTTAACACTATTATTTCATATTATTTTTTAATTAAGTAAGCTGTTTTTACATATTTTATATTTATTCTTTAATTAAATAATTTTTTCATGCTTCAAGCTAAAATTATCAATGGCATCCAAACACGAATTTAGATTGAATATCTTGTTTAAATTAATACTTTAACTACACATCTAAATGCTAGTTTAGATAGTTGTTTATATTACACAATTTAAATTTTTTTATTCAACTCATAATAGTTCAAATTGACACAATTCAAATCAGAAAACCAATCGGGGAGAAAATAACAAATTTAAATTAAAAATTAGTAAATAATGTAATATTTTTAAAATGTGTAATAAATAGTATATCTCATTAGAAATTGGGATTTATCTTATAAGAAATTGAGAATAAAAGTTCCAACATACCATTACCTCTTTCTCTTTCTTAATTCTCCTTCTCCTCCCTCGTCAGCACTATCGATAGCTAGGAAATACTATATTTCCTTGGTGACGTCGCCGGTGCCAACAGTTGAAAAATACAATATTTCTTTGTAAATTTAGTATTTTTTGAAAAGTACAAAAATTCACTAGCAACTTTTTCAAGTGAGAGCCAAAAAATATTGTGTTAAATAGAAATATTACATTTTAATGTAAATACAAAAATTTACTAGTGACTTTATCAGACCACTAGCGGTCAAGAAATACTATGTTTACATGGCAATATCGTATCTCTATGTAAATAAAAAAAATACCAACAACATCATGGGCATCGGCAACATCACCGACGGCCAGAAAATACTATATTTTTTAAAAAATACAATACTTTCATGTAAATATAAAAATTAACTACCAAATTAGTCGGACATAATCAACATTGGTGACGGTCGAGAAATACTATATTTACATAGAAATACACTATTTTTTATGAAAATACAAAACTTTACCAACGACATCGCAAGACACTGCTAGCATAAGTGACATTGCCAACGACTGGTAAATACAAAATTTTATCAGTTACATCATTCATGACTGGGAAATACTGTATTTTCAAGTTAATATTTTATTTACCAATTAATACTATATTTCCTTATAGATATCTATATATATACACATATTTACCAATCGACACTAGCATTGCCCAACGACGTCTCTGGCTGGTAATGCAAAACATAACCATAACAAAACTTAAAAAAAAAATCCATACAAATAATCCAGATTCTAGACAAAAATTAGATCTTCAAACAAAACTCCATTTCATGGAATAAAGCAAAAATTAAAAAATATAAAGTAAAACAACTTCAGATTTGTGGAAAATTGTTTCATGTTTTTCTTTTTTTCCTCTTTGTCTTTCTTCGTTACATCCATTGTTTGTTTCTTTCTCCCCTGACATCATCATTAGAACTACTGCATCGCATGGGCATAACCATCTCTGTTTGGAAGAGATTGCAAAGAACCACCATCATCACTTAGCCTATGATTACATCCCTGGAGTCAAGAAGAGCCTCTGTTGCAACCGGCGATCTACACTAAGTGTGACACCTCAACCCCCTTTTGGGCCCACAAACACTTATAGATCTTATACTTATTACTTATCTTACTGTGCCCTCTAGGCTCCTTTCGGCCCTAAGGGTTTTCGTTTGCATGCCTTAACAATTTTTGTTAAGCTAATTTTGTCCGTAAGTGATATTAGGTTCATTTTTAATTGGCTTAACTCAATCTGTGAGTTTTTCTAGATACTTTCTCATGAAAAGATCAAATTCTATGGTAGTTTTTGGCAGTCCGTAGATACAGTTCGTAAAGATTGCCCCCTTGGCTACACCCATGAAGATCGCACACTGTTAGCATACCCGTTTTAGAATTTCAGTTCAATATATATCTTGTATATTTTTAGCAAACAAGTTCTATCTTCACGTTTAGATTAATTAAGATTTGACCCTAGGATTTAGTGGATGTATCTAAGGAGGTCAACTTATGACTTTCGAGCTAGAGCTTCCAAGTCAGAGAAAACTTGAGTAAGCCCTTAGTTTCTGGACTTCAACATATTACTCCCAACCTTGAGTTTGCCTTAGTGCGATCTTTCTAATCTAGAAAGTCTGAGGAGGAGTTGTTAGTGGATTGAAGGATTAGAGTATGTTAGTTGGATGGAAGGCGAGCAAAGTTGACTTGGAGTATGACAAGGAATCCTAGGAGGAGTTTGAAGGGGTGTCGTAGAAGGATATATCATGAGTTCCAATGTTGGCGTAGATTCTAGGCTTTTTTGTAATTCCTATACATGTAACAATAGTTCGGCATTGTTGAATTTTTCTTATCCTTGAGGTAAGTAACACCCATGGTGTTTTTCCAACATGGTTTTTTGGCCACCTTAAGCAACCATATCGCTATGTTTATTTTTTTACTATCTACACTTAATTTACACAATAATTATAATTGGTTATTGTTTACACAGGGTCTCATTAACATGTTTTAGACATACAAAACACCATCTGTTTAATCTGTCAAGTCTTATAAGTGGTATTAGAGCGAGATATCTTATTAACAATGGAATATCAGGATCAAGACCATATGGACGAACATAGAGAATAAGGTTCAACTGTGAGGCCACTATTGCTATATGGCTCTAACTATGCCTATTGGAAAGCATGAATGAAAGCATTCCTTTGCTCTAATGATGAATGTTTAGAGAAGTATTGAACTTGGTTGGTAATCACTGACAACTATAGTGGATGGTGTTGCTACACCTAAGGCTATAAAGGACTCAACCTCGGCTAAGTCAGACCTAGCCGCCTGGAATGAAAAGGTTTTAACGTTTATTTTTAATGTGGTTCATGCTAACTAAGTCAAACTGATTTCTGTATGCACAAAAGCAAACATGGCTTGGAAAAAGCTAGAAATGGCTCATGAAGGAACAATTGGAGTTAAACATTTTAAGTTACAAATGTTGGCCACATTATTTGATGAAATTTTCCTAGAAGAATATGAGACTTTTACTGATTTTCATTTCATTTTGTGACATCATTACTCTTTGTTTGCCTTGGGTGAAGTATATTTAGATGCCAAGATTGTACAACAAAATCTTAGATCTCTACCTTAGAGATTTCACACAAAGGTAACCACCATTAAAGAACATTGAGATCTGGACCCAATGATAGTTGAAAAAAGCTCGGGGGTTCTCTAAAACCCTATAAGATGTAATTGAAAAACCAAAAGAAGGTCAAAGACCAAGGTATAGCATTAGCGGCTGAGAAAGAAGAAGATGATGAAGCTTCGGAGGGTGACCTCACAGATGAAGCAATGATGATGTTAACAAAAACTTCCAAAGGTTCCCAAAAAAACATGTGGTAAACAGAAGATTTTTTAGGATGTAAAGACGGAACCAGGAAAACAAAAGTCTTGGGAACAACAACGAAGAAAAGAGTATTGACAAGAAAAATGGTATTTAATGCAATCAATGTGAAGGCTATTGCCATGTTGTAGCTGACTATGCGAACACTGGAGCTAAAAACATGGCAACAACTTTGAGTGACGAAGAAGAAGAAATCAATGAAGAAGAGGATAACGTGGTTAGTAATTTTGTTGCATTCACTTATTCAACTAACTTTTTTGCTTATGATTCACAATATGAAGAGAATCATAATTATGAAAAAATCCAAAATCCTGTGATTAGTTTGTATGTCTCGTGGGAAAACATGGTTGAAAAGAACAAAGTCTCAGAGGAGATGATCAGAAACCTATAATTAGAAAAGAAAGAGCTGAGAATAGGAAACAATTTACTAAAAAGATAGCTAAATAAAACCACTCAAAAACTCTAGCCTGTTAGTACAAAGCTTGCTAAGTTTAAGGAGGATGAACATAAGCCTTAGTAAACCATACAAGAATAAGTATAGTCTAGGATATTGAAGATACTCTTAGTTCAGTTAAAGAAAAGACAGTTTTTGTCAACGCTAGACAACCTAAACCATCCAAGGTCAGAGAGGAGTAACAATCTGTTCTAAGGCATAAACAACAGACATTGCAATCATTCTAGTGACTATGGACACAAACGGCATTTGAACAAACCTGCGCCTACATTCATCAAACACAACGTGTGAAGGTACATATAAGTAATTAAGGTAAGAAATCTAACGAAATTCCTATTTGTTATCACTATGGTATTAAGAGACATATAAGGCCAAATTGTTTTGAACTTATTCAATTAATTTGTGAAGATAGGTGTTAGACTAGGTGCCCTAAGGATTAAAAATAATGTAATAAGTTTTTAGAGATATTTAATCAATAAAAAGTTGTATACATCCCTAACAGGACATGAGTTATTTTGGTTATCGGAGTGCGACTCTACGAGTAGAAACATTGGTATATCGTCATAAGTGATGATATATTAGATCGGGATAAAAGTTAATTGATTTAATTAATATCTTGGTTTGGTTAAATCAATCCATTTTAGACAATCATATGTATTATGTCTTAACCTTGAAATGAATTAATGGGCCCGTATTCTTGACTTGTGTCTTTTGATGTACCAAATGGTGACATCCTGATTTGATGATGATACGCATACCGATACGTTAGAGACATGGCTCTTGATTGATATAGACTCATTATTCATAGATATGGAATCTATAGCTCTTTTGTAGAGTTAATGATATTCTCTTATAAGCATTATCTTGTAATTGAAAGACTGGAGCACTCAATCGGTTTGATATATAGGTGTAATTGAATGACATACTATTTATGCATAGTAAGTATTTCAATTGTGAGATAATGGAACATAAGATAAAAGTAATCAGGAAGGTAAAACAAATCTATCCTTAAGCTAAAATTTGACAGCTTGGATTTAATAATAAATGTTGGTTTATTAGTTGAATTAATTTTGTGAATTAATTAAAGATAAAAATGATGAATTATTTGGATAATATTTTATTTAATATAGGATTATCTGTATATAATTGTTTTAATTAGATAGCCTTTTTATTGGCTTATTTGAATTAAAATTGAAGCTCTATCTAAGATTACTGTGTCAAATACGATATTATGAGATTTCTAGAATATCGCTCGATGGACAGGCTAATGGCCAAGTTCAGCAGGCCAGTGTGGCCAATTCGGTAGGCCGACCCAGTGATAAACCTATTACGTGTTTTTGATGCATTTTTTTTATCAAAATTTGATCCAGACTTGAACTTCAAGGCCTAATCTGATAGGGATTAACTTCAAATTTGACATTATATAAAGGGAACTATTTTTAATTGTTCCTCAGGTCATTTGAGAAGTATAGAGTGAGTATTCTAGTGAAACAAATTCTGAAACTCCCAGAGAGCTATTGTTTAACATCTAGAACCTTAGTTCTTGGTTTTCTCAAGCAGTTAGAAGAAGAGTCACCAGAGAAATAACTGTACAATCCAATTGTGAAAAAAGAATAGCAAGAAAGACCAGTTAATTGAGGCTCCTCCAGAACATTCTTTTCTAGTCAGAGTTTCTACATTCTTTAGTATATAAAAGAGGTACGTAAGAACTTTTATTAATTTATATACTTAGCATGTCAAATTGTTATCTGGAAAAGACTTTGATTTTAAAAATTTTTGAAATTCTGCTATGTATCATTTTTCAACAATTGGCATCAAAGACATGGTTTTACGTTTATTTTATAGGTTTGTGATCATACTATGTACATAAAATTATGTGATCTTAATCTCTCCTATACTTAAATTTAATTTTTTAGTGAGTTGGCACCCAAGGTTTTTATATAATTATATGTTATTATGAGATTATATGGTGGATGTTTTTTAATTAATTATGGTTAATTAAATTTCTGTTTTAATTATTATATTAATTAATTAATTAATTTTGCCGGTTATAGTTTCTTTGATGTTAGAATGTGTATCTAGAATGTTAGAAAATAGAGGTGAGTGGAGTTCTCTATATTTTTTTGTTTCTAAATTTCATGTTTTTGAATTATTGAAAATAAATTAAAAATTACTTAAAAATTAATTTTACTAAAGGTTTGGAAAAACGCTAGTTTAGTATTGGTCGATTGCCTCATGGTCATAGATCGGTAGGCCGGCAGAGGGCATAACTATTTTTTTTAAATAGTGCGCTTTTCAATACAGTTTTTATTTTTGTTTTTTTAGACAATTATGAGAAATAAGAAATTTTATGATAAGTAGAAAAATAATTTTTTGATCTATATGAGATTTAAAAATTAGAGACAAATGCCATATAAAGAAGGATACAATGAGAAGATACAAGATGAATAATCGATATATATTTCAATTGATCTTTTGCAATCTTTATTTTCTTTACTCTCGGATGGAACCATGATATTATGGTTGTTTATTATATTGCTCGTAGCTTTGCATGTTGCGTTGCTGGTCTACATTATAACATGTTTTACCATATATGTTGATAACATGCCATATAGAATAGGGAGCGCCGCTTATTAAAAATTGTTCATGTATGTTAACATGTTTTACCATATATGTTGACTTTTAAAATTGTTCATTTATTTTTAACATGATTTATCATTGTACATTCCTAGGTGGCAATTATAAATCATAGATAAAGTAGTTGAAATGATGGTTATATACTCAAGATTAATTTTATTATTAACCTCCTCTAGGAGCTCTGTTAATAAAATTAATGGCCAAAGAAAATAGTTATTAGTATATGCTAGATCAAGCGGGTCTTGGATGACATATATTAATCGGAGAGGATCCATGTTCCTAATTGAATTTGACAAGTCTCCCTTGGGAGGCTTGTTAAATTCTGAGTTAGGAATTATCGTTGTAAGGTTATGATTTTTTCAAGGTTTTGACACATAAACACATTATATGCTTACTTGATTGTGTCATCTTCCAAAATTGTTATTAAATGTTTGCTTATATTTGGTATATGATTCTTTATTGTAGATCAAAATATCTAAAAATGATTTATATTTGAGACTCGATAAAAACACATTAATTGGCAAGAATTATAATGATTAGAAAAGGAACTTGATTATCATCATTTCCTTTGAGAAACTGAAATTTGTGTTAACTATACCGTGCCCTCTTGAGCGTACTAATGAATCCACTAATGAACAAATCCAAGTATATGATTGTTGGAAGGATGCTAATGATTAGACCTGTTGTTACATTATGGCTATCATGAATAATATGTTACAAGCTCAACATGAAGATTATGAATCTGCTAGCCAAATTTTGGATAATCTAGAAGACATGTTTAGAGGCCAAATCTTAGTGAAATGGCAAGGGGCTCTTCGAAAGCTCCTCCACTACAAATAAAGACTACGGACTCATGAAAAGGAGCATATGATATTGGCCATGGGTTACCTCGCTAAGGCTTAAACCCATGGAGCTGATATTGATGTTAAGTCAAAAATGACTGTGGTTTTTGAGACTCTTTCTAAGGAGTTCATCCTGTTTAGAGCTTCATATAACTTGAGCAATAGATAAGATGTTACCTTAACTAAGCTAATGAAGCAGTTGTAGAAGTTCAAGAATCTGATCAAGGAAGCTCCGGTTGGTGGTGAGGTGAACTTGGCGACTGCATCTGGTTCTAAGCCTAAGTTTAGGAATAGAAAGTACCAGAAGACTAAGAATAAGAAATCTTCTATTCTGGCAAAAGGCAATAACAAGAAGAAAAAGAAGAGGAACTCGAAGAAGCTAAAGTACTTTTTTTGTGAAAAGGTTGAGCACATTAAGAAGAATTACAATGTCTCTGCTATTGAAACTTGTTTAGTTAAGGAATCAAATAACACTTGGGACATAGATTCTAGAACGACTAATTATGTTTGTGTTTCTTGATAGGGGTTTAAGGAAACTAGAAGTCTGCTACATGAGCACTTCACGCTTTAGATAGACGATGGATCCTTAGTGTTGATTGAAGCAGTGGGATACGTCCATCTTTACTTTGATAATTATACGATTTTAGTTTTGAAAGATTGTTTTTATGTTCTAAAACTTAAAAAGAATTTAATTTCTATCGCTTGTTTATTTAAAGACTCTTATTCAGTTTCTTAAATAATAAAGTTATGATTTGTAAAAATAAATCTTTTATTTGTAGTGGATGAATGCAAAATAGCATATATTTTATCAAACCTAAGATGGACTTACTGCTTAACATTGAGATTAACGATAACTCTAAAAGGCTTAAAACTTCTCAGTTTAATAAGACTTATCTTTGGCACTTATGATTAGGTCACATTAGCCTAAATTGGATTCAAAGATTAGTAAGGGATGAATCTTTAAATCATTTAGAGGTGGAATCTATACCACAATATGAATCTTGTTTGGAGGGCAAAATGACCAAAAGACCATTCAGGCCTAAGGGCAATCGAGTCGAAGGTGTTTTAGAACTTATGCATAATGATGTTTGTGGTCCCATGAACATCAAGGCACGATGAGAGTATGAGTACTTTTTCACTTTCATTGATGATTACTCAAGATATGGGTATGTCTACCTAATGCATCATAAGAATGAAACTTTTCATAGGTTTAGAGAGTTTTGAGTTGAAGCGGAGAAGCAATTAGGTAGAACCATAAAGGCATTTTGATCCGATTGAGGTGAAGAATACCTTTTTGATAAGTTCTTAGGACACTTTTTAAAGAATGAGATTTTATCCCATTTGACTACTCCAGGCAATCTGCAGCAGAATGGCGTGGCTAAGAGAAGAAATAGGACTTTGTTGGACATGGTTGGATCTATGATGAGTTATTCAATGTTATCTTTATCTTTTTGGGGATATTCACTACAAACCACATGTTATCTTTTGAACAGTATGCCTTCAAAATTGATTCCTAAAATTCCTCACAAGTTGTGGATGGGTAGGAAGACATTCTTAAACCATATTTGCATGTGGGGATGTCCTGCGTATATCTTATACAAGGAAGCAAACAAGTTAGAAGTACGTTCAAAAGTGTACATGTTTGTAGAATATCCAAAAGGGATATGCATGTTTGTAGAATAACTAAAAGGGACTAAAAGGGGTTATTTTTATAACCTAAAAGAAAATAAACGCATGGTTTCAAAGAATGCAACTTTCCTTAAGGAAAGTTACATAAACGACTTTAAGCCTCATAGTAAAGTGGTACTTGAGAAGTTAGCGAGTGATTCAATCACTCTGGGAGTTAAGTTGAAACTAATCCAATCAATATTGAAAAATTGATTGAACAACAACCTAGGAAGCTTTGGCATAGTGGAAGGATCAGGCGTCAACCCAAAAGGTATATGTAGTGAAGCTTACTTGGCTGAACGGGTTGAAGATGACAGGGATCCTTACACTTACACAGAGACTATAGAGGATGTTGATTCGTAGCTCTAGATAGAAGCTATGAATACTAAGATAAAGTCTATGAAGACTAATTAAGTCTGGAAGCTTGGGGACCTTCCCTAAGGGGTAAAACCCATAGGTGTAAGTGGGTCGACAAGAGAAAGAGAGGAGCATATGGGAAAGTCGAAACCTATAAGGCTAGAGAGGTCGCAAAAGGATACACACAAAAGGAAAGAATCGATTACAAGGAAACCTTTTCACTTGTAGCCATGTTTAAGTTTATCTGTATTTTCTTGTCCATTGCTATCGCTTTCAACTATAAGATTTAGCAACAGATGTCAAGACAGCCTTTCTGAATGGCTATCTTGATGAGACCATATATATAGTACAACCAGACGAGTTCAAAGCTAAGGGTCAAGAGAATAAGTTCTGTAAGCTGCTAAAGTCAATTTATGGATTTAAGCAAGCTTCTCGTTCTTGAAACATAAGATTTGATCAAGTGATCAAGACTTATAGGTTTGAACAAAACGTAGACAAATCATGTGTTTACAAACACATTGAGGATATGAAGGTGGTTTCTCTTCTACTCTGTGTAGATGACATTCTAATTATTAGCAATGACATTAAGGCATTGTCATTGGTCAAATTATAGTTAACCAAATAATTGGACATGAAGGATTTAGGTGAAGCTAATTATATTTTGGGTATCCAAATCTTTTGAGATAGGACGAACAAAATTGTAGCTTTATTCTAAGTTACTTACATAGATAAAATTCTTGAGAAGTAGGCAATGCATAATTCCAAGAAGGGTGGGCAACCATCTAGGTCTGGAATTACTCTTTCTAAGAAAGACTCTCTAAAGCTTGATGAAGAAAGACAATACATAAAGAATGTGCCTTATGCTTTGGCAATAGGTAGTCTAATGTATGCTATGCTTTGCACACGACCTGACATTTGTTATGCGGTCGGGATAGTTCAGCCAGATCTAGGACCAAAATATTAGGTTGCGGTCAAGCATATTTTCAAGTACCTAAGAAAGACTAGAGGTTAAATGCTAGTGTATTATGTGAGGATCTAAACCTGTTAGATACACTGACTTGGATTTTCAATCATATCTAGATTTGAGAAGATATACTTTAGGATTTGTGTTTACTCTAGGAGGAGACGCCATTGTTTGAAGAAGTGTTAAGTAAGATTGCACTTCAGATTCAACAATATAGGCTGAGTATATAGTAGTTAGTGAAGCTTCAAAAAAAGCTGTGTAGTTCTGCAAGTTCCTTAGGGATCTTGAGGTAGTTCCTAGTATGAATAAGTTGATGCTATATTGTGATAACACTACAATGATATCTAATGCTAAGGAACCAAGATTTCACAAGAAGAGTAAACATAGACATCAAAAGTATCATCTGATAAAGGACTTTGTTAAGGGTGGATATGTTGTAGTATACAAGATCGCGTCTGAGGACAATATAGTTGATCTTTTCATGAAGACACTACCGATGAGGGTTTTCAAGAAGCACGTAGAGGCTATGAGATGCGAAACATGTTATATTTACTAGGTGCTCTAAGGATTAAATGATGTAATAAGTTTTTAGAGACACTTAATCCATAAAGAGTTTATTTATTATTCAAATATAAAATGTTGTCCTCTTTATGTTCGTTTCTATTGAATATATAATAAGCAAACAAATGTCTGAGAAACCTTTAAAATCGTGCATATGATAGACAGATTATGCAAAAGGCATGAATCTTAAAAGAGATAGTCTAAATGATAAGGTCTGCAATCGAGAGAATAAAGTTGGGCGCTTTATTCATGTTAAGATTGTTATGTTGTCTATATCCCTAATAGAAGATGACTTGTCTTGGCCATTGGAGTGGGACTTCATGAGTAGAAACATTGGTATATTGTCATAGGTGTCGATATATTGGATTGGGACAAAAGTTGAATTAATTTGATTAATAATTTTGTTTGTTTAAATCAATTCATTTTAGATAATCATATATGTTATGTCTTAATTATGAAATGAATTAAAAGGCCCATATTCTTGACTTGTGTTTTTTGGTGTACCAAAGGGTGGCATCTTGATTTGATGATGGTTTACATACTGATACGTTGGAGACATGACTCTTGATTGACATAGACTCGTTATTCAAAGATATGGAACCTATAGCTCTTTTGTAGAGTTAATGATATTCTCTTATAGGCATTATCCTGTAATTGAAAGATTGGAGCGCTCAACCATTTGAATACATAGGTGTAATCGAATGGTATACTATTTATGAATAGTAAGTATTCCATTGGCAAGATAATGGAACATAAGATAAAAATAGTGGGGAAGGTAAAACAGAATTTATCGTTAAGCTAACTATGAGTATCCTATAGAGATGTTACACATTATGATATGTCATAGACGATTAGCTTATTATAGTTTTGTAATTTTATATAGTTCTAGAATGCAGCTCTAAGCTTGTAGTAGAGTAGTGTTAGAGTTGATAATTATAAAATATATATATATATATGATATATGTTATTTTATAATTATAGGAGTTTGATCTATTTGTGTCCATTAGGTCCTCTTTGCTAGCTCATAACAATTCCTGTATCGATGCGACATGTTTTTTCTACATATTGGTAATTTATGTTAATTATTAGATTAGTTGAATTCGATGGATTGGATTTAATAATTCATATTAGCTTATTGGTTGAATTAATTTTTTAAATTAATTCAAGATAAACATGTTGAATTATTTAGATAATATTTTATTTGATATGGTATTATCTATATATGACTATTTTAATCATATAACTTATCTATTTGGTTATTTGAATTAAAACTAAGGCTCTATCTAAGATTCTCATGTCAAATAAGATATTATAAGATTTCCAGATTATCGCTTGGTCGGTAGGCCGATGGCCAAGTTTGGCAAGCTAGTGTTGCTAGTTCGATAGGTCGATCTCACATATCGGCAGGCTAATTGTGCGATAATCTTGTTTTATATTTTTTACACGTAAAAGTTGATCCAAATTCGAATTTTGAAGCCGAATCTGATAGGGATTAACCCCAAATTCGATCACTAATAAGGAAGACTAATTGGTTGAGGCTCTTCTAGAACATTTTTCTCTAGTCGGAGTTTCTACGGTCTTTAGTATACAAAAGAGGGACTTAAGATCTTTTATTAATTTATGTTCTTAGCGTATCAAACTTGGTATTTGGAAAAGCCTTTGATTTTCAAAATTTTTAAAAGTTTGCTGTGTATCATTTTCCAACAATAGGGGCTACGAACTAATTAGGAAGAGAAGACCTATAAAAATGGCAGCCAAGAATAAAGTAGTCAAGAAAATGAAAAGGGTTTGGATGAAGAAAAATGATTTAAATTTTTTGCTTCGCACATTTCTCTTAAAGCTTTCAGTGTTGAGAACTAGTACTTTGATAGTAGGTGTTCAAGACATGTGATAGGTAACATCGGCTGTTCAAAGAGTACAAGCCCTGTTTGGAGGAATTGTCATGTTCAGTGATGGATAGAAAGGAAATAAGATTGAAGAATGTACTCCTTATAAATGGCCTAAAAGCTAACATGATCAGTATACTATTTTTGTGATGACAAACTGCAGGCACAGTTCCAATGTTATGGTCATCAAGTTCTAGATAAGAGGGGACAATGTGTGCTAACATGCCAGAGATCAAACAACAACTGCTACATGTTGAAACAGTCGCCGTATAGCTTCTCTATGACAACAAACCCAACTGAGTTCTGGCACCAAATGTTAGGACATAAATTACAAAGACTCACATAAACTTGTCTGTTTGGAAGCAGCCAAGGGCATCCCAAAATTGGGAAACATGCCCAAAGGAGTATGTCGGTAATGCCAACTTGGAAAGCAAATCAAAAGTTCCCACAAATCTAGCAAGAGCCTAACTACCTCAAAGGTAATGGAATTACTACACATGGATCTAATGGATTTAAAGACTATCCAAAGTGTAGGGGGTAAGAAATATATTTTTGTGTGGGTTGATGATTTTTCATGTTTCACTTGGGTTGATTTTCTTAAAGAGAAATCAATCACTTTTGACTGTTTCAAAAACATGTATGTGAGATTGATGAATGAGAAGAATTATAAAATTGTCAAAATTGTTAGAAATAAAAGTGAGCATGGAGAGGAATTTAAAAATTCTAATTTTCCTAACTTTTGCAATACGCATGGTATATCTCATGAATTCTCTACACCAAAAATTTCTGAACAAATTAGGGTGATAGAAAGAAAGAATCCTTACTTGTAGGAAATGGCTCTAGTCATGTTGAATAGCAATAAATTATCAAAGAGACTCTGGGCTGAGGCTGTTAGAATAACATGTTATATCATTAAACGTGTGTACATACGAACAAAGTACTAAGTAGACCCCATATGAGATTTGGAAGGGGAGAAGACCTAATCTAAGCTACTTTCACGTGTTCGATAATAAGCGTTACATTTTAAATGATAGTTAAAAACTAGGTAAGTTCAATCCCAAAAGTGACGAAGGGGTTTTCATTGGTTATTTTTACAAAAGAACAGAGCTTACCGAATTTATAATATGCGTACCTTAACCATCATGGAGTCAATCAACGTTGTGATTGAAGATACTAACAATTTTTTTTAAGTTTTCGCAGTAAGAGGAAATAGAATATCTACAAGAGTAAGGAGCCCAAAAGGAAAGTACAGAGGCAGAAGCAACTAACACAATTGCCTGCACTGAACCAATAGAGCTTGACATAGAGCATGTACCTACACTTTAGGTCAACATCTGACCTGCACGAATAAGACCATCACCTAGGGTAATTAAGGAACACACCTTAGACAAGCTGAAAGGAACAATTGATGAATGACTGGTCACTAAAGGCAACAACACGATCAAAGATCTCATTCTTACTATGTCTCCAACACTGAGCCCAAAAACATTAAAGAGGCTCTCTTGGAAGCTATAGCCTAAGTCCGATAGTTGATTTTTATAGCCGAATATGAGATATTAAGTGGCTAGATCAATCAGGAATGACCTGGCAAGGTAAGAGGGTTACAAGATTTCCTACATCGATCTGGATACCTACGGATATTAGTGTTAACCTTTGCAGTGATGTATTTTTGAGGGATGGAAGGAAATGTGTAATTTAGTATTCGGTTGGAGGGGAATGAGGAGGGAAGTGTCATGTTTTGTGTACTAAGAAGTTGTGTGGCTCATATTAAATATAAAATAATATAAATTAAGATAAGAATGATTTGCTTATCAAATCATGTTGCAACTCTTTTTCATCCCTTAATTAGAGGTAGGAGAAATTTTAAACTCAACATCTTAGGATTGTCACTTTTTCCTCTAATGATAAACCATCCAATGCTAGATACTGTCATTAATTAAAATGCGTTGAGTAAAAGGAAATTTCGTGACTATAATCCTATAGAATGTGTAGAAAGTGTAGTTAGAACTGAAATTTTTGAAGTAGAAACTGTAGCATATGAGAGTGTTATATCCTAAATTTTTTTTTATCACTGTAACATATAAAAGCTTTACCTTATAGCAATTATAAGTTTTGGTTAGAAGGAACTCATACTTACAACCGTGAAAACAATGTAAAACTCTTATATGTTATAATGTAAAGTAAAAATGAGCCACAATGTAAAGCTCTTATATGCTATAGTATTTTCAGTTCAAACTCTTAGTTCCAACTTATTTCTCTAACGACCTATAAAAATTGAAGGTAAATTGTTTGAATAAACCTAAAATCAGTTCAAGTTGTTACTGCGGTGTTGAGTCACGATGCAGGATATCGAGGTAGGATTTCTTCCCCTTTATTTGGTAGCCATGTTTTTTTAAATGGTTTTGGCCTTAAAGATCATTTCAAAATGTTTTCAATAAATGACAAAATGTTTTAAATATTTTTAAAGGGGGCCTTTGGCTACAAAATAATTTCTTTCAATTTGATTTTTAAGGAATGATAAAAAATGAATTTTTTATTTTTTTTCGTTTTTTTGTCTAAGAATGAATGTTCATAATGAATGTAATTGAGAATATTCGATAACATGGGATTTAAATAATAATAAATACACATAAGGGCATGATACCATAATCAGAGATTGGGTCGTATAGAGTGCACCCTTGGGGGCAGGTCCTGAAATCTAGCTAGGTCACTACGGTGATGACTTATATGGTTTTCCCGAAAGAGACAATAAGATTCTTTCTAGATGAACAAAGAACCGTTTTGGTTAAAACGATTTAAATGAATTATTTGTTCATTTATTTATCAAATTCTGTTTTCCAAATACTTTTTGAAATGCAAAATTTTATGTCCGAATTAATGTTTTCTAAATTTTAGTCCTATAGAGCCTTCCACTCATATTTTCTTTATTTGTTGTAAAACCTTTCCTCTAGGCGAATTGCAGCTTAAAATCGACTAGGAGGCAACAGGGCAAGCATGTAAGTTGTAGGAATTTTGCTTAGGTTATTTCTTTATCTAAATCTAGGCATGTAATATTTAAACTTTTATCTTTCATATTGGACTGTGATTGTAATATTTTATTATCGATAGCATGTGTGTGTGCTAATGTGGGTCAGTGGAGCTTGGCTTATGTTTGACTATCTTTAATATTTTATTTTGAGTAACTATCTCAAAATAATAATGACTGTTTTAAAATGTTTTAAATTATCACGTTTTTCAAAAAAAATAATAATAAGAACTCAATCATTTAATTGGTGTTTTTAATCAAAAAATTGCTTTAATTAACTTAATTAATCTACTACGTCACCACCCGTTTTTTCAGAGTGCGACAAAAAATTACAAATATGCCACCTTTTTAATCAATTTGATTTTTATGCCACAAATTGTTAAACTTAAGAAATTTTAAGCCACAATTTACGTTGATCTGTGACAAATTTTGATCTTCTTCGAAAAGGAAAAAAACCCTCACTTGTTTCTTTTCTTTTCTCTTTCTCTCTCTTGTCACTTTCTCTCCCCCTGTTGCTCTCTCTCATGGATCCCTCACTCTCATCGCTTTGTTCTTCTTGGTATATTTGTGTTTTTATTTTATTTTGCGTTTTGTCTGGTTGACCGGACTAGACCAATTTGAAAGCAATTACGAGACGCGGTTGTAGTAAGAAAATATAGATGATTAATGAGTGAACAGTACTACACAGATCGAAAAAGAAGGAAAAAAAGAAAAGACAGAAAGGAAGTGAAAAAAGGCAGATGTTAATTTATAAACGTTCACCATTGAATTCAAACAAAAAAAGGAAAAACGAAAAATTATTTTCCACTTTCAGTTACTTAAAAAGAAAGTTATATAAATACCTCACAAAATAAATTGTTTTTACAGATCAATTAGTATAAAAGACAATTGTATGAAAATAAAAATACCATGTAAATACACAAGACACAAATTCAAACATTTTATTAAATTTTGTTTTTATTTTTTAAAATTTTATAACATGATTTCAATGTGATTTAAGAGTTGAAATTTATTCTCTCATCAGTACAATATTTTTCTTATAATATAAGGAAATCACTCTTTATGGGCGGCCGGGCTACTGCCCAACCGCGCTAAAAAGAATGCTAGTCTTGCCATTACCCTAGACTTGCTCACAAGTTCACCTTAAAATGAATGACAACACTCATTTGTGTGTGTTTACATATTATGACGTAATACCATTAACATACATGCAAAATATCGTGACGTATAGTTAACATATGTTACTTCAATTATAATTTTCATGGGAAAAGATTTGTACATTTTATTATATGACTTTTGATAAAAATTATATGCATTTTTAAATTGCAATGTTCCAAACAAAACCACAGGTGGGGTGGTGGAGCGGTTTTGTTCTTCTCCTACCAGAATGCGATAGCACGACTAATGTATTGTGTGGCACTTGGTGGTGTATGGTAGTCGCGTGAAACTGGTACGGTCCTTCGAGTATACTGAATGAGGCCCTTTCCATTCAACGATGGGTCCTGAAAATACATATTGTATGGAAAGGAATAAAGAATAAGATGACACTTATGACTTATATATCTTTAAGGCAATAATAATGATATAGCCATCGATCTTTTTCACGTGCTGACCATACGAAACAGAAAAAGCAGCTTTCATTCCCCTTTAACAGCTCATAAGGTGGATTTCTATGGAGAACACAACTACACTCCAAACGTAAGTACTATTTATGTGGGGTGTCGAGTAATATCCCAAATCATTCCATGAGGGTAATAATTGGTAGCGCATGATGTTGTTCTCATTGACGGATAAAGATGACGCCCAAAAACAGTGTTAAGGACTTTAAAGGGAATTTGGTTTTTCAGGCAAAAACAAATCATGTTGCATAAAGGCTGCTTAAATGCTATTGATCTTAAAACATTTCAAACTCACAACTGTATATAAACAGTGGTGCTGCATGCCCATCCAAGAACAGCATCCTGGCGAGGGGAGAAAACTATCCGGTGTCTTGTTGCTATCTTAAATGAGTTTCTTTGCCAATTTAACCTTGACTATTTTTTTTCTCTTAAACAAAAACAAAAAAAAAGAAAGAATCTTTATCTTGTAAGATGATATACACTGGCTAAGAATCTGCCCGGTGCCACACCATAGATATATTGGGAACGTTGATAATTAGTGTATGTGTACATGATCAGCCCCAAAAGTGAGTGGGAATAGCATTAGCTTCGGAGCATCCAAATGTGCCCATGTCCTGAAAAGCTACATATACCAACAAATAATGTAATCATTTTTTAGAATCCTTTTCAATCAAAAGAAAAACGTAATCCGTTTTTTAGACCCTTTTGTTGGTAGAGATGGAGAAATGTTGGGAAGACGGCTCTGTGACAATATCTTTTATGAATGTCTAATGTCAATCCGCCATGTAACAAAACTCCATTGTCGTGATTAGAAACATCTGTTTGTGTTCTAGTCTATGCTTCTGAATCTCGGATTATATATACAAGAATCAGTCGTATTAAAATTTGGGTTATTATTTTTGGTTGACAAATTTGGGTTCTCTGTGAGTACCTATTGCATTGTTGGGGTATTTCATATTTAGGATTTGCTCTGTTGCTTTTATCATCTTCGATATGTTTACATATGGTATGAATTTTTGATCTATGGTCTGGCTATATAGTTTTGCTTATTTTATATCTTGACAATGCTCTCTCTTCCTGCAATTTAGGTATTGATATTCTAACTTGGTCTTTTGGACCATTGGTTTGAACCCACTGGTTCAAAACCTATAGCGTATAAAAAAAACAATATGTGAGAGCTTTATACTATTTGATTCAAACCAATCCTTTAAACACCCTAATAATTTTGATGTTAACTATTCTATTTTGGCTCATTTGAGTATTGCAAATTTGGGGAGGGAATGAGCCGGTGGACTATGGTGAAGGGGTGACAGGTATAAAATTATAGTATAAAACTCTTCTCAAGTATTAAAAATAAAAAATTATTATAGTGTAAAGCTTTTATATGCTTTATTTTTTAAACTAAAATTTTCAATTTCAATCGATTTATCTAACAACCTATAAAATTAATGGCAAAAGTAGATGGGCCACTGAAAGTTAAAAAAATTAGAGTCATAAGATGCTGACATATAAATATTTTTGTTAAATGGGTGTTTCTTAACTTTTAAAAAATGAATAAAAAAAAGTGGCGTCAGTGTTATTCTCAAGCCTTTTTTTTTTTTAAAAATAAAATTCATCTCCGTCTTGCCATTGCCAACCACCATTTGTGCTACCAACTCCCATAGCTTTTATGGAGGTGAAAGACACTCCCACTCATCCAAAACCACATGCCATCATCGTGGCCCTCGGCTTCCAAGGCCACGTGATCCCAACCGTTCATTTGGCCATCAAACTCGCATCAAAAGGCTTCACCATCACCTTCGTCAACACTGAAGCGACACACCACGAGATCACCAAGTCATCAAAACAACACAACATTGGATCAGATGATCACGGAAACGACGATATCTTTGCCGGAGCACGAAACTCCGGCCTTGACATCCGTTACAAAACGATGAGCGACGGTTTGCCGATCGAATTCGACAGGTTCACGAATCACGAGGAGTACCAGGAGGGTCACTTGAATGTCCTTCCAAACTATGTGGATGAACTTGTTGGAGACATGGTAAGAGATGATCCATCTGTTTCTTGCTTGATTGCAGATACTTTCTACACATGGACGTCACAAATTGCCAAGAAATACAAACTTATTAGTGTCTCCTTTTGGACTCAACCGGCTATGGTCTTGTCTCTCTACTATCACATGGACCTCCTCAAGAAAAATGGTCACTTTGCATCTCAAGGTAACTTTTCCAATATGTTCATGGCAAAATTAATAGATCTCTCAGAATTGCCGAAAGATAAAATATCACTAATGTCATGTAAGACATGCAAAACAATTAATATCTTTTAGTAGGTGACCAAATTATTCATTTTGAGACCATGGCAAAAATCTGTGTTTGATAGAAAGGCCTTGTGATGTTGTTCATATTATGTCCTCAGTATATTACTTTTGGCTTTTTCTCCAAGTGTCGCAACGTGTTATTAGGCTATGCAAGTTATATTAGTAATTTAAATTCCCACCACACATGGTTCATGTGTTGTTTTTTCTTCATTTTTTAAGTATTTGGATGATGAAACTAATGGAAGATTTGGGTCTATTCGGTTCGTTAATTCGAAATATAGTGGTTTGAAATTTTTAATTTGAAATGAAAAGATTGAAAAAGGTAGTTTAAACTTACATTCCGTATTAGCCTTTGGATAAAATTTATTTTGAGTTGTAAAATGAATAAAATCTGTGTTCGGATATATATTGAAAAATTGAAGTTTTGAGTGTAGTAAAAAAATATATATTCAAGACTGAACCCAAAATAAATTTGAAAACCTTGAAAATAAGGGGGAGGTGATTTCACATTTAGAGGAATTTTTGGCTCCACTTGTCTTAGGGTCAATTTGAGAAATACCACTTCTGTGGTATTGTTTCTCAACTTTACCACTTCTATGAGAAAGTTTAAAAAATATCATCTATAATGAACACAAAGATACTATTATTCCAAAATATTTTAGGTTAGGATTAGACAAATATGTTATCTAATGGTATTTTGACTTTTTAGTTTAAAAAAATGATATGGATCAAATGAAGAATAAAAGGTGATATAATACAATAGTGATAGTAAAAAAATGATATGCCATCTAATTTACTCATTGTCTTGTCAATGTTTCAAAATAGGCTTCACCGCTTCAGTTTTTTTACATCCAAGCGTCTTCTCAACTCAAAAAAATGGGTTCAAACTCAGTGAAACGTTTAAACGAACACACCCTTTTTATCAAAAAAATTGGTTCAATGTTTCAAGTTCGGGTTAAATTTTGGATTGTTTTAAAATGTTAGGAACCACTATAATTTTGTGTAAAGTTGTTGGACTATTTTTAAGATTAACCCTGCATAAATGAATAAATGAGCTCTCTAATTTTCTGAGATGGGGTTATTTGTAAAATTCACGAAGTAACTTCTTCTTTTCTTTTTTTTTTTGTGTGAATCTTACTAGATAATCGACAAGATACCATTGACTACATACCGGGAATCAAGGCAATTGAGCCAAAAGACTTGATATCGTACCTTCAAGAAACTGACACATCAACGGTGATACATCGGCTCTTATATAAGGCATTCGAGGATGTCAAAAATGTTGACTTTATTCTTAGCAACGCAGTCCAAGAACTGGAACTTGAGACCGTTTGGGCCTTACAAGAGAAACAGCCTATATATGCAATTGGACCAATTTTCCCGTCTGGGTCCACAAAAAGCATTGTCCCCACAAGCCTAAGGACACAAGTTGACTGCACCCAATGGCTCAATTCCAAGCCTCATGGCTCAGTCTTGTACATCTCATTTGGTAGCTGTGTTCTTTGTAGCAAAAACGACATTGAAGAAATAGCCATGGGATTGTTACTTAGGGAAGTGAACTTCATTTGGGTTATGCGTCCCAACATTGTGAGGTATTATCAAGAGTATGATTTACCCGTTGGATTTCTTGATGGGATCAAGGGTAGGGGCTTGATAGTGACGTGGACCAATCAGATTGAGGTGATCTCGCATCCTTCAATAGGAGGGTTTCTAACACATTGTGGATGGAATTCAATATTGGAAAGTATATGCTGTGGTGTGCCATTGCTATGTCTTCCTCTGTTTACGGATCAACCAACCAATAGGAAACTAGTGGTTGATGATTGGAGGATTGGGTTGAACCTTTGTGATGGGAAGCCATTGACAAGAGTGGAAGTAGCGGAAAAGATCGACCATTTGATGAGTGGAAAATCAAGCGAAGAATTGAGGAAAGAGATTATTAAGGTGAGGAAAATTCTAGAGAATGCCTTGGCCATGAATGGATCATCAGAGAAAAATTTGTGTCAGTTTATTACAGATTTGGAGGCAAAAATTAGTGAACGAATGTAAGATTTATACTTGTCCAGGTGACGAATTGGATATGTGATTGTATTGTGCTGCTTAATTGTATGTGTCACTTTGCTTTTCAAACTTTTTTTTCTTAGCTTACTGCTTTCAAATAGTTTTATTGGTATTTGAGAAGTTGTAACACCTCTGAATTTCAAAGTAAGGTTAGTTCTGTTAAATTTAGTTATTAAGTGTACCAGTGTAAATTTTGTTGATAATTTTAGTCATTTGAAGATTTTGTTGCATTTGTCATATTTAAAAATTTAAATTTTAGTGTTAAAAATATCAAATGACATTTTACCCCACATTTTCTCCATATTTACGAAAATGCCATTGGGCCTTTAATTTTCTTTTTTTTTTCCCTTTCCCTTCTCATTTTCATGATCACTCTCTCTCTTTTTTTCCTCTCTCGTGCGTCTCTTAGCCCTCTCTTTCTCTCAAAAATTTTTATTTCAAGCTTCATTCTCATGGATTTGAGCAATGATTTAAGTTCAATCATCAAGTTTTTCATCCAAAAACAATGATTAAAGGTTAGCCATTTTTCTCTAAAACTTTTGATTTTCATTTTGAATCTTTGATGTATTTTGCAATCCGAGCTTTGATGAGCTTAGATAATGTTTAATCTAAGCTTATAGGACTTGTTTTACAATGAATCTAAGCTTTATTTGAACAAAATTTGATTTAATCAAGTTTTGACATTTTTCTTTGATTTTCAAATCAAAGGTGAAATTGAGTTTAAAATTGGAGAAAATGGTTTAAACTTGTTCTATTATGGTTTTCGATGCTTTCTGCATGATTTTTATGCTCTGGGATTGAGAAAACAGGTTTTAAATTTGAATTTTGAGCTTAGGAAGGTCGAGACTCGAAGTCCTAGGTCCCTAGATTTTGCCAGTTCGACATGCCGAACTTGATCTTCGGCAAGCCGGATTCATCAGGTCGGCAGGCTAAACCTAGGAAAGTTTGGCAGGCCGGTCCTGGTTGGTCGGCAGGCCGAACCGTGCAGTTCGGCAGACCGGTTCAGGGTGTTCGGCAGGCCGACTGTGGACTTAGAAAATTATGTTTTTACTGTTGTTTTCAATGTTTGATGATTCTGAAATGTTACAAAAAGGATTATGATTTTGGGTTATGATTATTTTGAGTTAAAGGCACACTGATAATTAAATTAACATAATGATATTTGTTAAATATGATTTCTGATCTTAAATACAGTTTTTAAGGTTTTGAACGTATGTGGAGCGTACGTTGGATTTTATTTGGAGCTTACGTTATTGGATTTTAATGAGGTAGGATGTACACATTTCTATCCCTTTCTTTGGTAGCCATTTTAAAACTGTTTTGGCTAAATGCTTGACCTTTTTGAATGATTGATGAAAATAAGTTGTCTTTGATTTTGAAGAATTGTATTTTGATATTCCTTTCGGATTTCCAAAACCCGTACGGTGATGTTTTATCAAGTTGCTTTCAAGTATGTTTTTATTGATTTGTTAAGACTTTGAGATTCATCTCAAATAGAACGGTTTGTGAATAATTATCTGTTTTTTTATTACTATTTTAAAATAACTTGTTTTAACTAATAATCCTACTGAGCCTTCCGCTCACGTTTTTTTGTTTTTAAAATCCCACTTCCAGGTTGAGGAGGAAGGATGGGCCCATGATCGAAACCTGGCTCTTTGGATTGAAATGGTTTTTTCTTTAGAACTGTGTTATGATGCGTGTACTGTACGACTTGTCCCAGTATTGATGTCATTTTTGTCTCTGTTAATTGTATATTTTAATTTATCTTAGAGACAATAATTTTCAATATTTTTGTATTATTATTCTTGATATTGTATTTTAATTACTTGCCCACCTTCATGGTAAGCATCCACATGACGGTGAATGAGAATAAGATCTCAGCCCCGCCTTCGTGGTTTCACGTGACGGTGACCGCCGATGATACTTATTTATTTTCGATGATATTTATTTACTTTTTCTTCAATTACTTCGTTTAATTCAACTTCTTTACCTAAAACTCCCTGACCCCCACTTCGGGGCGTCACAGAAGTGTGGTCAGAAATTAAACTTTTAAACTGAAAACTGTAGATGTGATAGCTTTACATTGTAGCTCACTTTTTTTATTATTATTGTAACATATGATAGCTTTACATTGTAACAACCAAAAATTTTAGTTAGAACTTATTTTGACAGATACCACATTAGTCTATTGTTAGGGTTTATGTTTTGTGTTGGCATATTTGGCAACGTAATTCAAGATATTAAAAAATCAAATTCAAGATGATCTACATGTTATCTTGTAAAATCTAGTTCAAGGAGAATATAAATTGGAGATGAGGATAGAGTTTTAAAGAAAAAAATCCTAGTTCAAATTGGATTTAATCTTAAAGTTTGAAGAAGATTTGTTTTTTGGTTCTTTTAAAAGGAGGAGATTGCGATTTACTTTAAGGATGATTTGTGGAGATTTTCTAGAAGATTGAAATCAATAATCACAGTAAAAATCGTCTAGATACACTTGAGAAAATTAGATCAAGATTTTATCAAAGGAGGTTATTTTGAAGTCACAACTTCAGATAATGACTTCGAATTTCATACAAGATCATATTGAGATTCTAGAAGGAGCTCTATATAAACCTCACTTTTCAAAGTGTATAGCACGTCCAGAGAGCTTGGTTTACACAAAATTTTTCATAGCAAAGTCTTAGCATTCTTTAGGAGAAAAAGTTGAAGTTTTCAGGAGAAAACACTCTGCACACAGAAAGGATTCTACACGTGCAGAATTAGAAAACAAGCGGTGTTCATTGGATAGATCTATCTAAGAGTTACATCTCAGAGGCAACAATAAAAAAAAGGAGTCTTGAAATTGTATAAGTTCAATTGATGATTTTAATATTTTTCTATCTTAGTGAATTATTCAATAGCTGGGTGTGACCCTAAGGACATAGGTTTAACAACCGAACCTCTATAACAATTGTCTGTGTTCTTTATATACTTTTCGTCTTTGGTAAATTTAGTTCACTTGAATTTGCTGCGACTGTTTTCCTAGATTCTATTATGCAAATATAACATAATATTACAAAATAAAAAAAAAGAGAAAAAGAAAAAGGGGAAAAGCTATCCAAGAGTAATCTGGGCCTATGTATCACGAATATGTGGAGGACGATCTGTCATAAGATGAAAGCCCCTTGGTGTAATAAAGTTAAATTCAATAATGATATAATAAATGAAAAATATATTTGCATAGTGTATGTTTCAAATGATATGGATAGTTGGAACATGTTCTTCAAAAAATTTTGAGACAACAGGTTGTAGAATTCAAGAAGCTCTTTTTAGGTATTGATATGTTCTTGGTAGTTTTAGATATAATTTATGTTCAAACTGTGATGATTGAAAATAATCCATGTTCAAGAGACAAAAAATAAGTGCTAAATTCTCACCATAAAGATTGCTCATTTGTGTATAGACGCGTCATGTTTAGTTTATGTATTTTACATTTTTTTTATTTGCACGCACATATTCACACTATATAGACACACACACATGCACATAATCACAAAAATATTGTCAAGAAACTTGGGTATTAAGTGACTTTAGAAATTTATTTGTCAATATCTAGCTCTTATCGCTGTCATGAAAAATGAGTTTTAATTGGATGATTAAACTCAGGGGAAGGAACAACATGCATAGCACGTGTGTTTGGCAATGGTTCCCACCACACGGTTCCCACCACAAACTCAGTTATGAATAGTATAAAGCTCTCACATACTACTGTAACAATTAAAAAAAAAATGTTACAGTGAAAAGCTCTAACATGCTATAGCAAAAGTGACTCCCACCACCCTTCCAAACACCCTCGATCATTTTATTTTATCATGCTTTCTTTGATATTCGTATAGACTAATGCTACTTAGATCTTGTCTAAAGGAAGAGAAAGGGAACTTTCTTTCAATATGTGGTGTTTACAGGTATAAGACATGAGAATATTGTACCTTGTTCAGGGGGAGCAACAAGGTTTAAATGAAGAAACTGCTACTGAAGTTGCAACACCGTCTGCAACCTGCTATTGAAGTTGCACCTCAAGTTGCAACACCATCTGCAACCTCAGTTTTTGAGGCTGCCAAGTCTCAGCTGGTTCAGTAGGCTGAGTTGAATAAAGTGCAATAAAGATAGAAGCATTTTGCACAAAAGGATATGATAGTTTCACTTTGGCTATTGTTTTGTCAAAAAGGGGAGTACTAAGAGTTTGGTGCATATATTTCTTGACTATGTTTTTAATGCTCATACTGCATATATAGTATTTTGCTAAAAAAAAAAAACCCAAGGAGGTGATTGTTAGAGTTTATATTTTGTATTGGCATATTTGGCAACATTATTTAAGAAATTCAAAAATCAAATTCAAGGTGATCTACATGTTATCCTGTAAAATCTAGTTCAAGAAGAATTCAAATTAGAGATAAAGAAGAAGTTTTAAAGAGAAAAATCCTAGTTCAAATTGGATTAAATCTTAAAGTTTGAAGAAGATTTCTTTTTTTATTATTTTAAAAGGAGGAGATTGCAATTTACTTTGAGGATGATTTATGGAGATTTTCTAAAAGTTTTAAATCAAGAATCACAGCAGAAATCATCTAGATACACTTAAGAAAATAGGATCAAGGTTTTATTAGATGAGATTGTTATGAAGTCGCGACTTCAGATAACGACTTCGATTTTTAAATGACTAATACGGGATCATATTGAGATTATAGAATGAGCTCTATATAAATCTCACTTTTCAAAGTATTTAACACGTCTAGAGAGCTTGGTTTTTGTAGAGGTTTTCAGAGCAAGGTTTTAGCATTCTTAAGGAGAAGAAGTTGAAGTTTTTAGGAGAAAACACTCTACACATAGAAGGGATTCTACACATGCAGAATTCGAAGACGAGTGGTGCTCATTGAATAGATCCATTTAAGAGTTGCATCTTAGAGGCGACAATCGAAAGAATGAGTCTTAACGTTGTTTAAGTCTAATTCGTGATTGTAACATTTTTTGTCTTAACGGATTATTCAATAGATGGGCATGGCCCTGGGGACATAAGTTTAACGACTGAACCTCCATAAGAATTACATGTGTTCTTTGTATACTTTTTGTCTTTGGTAAATTTTTTTAACCTGAAATTAATTAAATTTAGTAAGTATTAAAAACCAGATATATTGATATTGACAAAAAATTTTGAAATATCTAAAGGATAATCATGCCACAATCGAATAGTAATTGAAAATTTTAAAAAATATTTAACTTAACAGTAATTGCAAAATATTATTTCCACTGCTGTTAAAAATAATAACCCTTCAACATTAGAATATTTCAATTGTGTTTAATTAAATGAATAGTGCCATGAGATGACAAGACATCTATCTAACCTTAATATGTAGAGAGATCTTATTTAACCTCATGGAACTACAACTCCATTCCTAATAAAATAGTGGTTCGGTATAAAAAATACACTATATATTAGACGAGGACCTACTATTTTGTTAGTAGTGGGTTATAAGCTTATGGGGATGAAAACATTTTTTCATATTTATATGTGTGTGTGTGTGTGTGTCTATTTCATGCTTAGCTTTCTTTTGGAAGCTTGGATGCTCAACTATTTTGGCTGTTCTTAAAAAAAAAAAAAAAAATGTTATTTTTGTGCAGAGATTAGGTTGAAATAAATATAAAATTTTAGAAATTATTAATTAATCTTTGCAATACAAAATTCGAATGCAGTGTATAATCAAAAGACTGTCATTTCTAGGCACACGTGAAACATGAAATACCAATATTCAACATTTGAGAAAAAGGTGAACCAAAAAAGTGACCAAATTAAACTTCTGCACACAAACACACACACCATATCATATTTATTGATATTTTGAGTTAAAATATGTGAATTGCTAGTAAAATTCTGCCGGATGTTTTCAGATTCATTTCAGAATTTATTTTAGTGCCGGATTTTTTTAACTAATTACTGCCCGATTCTTTTCGATTCGCTACAGGATTTATTTTACTGCCGGATGTTTTTAGATTCATTGCAGGATTTATTCTACTGCCGGATTTTATTAATTAATTACTGCCAGATGTCCTTAGAGTCACTGCTGGATTTATTTTACTGTATTTGTTTACTTTTTGGCCTTGGATTCTTAACTAGTGAACAATATGAGATGTACCAATTATTAGTGATAGATATCCTCCAAGATCCTCATTTGGCTACCAGGTTTAAAATATTTTTTTGTTATATTTTTTGTGAATTTTAATGGAAGCTTCTCCCGTAGGAGGTCTGTTCTTCCAATCCCTTGGAACTGCAATTTTAGTCCTCGGATTAATTTGTCAATGCTAAAAATGTAGTGTAATTTATAAAATTGTTTACAATTATTGATCAAACCATTAAAAATGTTAATCTAACGACTAAATTAACAATTCCTACTGGTAGGAAAAATTGACAATTCCTACCATAAAGTTACCAAAATATTTGGAGGAATTAATTCAAAATGAATAAAAAGCACAGATTTGTGTTACTAGAAGAGTGTTGCTTGAGCCTGGGCCAAATACTTCTAATAATGCCAACAACACAAATGAAAAGTGGATCCAATCTGATGACATGGGTCACTACTATATCTTGGCTTCTATCCAACATGTTAGAGTAGAAACATTAGAATTTCAAGACCGCTGCTGATATCATTACATCACTCTAAGCCATGTTTGGAGAGCATAACGAGTATGCGCGGTTTGATGTCGTTAAGCTATAATGAAGAAAACAAATACTTTTGCAAAGGAGCATTTTCTTAAAATGATGAGCTCCTTTAATGAAGCAGAAATTAATGGTTTATATATTGACCAACAAACTCAAGTTGGTATGGTTTTAGAAACCTTTTTTGACACAGTCATCCTGTTCAAAAAAAAACTATGTTATGAACAAGATGAAACTAAAACTTGCTAGACTTATGACTGAGCTCCAAACTTTTGAAAGCATGTTGAAGTGAGGCTCATGTGGTTGTTGCTAATTCCTCTAAGAATAATAAAAAGAATAAGAAGAAGAGAAACAAAGGAAAAGCAACTTTCAGGCTAAAGAAGAAGACTACCAAAGGAAAATGTTTCTGTTTCAAGAAAGAAGGTCACTAGAAGAGGAATCACAAAGAGTTTCTTTCTACAGTGAAGACCAAAGAAGGTATGATACTTTTCTTTCAAACAAGTTTAGTGAAAAAATCTACCAATACCTAGATAGTAGATCCTGGAGTCACTAATCAAGTTTATACTTTTTTTAGGGGTTTTAGGAAACAAGGAAGCTGTGTGAAGGAGAGTTCATGCTAATAGTGGAGAAAGACGAATCGGTTTTAGTTGTTGCAGTGGAAATCATCAAACTCTATCTTAGGAACAATAAAATTCTAGATTTGATTAAGTGCTATTATGTACCTAGTTTAATCAAGAATTTTGATATCAACTTTTGCCTTGACAATACAATCATGTTTTCTTTCTTTCTTTTTTTTTTTTTTTCTGAAAGGATGTTTTATTTCTTCTAATGAAAAAGTTTCTATTATAAGAATAATATTTTGATATGTTCTGATAGTACTTATGGCAATTTATATGTTCCCATCCACTGCATAATACCTAAACTATGTGATAAGATAAAGTAAGCCCTAAAAGACAAAAGTTGCAAAATGAGGTATATCTATGGCACCTTAGATTAGGTCATATCAACCTAAACCAGATTGAAAGGTTAATTAAAGATGGACCTCTTTAGGAGTTAAGGGTTCAACCTATACTAACCTATGAGTCTTCTTTAGAAGGTAAAATGACCAAAAAATCCTTCTTGATGAAAGGTTATAGGGCCAAAGTTCTTCTCAAACAATTACACATAGGCGAAAATCAAAAAACAATTGGGTAAGAAAATGAAATCAGATTGTGATGGAGAATTCCTTAATGATGAATTTAGAAGTCATCTAAAAGACAACGTGATTTTGTCACAGCTCACTGCACCAGAGATGCCACAACATAATGGCATTACAGAGAGAAGAAACAAGACTTAATTCAACATGATGAGATCTATGTTGAGTTATTTATCACTTCTAGTATTCTTTTGAGGATATGCTCTATAAACAACAGTCTACTTGTTTACTTTGGTTCTTACTAAATCTGTACCTAAGACACCACATAAATTATGTACTAGGTATAAACCTAGCCTATGCCACTTACACGTAAGGGGGTGTCCCGCTTAGGTTAAAAATCCAAAGATGGATAAGCTAGATCTTACTCTAATCGTTTACAGATATTTAGATTTTCAATTTGATGTAGATTCAAAGAAGTCAATTTTAGACTTAGCGTTTAACTTTTATGGTGGAGCTATTGTATCAAGGAGTATTAAGCAATCTTGTGTTGCTAACTCTACCATGGAAGTTGAATATATTGCAGCTTCAAAAGTAGTAAAAGAGGTTTTCTAGCTCCATAATTGTAATATCCCTCAAGCTAACTGATAAACTCGTTGAAATCCTATTTAGTTAGGATAAAGAGTATTAACCTTTTATTTATATTATAAATGTTATGGTTTACTTAAAATATTCATTTCAGTAAAAGATGAGTTTTTAAAAATTGTTTCACATATTTTCTTATTTACAACATATACAGTATTCAAAAAGAGGATGTAAAGTATACTATCATATCTAGTGTTAGTAATATACCTGTTTCCACAACCATAATAGAGCCGTTAAGTTTGATAAAACAGCCTTCTAAAATAAGCTTTAAAGACCGATCTAAAACATGACATATGAACAAATATTTGTCTGACAGCTCTAGATACTCAGTCAACCCCTAACCCTGTACATCCTTACCAGCATTAAATGAACTATAATGAACTAAAGGCTCAACAGGCCAAAACTAATGCACGAACATGAACGTTAACTGAGAATACAATCATAAATTTTCTTTTATCAGTTTTCTTTCAACAATTCTTTCTTCTTTTGGGTACCCTTGAAATGTGGTACTTAATTGGTAAGGATAGGTCGTGGTTTTTAGAACATGTTCATCATAATTTGGCAAATGCAATAACAATAATAATATAGGGATTCTATCTTAGTCTTTAGACCTTAGGTATTTGTTGTATTCAGTCTTAGTCTTTGTCGCTTTTCTTATCTTTATGTTTTGACCTTTAATTATTCCCCACCATTAGTTGGATCCGTCAGTCCCACCAGCGTCCCATGCTTACTCGGCCACCAATTAAGCACCATACCTCTATTTTACTTAAAAACCTTATTCCTTTTTTAGATCATATCACATGTTCTAATGTAAAAGTCATGAATCATGAATGCTTTTCAACAATCTATGTCATTCTTAAATAACAACATTCTAATCAATGTACCTTAAATATATCATTACATAGTTCTTGTGATGTAGTAAATGGTAGTTTCTATTAACCTCGAGTCTAATGTGCATTGTGAAAAGATCCGTCTTCTTAGAAGATAAAATGTGTTAAAAGGCCTAACATCATAAAATTGTATATCATTCAATTCCTCAATAAACAAACTAATTGGATCATGTCATAAGTTCATATTATAATGGTTTTGCATTATTTCAAACACAAAATGGGTTGAGCATAAAAATGTCACAATGTATGCTTTTAGCTAAGGAACATGCTATATTACTAGAAATATGATTAAACATAGAGATTAAATATTCACTTATCTCAACAAATATGCATTTCAACTCATTCATACTACAAATTACATAATGTCAAACACATAATAATTTTTCCTCGTTCTAGCCAAAATCAGGTTTTCAATAAATAAATAACTTTTTCCAAACATTAGATATGATTAAGGGAAGCATATAATCTTATAAAAATAGCCCAATATATGATAATTAAGCATGGCATGAACCTGATTTTCTAGTAAGCCTAATTTTTAAATTTTCTCTCTAAAATTTAGAAATAACATTCTAACTAATTTCAAGCCATTTACAAACATTCAAAATCATTCAATAAACACTTAGGATAATTAAAAATAAAAGAAATATTAAGATTCCACAAAATTTTCAATTTTGCAAATAAACTAACTCAACTAGCTTAGTCTTTCTTCAAACATGTGTAATATGAATTTCAAGCTTTGGAAATAGATAACTAACTATAAAATTGCATCAAAACACCATTAAATCATCATACAAAACATATAAAAATGAAATACCTTGTAGGGCTTAAAGTTAAGGTTCTATTGGAGGTCAAAACACTTGATTTTCAAGCTCAAAATGGTGAGAACTTAGCCTATTTGTATAACCTAAATTTCTATGGTATTGTATAAGTTTTTAGGAGCTTGAGGAGATGAAAAATGGAAAGAAAGAAGTAGGAAAAGACCTAGTCGAATTTGGGGTTGCTAAGGAAGATGGGAAGCAAAAATAGAGTTTTCTAGTGCATTTGACTTAGTCAAAAGGAGGTGGGTTAGAGGAAGTTGCTTGGAAGCTTTTGCCATCTTTTTCTAGGATTTAACATGTGGAAAAAGTGCTGAGTAAGAAAAAATTCAGTAGTTAGCTAATTAAATCAAGTACAAGCAAGTATAATACAAGTTGCTATATCATAGTCAACAAACTAATCAAATTACACTATTTTGTATTCTTTCAATTCCAATCATATCTGGCTATTTCAAATGTATAAATAGGCAAAAAAAATTAGTTTAGGATGCATTTGAAATGGAAAAACACTTTCCAATCAATTTCTAACCGTTTAGCATATCAATCTTGCTTAACTGAGAAGCTGAGCTTTTTACTGCAATATAACTTTTTATGAACATGTTTGATCATACATTAATAATTCAATGTCATATTTATTGAATATAAGCATGTTTATACATGATTCAATCTAAAAATAATGAGTACTCATGCTCGTAAGATATGCTTTCTATATGTTTGCAATTCAATAACATGTGTTCATTAAATAAATAGATATACAAGATGCTTACTACTAGCTAATTGTGAGTTAATAAGGCATCATAATAACTTCTTGAGAGATTTAAAGGTTGTCCCTAACCTTGAGTTAGCAACGACGCTATATTATGGTAACAGTGATACAGTTATGAATGTAAGGGACCAAGAAACCATCAAAAAAGAAAACACATCGAGAGGAAGTATCATCTCATTAGAGAGAATTTAATGGGGAAATGTGATAATCAGCAAGGTCAATTTAGAGAATAACCTAGCTAACCTATTTATTAAAACTTTAATGATTAAAAGTTTTAAGGGCTATTTGGAAGGAATGGGAACTCGAGAGATGTCGCATATGCTTTAATGCAAGTGGAAGATTGTTGGGATTAGTGCCTTTTATAGCATACCTGAAAATTCCATCAATATATTATGAAATTTAAAGAATTACATAATTACTCAACAAAATTCTATTTATTCTCCTATATGTATATTTTGATATATATATACATATAAATATATATGTGTGTGTATGCATGCCTACGTATGCAAATATCATAAAGGTTTCAATACTTATAAAAGTCCATAGGTATGTATATGAAATGTTCACAATGTAGAGGATAAAATTATGTGTACTTATTATAAATTATGGTTTATAATAAGTAGATAAAACTAGACACTTTATCTTATTTAAGGTTGTAATGTTGTTTGTTCCTAATATGACGGAATAATCTCATTCGGATTATAGTAATATTATGATTATGAGATAAAAACATCAATGTATTTAAAGCACATTAAACTTGAACCGAGATAGAATTAATTTCTTTTGTAATTCCATAGCAAGCAATTAGAACTCTATCACTATTGATCATTTTATGGATCATACCTTAATCCTGATATGATTTATTGAGTCACATATATTTGTTATGTCTTTTGAATCTATAGGTGAGATTTGTATATTTAAGATCAATATTGGTATATTGGAAGCATAATAATTTAGGTAGTTGGGAGCCCTTCTCATAGATATGAAATCTACAAGTCCTACCAGATATGATGTTAAGATAATATTCTCATGAGTATTAATTTGAGAAACTTGGATATAGAGATCTCGCTATTTAATATTGGATATTAAACAATACCCAAAATTCTTGTTTATGACTTGTTCATAAAATGGTCAAATATTAGAGAATTAATGGAACGCGTAGACAAGAAAGTAATTAGAGAGGTTGCACTAAAAACAGTAAACCTAGCTCTAATTATGACTATTATTATTGAGGGTATTATCACATGGTAAATGATTATATCAATGGACAATTTTATTGTCAAATTTTAATTTTTAAGGTTCCATATAATTAATGTATATAATTTAAGAATGCAACTTTGGTTTCTGATAATGGTACAAACTGAAGTTGTTGTAATTTGCTCTCTTAGCTTTTAATTTCGGTAAGTTGCACTATAAACTTACAAATTTGTAGCAAATCACCCCCATTCATAGCAATTTTAAATTTTTTTATTGTAATTGATTTGTGATGTCATATGCGTCGTTAAATAAGAGTATAAAAAGGTAATTTTATATGAATGTGAATCCAAATTTATATTCAAGCTAAAGTTAATTCAAAATTTTCTATTTCGATGAAAAATTAATTAAAGATATTAACCACAATAAATTTTAGTTTAAATATAGAAATATGACATTCAAATTAGCAACCAACTACTTATGTACAAATTATATGTCAATTTTGATTAAAAAAATAAAATCATTATCAATGGGAGGATGGTGGGTTTAGGGTAACTTACCAAAATTACAACTTTAGAAGGTATGATAAGTGCTAAATACGCTAAAAATTATTAGTAATTCAATTATCTCATAATTTAATTATCTCATAATTAAATGATAAATAATTATTAGAGCTTAAATTATATATGTCCATTGTGTTCTCTTGCAACTCTATAACATTCTTTCATATGCGTCAATGAGTATTTTTTAGATTATTATTGATCTGTAGGGGTAGAATTGAAAATTTACATAGTGCACCATTTACACTGTGTGTGGCACCTGCTATGTACTTTGGGAGTACACATAGCGTGTGTGCATGGTTTATTGATTCAATTATGTCACATGATTTTATACGATATGGTTGTTATCAAAGTGTGTAAATTTTTTTTTTCAAAAATTAAAATAGATACTGCACAATAATCATTTATTGTATTAGATATTATAAATAATAATGAAAATCATGGCAGATATTTATTTCAAAAGTTAAAACAAATAGTATCTTAGTTTGAACCAAATTGGATCTCAGAGAGATACTAGATTGATACAAAATTACACTGTCAAAGGTAGTTGGGACATGTGTGAGTCTCCAATAGGAGAATGTCAGTTCACACATAGCTACCCTAGTGGTAGGTGTGATTTTCTCATAAAGAATGTCAATGAGATTTTGTTCCAACCATCTAGCATCAGTGTATCTATACATAGACCTCAAAGGCTCTATTTTCAATAGACTTTTCTTTAGCCTCTATCTAGTGTTCTTATTGCTATCTCTTTTAAAGTTAGAATAAGATATTTCAAGAGATTTTCCAAGAAGTCTCACCGATCAAACTAAAAGTAAATTTTATTTTTGGATGGTTTGATTTTTTTTTTTAAAAAAACCAAATCAGTCATAGGCAGTTTTTGCAGTTTGAGCTTACAATTCGAAAAGTTTTCAATGTTTAATAATAATTATAAAATGTCAAAAAGTTTATCGTTTAAAGTTTTAATATAAACCAAGACCTAAAAGAAAAAAGACAATAACACTAATCTAAGTTCACCAACAATCAAACTAAAGAATTAAAAGCACAACTAAATAATATAAAAAAATTAAATTTGAAACTTGAATTAAAGCTTTTCCGTACTTGGTTCTTTAATTAGCTTCATTTTTTGGATGCTGATGAGTGATGCATAAATGTTATTTTAATGTATAAAGGAAAGTTTAGTTATATGTTGTGGAAAAGTTTATCTTATACGTGTAGAACTTCTTTTAATGAGCAATGAAAAATAATATATATATAAAAATTAATAAAAATTAACTTAGATAAAAAATTTTAAAATAAGAAAATATATAAAGGAGTTTGACGGCGGTTTAGGTGGGTGGTTTGGACACTTTGAGAAGCTCAAAGCACAGACCAAACCATCTAAAATTATTTGTATAAAAACCATCCAAGCCGTCTAAAAATCACAACAAGACATCGGTTTGATTCAATTTGGTTTGGATTGACAATTCTGGTGGTTCACAAATTTTTTTAACACTCTTAACACCAGTTGATTCAAAAAGAAGAGAATGACAAGGAAGATATCAAGGTTTTGGGTTGGTTGATCATTTAAAGTTATTGACAAGCCCATAAATTTATGTTTTATTCAATTATCGTACATATCATCATGAAAAGGATCCTCAAAGTTGACGAAAAAAATTTAAAACCATATTCCGCTGTGTTTTTCATTGATTTTATTAAAAATTTTTCAGGTAAATCAAATAGAGTAAAGACTAACTGCTAAAAACGTTTAGAGTAATTATCTGTAAGCTGAGTATGAAAGTAGATAATTTTTCATGCTTAGCTTACAGATAATTATTGTCAATTTAGGAGAAAGTAATCAAGTAGTTCACATGTAGTAACCTAAACGTTTACAGGTAATTGCCTAGCAGTTTACAAGCGGTAACCATTTAATAAGTCTGAGAACATAATAAACCGAGGCCTACTGCTTATTTGGATAATCAAAATGCCATCAACTTAGGCATTTGTTTTTTGATCAAAAGTTTTCTACTTTGTTGGTGTTTTGGTTTTTCAATTTTTTAGAACGCCCCTAAGTTTAATCTATGATACCTCATTAAAAAGGGCATTTCTATAGATTCTCTTAAAGTAGGACATATACTTCCACTAATTCACATCATTAGCTTTGTAATATCCTTTTTTCCAAAGTTCTTCTCATTTTAAGTTAATGTCTAGATCAGAGAGAAGGTGATAGCATCAAAATTAGGGTGTTTTGAAAAATAAATAAATAACTAAATAAATCTCCACAAACAAGAAGCCCAGTTGTTGCCCGGCTGATGACTTTGATTGGAAACGGGATGAAGAGAGGCATGCAAGAGGGGGGAAAAGCAAGCCAGAAGAAAGCCCAGCTGGAGTATTTGGTCGTGTGAGCTCCGAGTTCTTGTTCTAATCTGGAGCCGCTCTTTTGAAAGAGTAGAGTACATGGCTATTCACTGTCGATTGAAGGCCTGAACCCACATACATGCCTATGATCAATCTATGTGGACTACTCAATTCACTCCATATCTGCTAACGGAATCATTAATTTGACCAATTCTAAATGCTCATATTATGTGGCGATGTGTTCGTCTCTCTGTGAATAAGAAAAGAAAATGGAAAATCCACTTGATGATGTTCACTCCTATTGACTATCCATTCTAACTTCAACATCTTCAAGGCCATGTTGATGTTGTGATGGTAGGGCAAGAAAACATTGCTACAATATTCAAATTACAGCACACTTAATTTCTTATGTACCAGAAAAACGAAAAGGTTATCCTCAAACAAAAAAAAGAAAAAAAAGAAAGGAAAAGAAAAGGCAATCTTCCTGTATTTCAAAGATATATAATGGGACTTGTGAGATATTGTCAATCAGTAGGTAACCTCGTAAATATATTTTAATTTTCTGACAAGCTTTAACTTTGTTTCCTAATTGGCGTAAACTTTACTAAAAAGAAATTATAAAAACTCTTACAAAATTAAAATATAAAAGAAGCCTAAGAATACTAAAGACAAATAAAATTAATTGCAAACAAAGTATAAAAATAAAAATATATCAACAAACAAGCAATCTATGAGAAAAGATATAAGTTTTGCTCATTTTAAAATATCAAGGACTGTCAGTTTTCCTAATAATCTGAAGCAACAATTTCCGCCTCTTTCTGAGCAAGTATGCGATCGGTGAAATATAATTCTTTGTCTGCTTTAAGGCTTATAACTTCTTTAGAAATGTCAACATCTAAGGGATTTACCCAAGATTGTCTATTCATTTTTTGTGGATCATCCTATTAATAAATTGTAACAACATGAGGACCGATAATACTAACACTTTGAATTGACATTGTCGAGACTCTACGCATGCACTAAAGGACTAAAGAAGCTCTTGCTGCCTCTCATAATGTGAGCCTAAGGTTTGAAATCATGACTATATAAGTTGCTCCAATATCACATAAGTTTACAAGGCCATTTCCAATGTAATCGTCAATATCAATTTTCTATTTAATATTAAAAAGTGTGACAAGAATGTATTTTATATACTATTCTATTTTATATTGTTATTTTAAAGCATTTACTTTTTTTGTATGAAAGCTTTGCAACTTATAAAAGTAAACTAAGAGGAAAGGGAAGTGATCCTTAATTAGCAAGATTTAAAAAAAAAAAAAAATACACACACATGGTAAGAAAAAAAAGAACATGGTAAAAGACGGACAAGACATGGCACCAGACATCTAGCTAGACCTTGATCCAATAAAATTGTCAACTTAAATTTCTTTCCGTGTCTAAAGTTCCATTTATTGGAAGAAGCAACAATAATCTGAGGCTGTCCTTGAATCACGTCAATCTCCATGAAAAAAAGCACATGGTTTAATATTATTCATTTGGACAAAGGTAACTCTGATAATTGTCAACTATGTATTCAATATTCTCTATACATCATGGACAAAGAGGGACATGCATGGATTATATATTACTACTGAAGGATATAAATTGGAGTACTGAATTAAAATACTAACGTGTTTGGCATGGTGGTTAGAATTATTAGTTAGAACTGTAAACATTGTAGCATATAAGAACTTTATACTGTAACAATTTTTTTGTTTTTATTATATAACATGCGAGAGTTTTATATTATTCTTAACTAAAAAATTAGTTAAAATCAATTAATACTAAACAAGCTACAAGAGTCATCTGCAAGTGGTACGAAGAGAGGAGGATAATTAGTCTCATTTTAGTGGATGGGTCATAAAAGTCACGCGATAAAATTGTTGAGTCACATCACGTATATACATATATATATATATATGGTGTAAATGGGCCTTTGACAATATGGATGTTATTGACTCTATGTGCAACTTGCTAGTTCCAGAATGATGGCGTCCAAAAAGAACAGCATCAATCACGAACGTACAACTTTGTACCAACTTTTTTTCTTTGATTGTGATAACTCAAAGCACTGCTATATTTTTTAAGTTTCACATGCGGAAGTTAAAAATAAGATTTGCTTGAATTTAAATACCATACCAAAACTGTTCATCACTCCTTTACCAAAAAAAAAAAAAAAAAGAAAACTGTTCATCACTACAAAAGTTGAAGCTCATTTCTAAGTACAGTTTAATGAGGAAAGTTGAGAAGTTCTTGACTTTATTAATTTTACTTTATCATTTTAATTTTAATTGTTAGTTGAGGAGTTACTTTACTTGCGTGGAGTGAATGCGTTCTTAATTTTTCTTAAACTCGATTTACGTTCAACAGAACTTTTTCTTGACAAATACCGAATTACTTTATCAAAAAAGGCACGCAATCAGGCCAATATAGGTGCTATTGGTTGACAATTTTCAGCCTCAATTTTAGTTCTTCCTATGATGAATCCTTTCCTGCAAGTAATCGCTTCCTTTTACTTTGGATATCGGCGCACGCCATATTATGTCATGCACACATACGTGTGTTTGTGTGTGTATTTATGCGTCTCTTAATTTTGTATTTTCCCATATGTGTGAGATAGAAATATTTCGTTCAAATTCCATTAATTCTAAACTTTTCTTTCTTGCTAGAAATGCATGAACGTATTAACACCCAAAACCAAGTTTTATGTGTCATCGTGTCCCCAAGAAAAGTTCTTTTTTCAAAGCATATCTTTTGAGTAAATAGGGCCAGATGATGGTGGAGTTAAACTGGAAAGTTTGTGTCAAAAACATCGGCTTATTTGATTAATTTCCCTGTGTACCTAAACTAAAAAAATACATCTTTTTTTTTTTTCTTTCCATTTCTGCTTGAAGAAAGAAATGAAAGTTTGATAGCAAAGAAAAAGAATAAGGATGGAATTAGTCCGGGGCTCTTGAAATCAGAGGAAGATCTACACAAGATTTTGATATTATTCTTAACATTGTGGTGTAGGAAATTTACATATATAGAATTATGATTTTCATATATGCATAAATCAAATTGCATGAAAATCATCTACATGCGGAAACGTAAAGGAAAGAAAATCTAACCTCCAGCCATTGACAAATTTAGTTGAATGGAGAATACCTCTGCAAGAATTCCTAAAGGAAAATTTTGTAAAAAAAGAGGCTCTTCTAAACCTTCTGTAATTTTAGAGAGATGACGTATTTCTGAATAAAACTGCATGGTTTAGGGAGCCTTTTATGTGATATTTATAGAAATCCACCATCAGGGTGTACGTAACCTTTCATGAAAAGAGGCATTTTTTCTAAGTGTTATAACAGTTCTAAATACCCTTTGGTTGACACCTTTTAGAAAATATGTGTCTATTGGACCACTTAAATTTATTATCATTTAAAAACTAAATAAATAATAATAATAAATTAATTAAAATAAAATTCTCCCACTTGGTCCACATATATTTTCTAACTAACCAAAATCAACCAATCTCAAACTTAAGGAATAGACACATGAATCATGGCGATAGGTCCTCTTAGAATGAGTATTATCTTCCATGTATTACAATGCATTATATCCCTCAATACTAACTCATAAATGGTAACGTAACTTAATAAATAAACCCTATGTTTATTTCAGGTCTAACTTAATTGATCTTTCTCAAAATAATTGAATATGTACACAACTAAATATGAGAAAGTATCACAATTGAATAAGAGTTTCATAAAAATAACCAAATGTACATACAATGAAATTCACATCATGGAACCAAGTCCTATTCGTACTACATGATCCTTAAAAATGTTTGGTGGCATGCCTTTAGTTAAATGATCGACAATCATCAACTCAGTGCTAACGTGTTAAATGACCACTTTTTTTTTCTTTAACACATTCTCTTATAGCCAAGTACTTAATGTCGATGTGTTTACTTTGACTACTACTCTTGTTGTTCTTGGCCATAAATACCGCAGCTGAATTGTCACAATACAATCTCAATAGTCTAGAAATAGAATCCACAATTCTAAGCCTGGATATGAAACTCTTTAACTATACACTATGTGAAGTAGCTTCAAAGCAAGAAACAAACTCGGCCTCTATAGTAGAGGTAGCAGTCAAAGTCTGCTTTGCACTCCTCCAAGATACAGCTCCACCGGCAAACATGAAAACATAACCAGATGTTGATTTTTACGAATTAACACAGTCTGCGAAGTCTGCATCGAAGTATCCAATCACCTCTAGATTATCAGTCCGCCTATACATGAGCATGCAATCTTTTGTCCCTTGAAGGTATCTCATCACCTTCATTGTGCTCTCTAGTGGTCAACACCTAGGTTACTCTGATATCTGCCCAACATTCCCACAGCAAATGCAATGTCAGGTCTTGTATAGACCTGAGCATCATTAAGCTTCCAACAGCTGAAGCATATGGAATGTTTTTCATTTGTTCCAATTCGAGTTCATTTTTTGGGCACTGGTTTAAATTGAACCTGTCACCCTTCACAAACAATCCTTCATTCGAAACCTCTCTAGAACTTTGTTGATATAGGTCTCTTGAGACAAACCCAAAGTGCCTTGAGATCTGTCCCTAGGGATCTTAATGTCAATGACATAAGATGCCTCTCCTATATCCTTTATTTCAAAGTTCTTTGAGAGAAACTGCTTCACCTTATATAGCAAACCCTTATCATTAGTTGCAAGTAATATGTCATCCACATATAACACAAGGAAACAAATCCTACTCCCATTGACCTTCTGGTATATACATTGATCAATAATATTCTCTTCAAAACCAAATAAAGAGATAATGTCGTGGAACTTCAAATCCCACTGATGAGAGGCTTGTTTCAATTCATATATAGATTTCTTAAGTTTGTAGACTAAATGCTCACCATCACCAAAGGAAAATCCTTCTGGTTGTTTCATGTAAACCTCTTCCTTTAGATCACCATTGAGAAAGGCCATTTTCACATCCATTTGATGCAAATCCAGATCAAAATGGGCAACCAATGCCATAATGACGTGAAGAGAATCCTTTTTAGATATAGGAGAAAAAGTCTCCATATAGTCAATTCATTCTCTTTGAGTGAATCCTTTGGCAACGAGCCTTGCCTTATGTCTCTCAATGTTGACCAATGAGTCTTTCTTCATTTTAAAGACCCATTTACATCCAATGGCTTTTACACAATTAAGCAACTCAACGAGATCCCAGACTCTGTTAGAGGCCATAGAATCTATTTCGTCTTTCATGGCACTGTACCATAAGTCAGATTCGTTAGAACTCGTGGCCTGTAAAAACGTTTCAAGATCATTTTTGGCTCCAACATTGTAGTCAGACTCTTGCAGATACACAATATAGTCACTAGGTATCGTCGATCGCTTTTCTCTAGTCAATCTCCTTAACGTTGGTTCAACATTCTCCTGAGAAACATGTTGTTCAACAAGTTCATGTATCTGATGTTCAGTTGAATCCAGTATCTCTTGATCAGCAGTCTGTGGAACTTGAATGACTTGTTGTTGTTTATCACGCATTTGAACTTTAGGCATATTGTACACAACAATCAATCTATCATAGGAAGTGGAAGGTAGCGCATCTGTATGATCTTTCTCAAGAACAGTGTTCCAAGATCGATCGCTCCCACTAATTAAGTCATTCTTAAGAAATTTTGCATTCCTTGATTCTACAAAGCTAGTACTATGAGATGGACAATAAAATTTATATCCCTTAAACCGTTCAGCATAACTAACAAAATATCCACTTATGATCTTTGGGTCTAGCTTCTTCTCTTGTGGATTATAAACTCTTACCTCCAACGAGCATCCCCAAACATATACATGTTGCAAACTCGGTTTCCAACCTTTGAAAACTCAAAAGGCGTCTTTGGGACAACCTTGGTTGGAACTCAGTTCAATATGTACACTGTTGTCTTAAGAGCTTCAGTCCATAAGAACTCAGGAAGTTTAGAGCTAGCAAGCATACTGCGCACCATGTCCATTAATGTTCGGTTTCTTCTTTCAGCTACACCATTCTGGTCTAGAGAACCAGGTATAGTGTATTGAGCAACAATCTCATGTTCTTGAAGAAACTTAGCAAATGGACTAGGTGCTTGTCTATACTCAGTGTATCTACCGTAGTACTCTCCACCTCTATCTGATCTCATGATCTTAATTTGCTTTTCGCATTGTTTTTCTACTTCCACTTTAAAGACCTTAAAAGCATCTAGTGCTTCATTTTTTATTGTTAAACAAGTAGAAATACATGTATCATGAGTAGTCATCTATGAAAGAGGCGAAGTACCTTTGAGAGTACATGTTCATGTCTGGACTACAAATATCTGTATGTATGATTTCTAATAAATAAGAACTCCTCTTGGCACCTTTCTTTGACTTGTTGTCTGCTTACCCTTAATGCAGTCCACACAAGTATCAAAATCAGTAAAATCTAAAGTACCAAGTACTCCATCATTTACTAATCTCTTAATTCTCTTAATGGAGATATGTCCCAATCTTCGATGCCACAACATAGAGGATTCATCATTTATAACACATTATTTAATACCAACATTTTTATGAACGTACATAGTAGTATAATTTGCATCATTTTGTAAATTAAGATGGAAAGGACCATCAGACAAAGTACCATATCCATAAAATCATATTTATAAAACAAAATGAAAGAAGATTCTAAAAATTTAAAGGAATATCTAACTGATATAAGTCTGGAAACTGAAATTAAATTTCTAAAAAAACTAGGAATATAGAATGTCTTTTCCAAATACAAATAAAGCCACTACTTACAACTTGTTTGCATGTTCCTGTAGCCTCCACATGTGAGCGCATCTTATTTCCACAATAGATGCCTTGCTCACTTCCCACTGGCTTTCGCAGGTTTTGCAAGCCCTGCAAGGAATTGGTAACATGGATTGTAGAACTGGAGTCAATCTGCCATGTGTTATAATTAACATCAATCATATTGGATTCATAACAAACAAGTGAGAGTTGAGTACCTTTTTTATCAAGCCATTCCTAGAATTTGAAGTAGTCTTTCTTTACGTGCCCTTCCTTTTACAAAAGAAGCACTTGAACTCCTTCTTAATATCCGGCTGGGCAGGAACCTTGCCTTTCCCTTTTTGCTTGGTCTAAGACTTTTTCTTATTACCTTGGCTTGCCAAATTTACTTTTTCTCCCTCTTCCATGACGAGTCTCCTCTCCTCTTGAACACACATAGTCAATAGCTCATTAATTGACCATTTGTCCTTATGTGTTATAGGAGATCTTAAAGGGACCATACTCAAAGGGTAGAGTATTCAGAATGTAATGTACTAGGAACAAATCAGACATCTTAGCCTCAAGCGTTTTCAATTGAGCTGCAATATCTCTCATACACATGATATGCTCACGTATACCTTTTATACCGATAAGCTTCAAGAATAAAAACTGCATTATCAAGGTGCTTGCCAATGCCTTATCTAAAGACTCAAATTGTTCATCAATAGCCGTCAGTAGTGCTTGGACATTGTCATATTGATCAACCAAACCCCTAATCCCAGCAGAGATTTTGGTCTTTATGAACATAACTGAGAGACGATTGGATTGCTCCATTTTTCATATCGACTAATATCATCTGGAGTGTTGGTCTCAATGATAGAGGGTGGTTCATGCTTTTTGATGGCATAGTCAATGTCCATCCACCCCAAATGAAAGAGAATCCTCTCCTTCCAGACTTATAGTTATCACCTTTAAGCTCGGGAATATCACATTTTATATCAAATAAATTAACTAGTTGAATCACTGCAATACATCAAACATACATGCTCATGTCAAAAAATTTGAAGCTCAAAACTGTATGTCATGTTTTATCAATTAAATCATGCAACAAAAATTATGAATCATATGATATAAAAACTACCTGTGGGCTATGTTTCTCATTCACATTGATTCACATACAACCATATGATGAAACTATTAAACTATATTCCATTTCTTAATCCCTGTGGGTAAATTAAGAAAATAGTTTAATATTTCATTATAACCAATCATATTTAATATAATAAAATTTCCTATGGGATAAATTTCATCATAATAAACATAATTAGTTCCAATTAATGCCTATTTAACTAAATGTGCTTTGAAAAACTTAATGTATAATTTTAATATAATCTAAGATGTTGTGGCTACTCTTAAATTAATTAAAATTATACAAATCACTTAAGACATTTAATTTTCATGCATAAAATATTCATGAACTTGCATGTATTAAAAATAACAACTAAAGAATACATGAAAAATAAATTATGCATAAATTCAATAACATATCTAAAATTAATTTCCTAAATTTTATTTAACCATAAATAATAAAATTTTGGATTTCATTAAAATTAATTTTAGATTTATTAAAAAATAATTTTCCAAAATACCCAAATTAAAAATATGAAAATTAAAATTTTTTTTTTTGGATTTTTTTCACGCTAGAAAATGACATGTCGTTTTAGCTTGAGAAAACGCCAACATTGCCCTAAAAAGACATGCCATTTTCAGCACTTGATGAAAACGACACGTCGTTTTGACACGATGATAGGCCAGCCTGAATTATTAAAACGACGTGTCATTTTTATTAATGAAAAACGACATGTCGTTTTAAACTTACAAAATGCGGTCTTCAAGGGCCAAAATGACATGTCGTTTTTTGGCCCCTAATTTTGTTTTTTCCATTGTTTCGGGTCTTCTTCGCCTAAATTTGACCCAAATAGGTTCAATTACAGACCCGGTCGTTTCTATGCCTTATGGGCACTAAAATTGACGTTTTAAAAACCCAAAAATGTTAGAAAATCAATTTCCTAATGCTTTTTAACGTTAGTTTTCATCAAAAAAAAATCAAAAAATGATTTCAAATACAACAAAGTTTTGGGTATTTTGAAAAACTCTATTAAAAATCCATTCAAATATATCAAGGTAGAGAAAAAACCATGCTTTCGATACCAAATGTAAGAAATTTACATATATAAAATTATGATTTTCATATATGCATAAATCAAATTGCATGACAATCATCTAAATGTGGAAACGTAAATGAAAGAAAATCTAACCTCCAACCATTGACAAATTCAGTTGAATGGAGAATACCTTTGTAAGAATTCCTAAAGAAATATTTTGTAAAAGAAGAGGCTCTTCTAAACCTTCTTTAATTTTAGAGAGATGGTGTATTTCTGAATAAAATTGCATGGTTTAGGGACCCTCTTATGTGATGTTTATAGACACCCACCATCAGGGTGTATGTTACCTTTCATGAAAAGAGGCATTTTTTCTAAGTGTTATAACAGTTCTGAATATCCTTTGGTTAACACCCTTTAAAAAATACATGTTTATTAGGCCACTTAAATTATTTTTTTATTTATTATTATTTAAAAACTAAATAAATAATAATAAATAAATTAAAATAACATGTGGCACTTCTAATGATCAAATTTCCTTCCAACTAATATTATGAATTGTAATTAAATAATTTGAATTCAAATTATTCCTTCTCATTATTCTATAAAGATTAGTTCAAAAAAATTAAAACAACATGAGTACTAATTAATATATTTTATGTGACCATCAACCATAGAGACGAATTATATGTGAATATTATACATATATGTGCACGCATATATTATATATGAGTGTATATTATATGATAATCTAGAGCTCTAGGTATTTTATATCATTTTGAGGCCGAATTAGTAATAGTAGTTGGGATGTTTCTTAGTTTGAACGTGATGCTATATATGTTGACTTATCGAAATCGAGAAACGATCAAGTTTCTCGACAATTTAGACTTAATTAGAAGAATGCTCTTTGTTATTTAGATTTAATTAGCTTTAGATAAACTAGTGCTCTGCTAGGGTTTTGTGTGGCGGCTGGCCCCACTCAAGGCCCCATGAGGTCGTAGTTCACCCCCGGTATAATTGGCTCTTATTGTGGTCCCACAGTGGCGTTACGTGTCACCATCCCACTGTGTTGCCCCACTCATTCATACTGTCCCCTCTAGGACCCACTGGTCCCTCAGAGTTTTATTTCGCGTCCCTTGGTTCGAACCTCAAACCTCCCTTAAGAGGTTCTTATTTCCTTCATGAGTACCAATTGAGCTAGTCCTCTTAAGGGAGGTTTAAGGTTCGAACCATGAGGGACGTGAAATAAAACTCTGAGGCACCAATGGGTCCTAGAGGGGATAGTACGGATGAGTGGGGCAACACAGTGGGACGGCTACATGTAACGCCACTGTGGGACCACAATAAGAGCTAATCATGCCGGGGGTGAACTACGACCTCATGGGGGCTTGAGTGGAGCCAGCTGCCACAATAAAACGAGTGTTTTATTGTGGCGTACCCAGCCCTACTCAAGCCCCCATAAGGCCCGTAGGTCGGCCCCTGGCATAAAACGAGCTACTAATGAAGGAAATAAGAACCTCTTAAAGGAAAAAAGAACCTTTTAAAGGAGGTTTGAGGTTCAAACCATGAGGGACACGAAATAAAACCCTGAGGGACCAGTGGGTCCTAGAGGGGACAGTACGGATGAGTAGGCCCAGATAAGCCGCAATAAGAGCCAATTATGCAGGGGGCCGACCTACGGGCTTCATGGGGGCTTGAGTGGGGCCAGGTACGCCACATTTTGTCTTTAACTCTACTACTCTTGTGTGCCTTTTCATCAGATTAGGACGAAGAGTTAAAGTCTGGTGCTGCCCCTTGGGCGGCCTCCAGACTTCTGACCACATGGAAGGGTGGCCTGACGATGGAGCATGGAAAGCTTCAGGGGAACACGCCTTGCTCATGGTGTGTAGAGGAGGTCCGGGCCTGATAGGGTGCTTTCTCTCATAGGACAAACGGTGCTCTTTGCCCACCATTAGAGAGGGATTGGCTAGGTGACAGATGAAGATAGGTGAAAGAGGTAATCTTCCTTACTGTTTGGAGGATTTCTTGGCTTTAGGGAAGCTTTGGCCTTGGTGGGGCTTTGGTGCTGGGGAAGTGGTGATGGGATCTCTAGCAAACAATAGAGGGTAGAGGTGGGGGTGTCTCTAATGGCGGTGGTGGGGGTTCTTCTCACGGTGGTGGCCTAGCATCGTCCCATTTTCCTTCTAGCTTGCTGGCGGACTCTTGGTGTCCTTGCCCTCTAACTATGGCAGTCGGTCCATATCTAGAGGTCCTGTTGCTGTAATCTTTTACCCATTATTTTAATTTTCTGTGTTCGTCAAATACAACTGGTATTGTTTGCACCATTTAGTTGTACCTTTTTTGGTACTATTTTATTCAGTTTTTATTATAATAATCACTACTAGAAATTGTAAAATATATGGCGCTCAATAAACGATAGTTTTTTAGAAACCATTGTGTTAAGCAAGGAAAAACACCGGGGAGTATGCATAAAACACGAAAAATCATTATGGTAGTGAATAGAGGATTCCACAATAGTTTTTACGAAAAACCATCATGGTATACAACATATTACATGATGGTTTTTTTGTAAAAATTGTCGTGAAAGATAATCAACAAAATTTTAAAAGCATGCCCTCACCACAATCAACGAAATTTTAAAAGTTTGCTCACTCTTTCTCTCTCTTTCTTATTCGAATTAACACTCAAACCCAACCCTCTCTCCTTAAACCCAACCCTACCTCTTTCTCTAACCCTCCATCTCTCTCTACCATATGACCGTCACTATTGTTGTCTTTGCCTCAACCCAACATGACTCACGAGCTCGTCGCCATCCCTCGCTTGTAAAATTTCTTCTCTCCAAGTGTTCTCTCCAAGCTCGTTGCCTCCACGACCTCGCCGTTGCCAAAAACCCCACCGTTGCTTGCCTCTGACCTTTGTTTGATAACATTTTGTTTCTTTTTATTATTTAGTTTTTTTTTTAACTTTTAGTTATATAGTTTTAGTTTTAATTATTTATGGTTTGTGTGAATTAATTAGTTTTTGTTGTTTATTTCTAATTTTAGTTTTAGTTTTAATTACTTTCTATGTATTTGTGTAAGTGTTTGTATATGTGATGCCTACCACATGTTTGAGAAAAATACTCTATGACTATCATAGCAATTATTTATGTCTTTGGTTGCTCAAAACTCAATAGCAATTATTTAGGGTTTGTGTGAATTAATTATTTTTAGTTATATAGTTTTTTAATTAGGTTTGTAACTTAATTTGGTTAGTTTTATATTTTTGTTATTTTCATGTTCTTTAGGTTTAGTTTTAGTTTTATAATTTGTTTTTTCTTTAAAATGAATTTTATTATTTTGTTGTGTTAATTTGTTTTATTTTTGTTAAATAGTTTTGTTATTTAATATTTGGTTTATGGTTGGAATCATTGTTATTCTATGTAAGTTATATTGACATTTATTACATAGTTAATGTTTGTATATGTGTTTGTGTCAATTAAAATTTACATGTGTTTGTGTACGTGTTTGTGTGAATTACTTTCTACATGTATTTGTATATGTGTTTGTGTGAATTATTTAGGGTTCAATTTTAGCTTCGAAATTGTTAGTATATGTTTATGTGAATTATTCTTTGGGCATGATTACTTAGGTATAGGTAGTAGAGTAAATATATGATTTTGTAAAAATTTTATAGTTTAGTCTAAATATATGATTTTATAATCAGGGCCTTGTATTAATGGATAACACAAGAAGTAGCCATCCTATGAGAAATCAAAAATTCTATTTTTTTTTTTGTTGCTAATAACCAATCTTTCATGACGGTTTTTGATAAAAACGATTGTGGAAAGTATACCTTACATGACAATTTTTTTTTTTTTTTTTTTATAGAAAACCATCGTGTAAGGTAGAAAATTACGAAGATTAAAAACCGTCATGTAATCTACCTATTCCACGATAGTTTTTATCAAAACTGCCATGGTAGCCTCCTATAAAACACCTTTAATACCCGTCATTAGTAGCACCCCACAACAATAAAAAATCATTGTGAAAAATCTCTTTGGTATCATGACAGTCGAATTCACGACAGTTTTTTAGCAGTCGTGAATGCTTTCCATGACGGTTTAAAGCTGTTGTGTAATCCTTAGTTTTTAGTAGTGAATGGAGGTGGTCTCTCCACCTTACCTTGTAGACCTTTTTTTTTTTTTTTTTTTTCCCTAGTTCACTAGTTTCGGTGTGTTGCAGTTTTGTGTTTGGCCTTGGTGCTATTAGCTTCTCGATGTGGCTTGATCGGAGTTGTCCACCGCCTATTGAGGTGTGTTTGAGAGAGCCATTTTTGTGCTTGATTGGTTGTGTGCCTTGTCATTTTTCTTTTGGTACTGGTTCATGGCCTCTGTGCGTTTCAATTAAATCTACTGGTGGTTTTAGTCTATGATTGGAGTTGAGTCGCTAAATGCGTCGTGATCATTCTCATATGAATTACTGCTTGTATTTTCCTATTTTGGAATACTGTTACCATTCTCCAAAAAAAAAAAAAAAAGTCCGACTTTTATCATGAACTTCGACTAGGTAGTTGTTTGCCAGCATGATCAATTCTTACATACATATTTGATATATTTAAATTAGTGGATCACTTTACATTGACAAGCAAATCAATTAGGCTAAGATCTATGTTTCCAATTCCAAGATGTCATTGGTCTGGTTCATGCACTAGGACGGACAAAAAAAATGAAAACGGAAAAAAAAAATCAAGACACTATTCAAAGTAAATGGGATCATATCAACATTGGAAGACTAGCCAAACCAAGAAGCTTCTTAACCAAGAAGCTTCTTTCAAATACCAATAACTCAAAGACTTGGGGTTTTCAACGAGGTGGAAAAGTATGTTTGTTAAGGAATAACGTGCAAAACTACTCTTCGTTTTCGTTTTCGTTTTTGTTTTCGTTTTCGTTTTCCTTTTTGTTTTTTGTATCTTATTTTTTGTCTCTCTCCCTTTTATTATTATTATTATATTTTTTTTTTTTTTTTTGCGTGAATTGCTCGAACACAACTACTACATTTAGAGAGAGGTCCACTATATGGTCTATCAAAATGGAACTTAGCATTGTACTAAAAGAAAAACTTTTGTATGGTTTATCACCTTTCTTTTTTTAATATTTGGCAGACGACCAAAAACCCTAGGGAGTTTTCTTGCCAAGTACTCCATTCCATGATCAAGAATGTGAAAGCTGTAACACCCGCCTATTTTATGTAACGGACCACGTTAAGTTAGTAACGCTATTAAGGAATGTATTTAATAAATAACGTTATATGATATGATATGTGATGTGCATGTTACTAACTTTTCATGTCAAGATTTGTGACAGGTGACGACCGCAAGGAATCGTTGTGCTCTAGTGTTCATGAGAAATTATAAATATATGATTATTTAATTTATGATGCAATGATGTGTGAATGTTTTATGTTATGGCATTTAATGACAGATCGGCAGGCCGAAGAAGGAAAATCGGCAGGCCGAAGAAGGAAAATCGGCAGGCCGAAGAGGAAAAATCGGCAGGCCGAACAAAGTTGACAACAGTCAGCAGAAATCTCTCCAGAGTTATGACTGAGTTAATTACGTTAATTGGGTGAATTAATGTGATTAATTGGCATAATAATGGAATGTTTTTATCAGTTAAGGAAATTAAAGGATTAGATTTGTATTATATTAAGAGGTTTCCTATTTTTAGAAGGTGAGTTAAGGTAAGATTGATGATGTTTGACCTTCCTTTTCTATTCTTCTCCTTTTCCCACGCCAATCACCTTCTTCATAGTCAGAATATTTCTGACTTAATGAAGAGTAATGACTCTTTATTATATACATTACGTTAAAAATTTTTATTACGCTCTTTCCTCAAATAATTTGTCTCGATTCCGAGACGTTCCTTCATTATTTCTCTTCCTCCTCTCACGCCCCAAGTCACGCCCCTACAGTCAGAATTTTTCTGACTTAATGAAGGGAATTGAATTCCCATCAATGGTTTTTATTGCGTTAAAGTTTTAACGTTTCCTTTTTCATTATTTTCTCTCCTTCACACGTTTTGCTTCTCAAAAATTTCTGAGACATTCTTTCACTTCTCTTCCTCTTCCCTTCCTCACAAAATTTCTTTTTCTCTTCCACGAAAATTTTCTGATTAAAAAAAAAAGAGAGAGAAGTCTTGTTTCGTTGATCGAATTCAAGAATTTCGAGAAGAAACTTCAAGGTATGAATTCAGTTTTTTTTTGGTAAATGTAAAAAGATGTTCTCCTCTTCAAATTTTGTCTACAATGTCTTCTTTAGGTATTGTATTTTGTTATGTGTGATGTCTCCTCACGTTTTATGTCATTTTAATGTTTTATGAAAAATGAATATTTCTGTCTTCTACCCCTCACAGTAAAATGATACTGTTTAATTTTGAAGGTATGAAAAATGTAATGATTATTCTATAGGTAAAGAATGATGTTTTCGTGAAAAGTTGTTAATTATGCTTATGTATGAGTATGTAAGATGAATGTATTTTATGATTATGAAATGTTTTAATAAACGTTATTTTTTTGGATTGTTTGATCATAAAATGTTATGTATGTTTAAAAGATTTTATGATAATAAAAATAATATTTAAAATATGAGATGAGTGTATGGATATTTTATGATAAGTATTGATTTTTTATTGCACCTTAAAATGGATATATGGCATGGACACTTAAGGAAGCAAGCACAACGAGACCGCGGTGTCGTCACCAAGTGCAATATTAAGGTTAAGTAAGCTATCGATCAAGTAAGTACATTCTCACCTGCAACATGACACTTTTTCAAGGTTTAATGATATGTTTACAAGGATTTTCATGATGATTTTATGATGATTTTTCTTAAAGGATTCCTTATGAAAAGTTTTTCATGATTTAAAGTTATGCATGTATGATGATTATGGTATGTTTCAAAGTATGAAAAATTATGTATATATGTATCACCTAATAAGTGTTGCACACCCAATGTTATGAAATGATATATTATGATGTCATGAATGGTTAGGGATTAGCTACCCTTCTCCTCTCATGACGGCGCGCCAATGATGATGTTTATGGTGCAACACTTGGGCCCTTAAGAATAATAATAAAAAAAAAAATATATAGATATATAAATTTTAAAATGGTCAATATTATGAAAGATATGTTTCCATGAAATTGTGCTTATGGCACTTTTATGATGATGATGTTTATGAAATGTTTTAAATTGTGAGAATTTTATGTACTTACTAAGCATTAGCTTATTCATGTTTTATATGTCATGTTGCAGATAAGGGTAAGAGAGTCTTGGAATAGGTGGAGGACATGGAACGGCGTGTGAGCAACATGAACGATGAATTGTAACCGGAAGCACGCCAAGAAGAAATGAATTTATGATTCAATAAAATTATATATTTTGAACATATTTTATGTTGGGTTTTTAAGAACACTTATATTATGGTTTTATAAGTTATTTTATCATTTTTTTTATGAATATGAACCTTCACTATATTTTACGTAAAGTTAGAACGTTTTAAATTTTTTACCAAAGTAGATTTGGTCTCGGACGGCCTGCCGAACTCCGTGTCCGGCCTGCCGAAGACCAGAAGATCGGCCGACCGATCCATTTTTTCGGCCTGCCGAACCTGGATGAATTTTTGGTCCGAATTACAAAGCTTCTGCCGGCCTGCCGGTGGAAGACGCTCCGGCTTGCCGATGTAGTTCGGCTTGCCGAAGTCCCAAGTTCGGCCTGCCGAACTGTGGGAATAAGAGGAATTCAAAGATATGTTGATCAAAGTGATTTAATGTGAGATTTTAATAAATCTTGATTTTACTATTTGATTATCAATTATTATTAAATAAGTTCTTGAATAAATTAAGTATAAACGAATAAATTATGTTATGAAATAACATTAAACTATGTCTTTCGAAACAATGTAAGTTTTAAAAAAAAAAAAAAAAAAATTTATGTGAATGGATCCTGGTAATGTAAGTTTAAGTACTTTTAAAATCTATAGTACGATTGAGTTGATATTATCTATGTGTTTAATTATTTAAGCATGTATGAATATAAGTATGTAACGATATCTGTGACGTCCGAATAAAGGGGCGTTACAGGCTTTGGTATCAGAGAGAATCTTTCGATTACAATTCATATCGCCACACGTCAATCCAAGTCCTCCAAGTAAGTTTGTTAGATGTACTGATGCAAGTATGATAATAAAATTAAGGTTTGAATGTTTAATGATTAAAAGACATAGTAATGAAAACCTGTCTCATAAATAGAAGATGAATTTTAAGTCCTTATTATTTTAGGAAATTTACGATGGACGGCTATAGAAGAATGCAGACCCGCACCCAGTCTAACGAGAGACTTATGACAATGATCGCTGAACTACAAAGGCAGTTGGAGGATCAACGACGGGAAATAGCTGCATTAAGGGCCAATAGCCAGAATGGTGAACAACCAGGCAATGATGTGCCTCCTCCTCCTCCGCAGCCACAAGTACAAGTAAATGAAGTCCCAGCTCCTGCTGCTGAACCAAGAGCAGCCTATCAAGAACCTCTTTTGGTCAGATGGAAGAGAGTTAAGCCAGCTGACTTTGAGGGTTCTAAGGACCCGCTAGTCGCTCAAGGATGGTTAAAGACAATTGAGGCTACCTTACGACTCATGGATTTCACGGATAATGAAAAGGTCCTCTGTGCCTCGTACTGCCTTACTATGGAGGCCAGGATATGGTGGGATGGCATCGAACAGAGCAGAAGTGTTGAAGAAATGTCATGGGCTGACTTTGTTCACGAGTTCAACATGAAGTTCTTCCACATGAATGTTACGAGGAAACATTATGAGGAGTTCGAAAGCTTACGTCAGGGGGATATGACAGTCACTGATGTGGTGACAAAGTTTGATCAACTTGCTCGTCTGTGTCCAGGGATGGTTATGAATGAAGATGAAAGGGTCAGAAGGTTGATAAGAGCCCTTAGACCAGACATTGCTGCAATTGTTGATGGGGCAAGTCCGCCAAGGACCCAAGAGCAGGTTGTTATGAGGGCCCAACGTGCTGAGTTCCATTTGTCAAAGTTAAGAAGGAATCAGCCTCAGCCCAACCAGCAAGCCAACAATGCTAATAGCCAGAACCGTCCTTCCCACAGGAACAACAACAACAGCAACAACAACAGTCAAAACTGGAGAAACAATAAGAGGAAGGGCAATCCTCAACAACAGCAGGGCCAAGACAACAAAAGGCACAATGATGGTCAGCGCAACAACAATGACAGGCGATTCCAACCATGTGCCAAATGTGGAAAGAAGCATCCGGGGGAATGTCGGCTGGGAACGAACCAATGTTTCATATGTGGGCGTGAAGATCATTTCGTAAAGAATTGCCCCAAATTGATAAATGCCAATGCCCCACAGAGACCTACTCCTCAGGCCCAGCTGCATCAGATGCAAGCCTCCCTTGATGGGCCACTAATCAGCCAAGGGAGACTTGAAGCCCCACCAACGAATGCCCGAATCTATACCATGACAAAGGAACAAGTGGCTGCAGAAACCTCCAACGTGGTCACAGGTCAGATAACAAGCTTATGTAATGATGTTTATGTTCTTTTTGATACGGGTGCCACGCATTCTTTTGTGTCTATGTCACATGCTAGGAAGTTAGGGGTTCGTTTAGAGCCAATGAGACAGGGATTCACTACGACACTACCCTCCGGGGAAGTGATATTATCCACGCATTGTTTGCGTGCAGTACCCCTATGGATTTCTGATAGGGAACTTTTTGTCGACCTCATTGTGATCGATATGCATGACTATGACATGATTCTTGGGATGGATTTCCTAAGTAAGTATAATGCCGCGATCGAATGCCGGAAACGAAAGGTGATCTTCCATCCTGAAGGTAATCAGAAATTTGTTTATGTTGGCGAGACCAGGAAGAAACCCCACATGTTTTTATCGGCAATGAAAGCAAGGAAGCTGTTAGCAAGTGGCTGTATGGGCTATCTGGCAAATGTTGTAGACAAAAGCCAAGAAGGAAAGATAAGAATTAAAGATGTGCATGTTGTTCATAAATATGAAGATGTGTTTCCTGATGATCTAAAGAGTCTACCGCCAGAAAGAGAAGTTGAATTCGAGATTGAGCTCGCTCCAGGCACCGAACCAATCTCTAAAGCTCCTTACAGAATGGCCCCGGCAGAATTAAAGGAGCTTCACACGCAATTAAAGGAGCTGCTTGACAAAGGATTTATCAGGCCAAGTCACTCACCGTGGGGTGCACCAGTCTTATTTGTGAAAAAGAAGGATGGCACTATGAGACTCTGCATCGACTACAGAGAACTGAACAAGGTGACAATCAAGAACAAGTATCCGTTGCCTCGAATAGATGATTTGTTTGATCAGCTCAAGGGTGCATCGGTGTTCTCAAAAATTGATCTACGATCAGGATATCACCAGTTGAAGATTAAAGAAGGAGATATCCCCAAGACTGCGTTCAGGTCGAGGTATGGTCACCATGAATTTGTGGTTATGCCTTTCGGTTTGACGAATGCACCTGCTGCCTTTATGGATCTAATGAACAGGGTATTCAAGGATTTTCTCGATAAATTTGTTGTTGTATTTATCGACGATATTCTTGTCTACTCGAAGAGTCAGGAAGAGCATGAGGAGCACTTAAGGATCGTGCTGGAGACCTTGAGAAGACACCAGCTTTATGCTAAGTTCTCTAAATGCGAGTTTTGGCTTGATAAAGTGTCATTCCTAGGGCATGTCATTTCAAAGGATGGGATAATGGTAGACCCTACTAAAGTAGAAGCTGTACTCAATTGGAAGCAACCGATGAATGCAAGTGAAATAAGGAGCTTCTTGGGTCTAGCAGGTTACTATCGGAGATTTGTAGAAGATTTCTCCAAGATAGCAGCTCCACTCACGAACCTAACTCGCAAAGGAAGGAAGTATGAATGGACGGATGCATGTGAAAAGAGTTTTCAAGAGTTGAAGAAAAGATTAACGACGGCTCCAGTGTTGGCAATTCCTGAGGGAAATGATGGGTTCGTAATCTATAGTGATGCATCCAAGATGGGCCTAGGAGCTGTTTTGATGCAAAATGAAAAGGTGATTGCTTATGCTTCAAGGCAACTAAAGGATTATGAAAAGAACTATCCTACTCATGACCTAGAGTTAGCAGCAGTCGTCTTCGCATTAAAGATATGGAGACACTATTTATATGGGGTCCAATGCAAGATATTCACTGATCATCAAAGTCTGAAGTATTTCTTCACACAAAAAGACCTGAACATGAGACAACGAAGATGGCTAGAGTTGGTGAAGGATTATGACTGTGAAATCCTTTATCATCCTGGTAAAGCAAACCGAGTAGCTGATGCTTTAAGTAGGAAGTCAGTTGCCACATTGATGTCTATGCAAGCAATGTCTCCACCTTTAAGGAAGGAAATTTTAGACTTCGGTTTAGAACTTATAGCAGGTCAACTATCAGCACTCTCTCTTGCTCCGACAATGTATGATGAAATTCGGAGTAAGCAAGATGACGACGTGAGCCTTGTAAGGATTAAGCATGAAATAAAAGAGGGAAAATGTCAAGAGTTTCGTACTGCTGATGATGAAACTCTGTACCTTAAGGATCGTTTATGTGTTCCCAATGTTGATAATTTAAGGGAGAGGATCTTGGCAGAAATTCATGACACTCCTTACTCTATTCATCCAGGTGCAACGAAGATGTATAATGATCTAAAGGGTAATTTTTGGTGGTTTGGAATGAAACGTGATGTTGCAAAGTATGTGAAGAAATGTATGACATGTCAGCAAGTAAAAGCTGAACACCAGAAACCTGGTGGTGAACTACAGTCTATTCAAATACCGGAATGGAAGTGGGAGGAAATAGCAATGGATTTCATTACCGGCTTACCCAGAACTACGAACGGCTATGATGCAATTTGGGTAATTGTGGATCGGCTGACGAAGACGGCGCATTTCATTCCTATCAAGATCACTTATTCCATGGAACGATTAGCGGAACTCTATGTTAAGGAGATTGTACGACTACATGGGATTCCCAAGTCAATTATCTCAGATCGTGATGGTAGGTTCACATCTAAATTTTGGAAAAGTGTCCAGAATGCAATGGGAACCAGGCTTCATTTCAGTACAGCTTTTCATCCTCAGACTGACGGCCAAACAGAGAGGACGAACTTGATTTTAGAAGATATGCTACGGGCATGTTCTCTCGATTTTAAGACCAGCTGGTGTAAAATGTTACCATTAGCAGAGTTTGCTTACAACAACAGCTTTCAGGCGACAATTGGAATGGCACCATATGAAGCATTGTATGGACGGAAATGCAGGTCACCTATATGTTGGCACGAAGCTGGTGAAAAGAAGTTGATGGAAAGTGTTGATGCTGAAAGAACCGACTTTGTAAATGAAACTTCTGAGATGATAAAGTTGATAAGAAGAAGAATAGAGACTGCTCAAAGCCGTCAAAAGAGTTATGCTGATAAAAGAAGAAGACCTTTAGAGTTCGCTGTAGGCGAATATGTGTTCTTAAAAGTTGCACCAATGAAAGGGGTTATGAGGTTTGGGAAGAAAAGCAAGTTAAGCCCAAGATTCATCGGTCCTTATGAAATTGTTAAACAAATAGGCAAAGTAGCTTATCAGCTGAAGTTGCCATCTGAAATGTCCGCAATACACAATGTATTTCATGTCTCCATGCTAAAGAAGTATGTTCCGGACCCTACGCATGTGATTGAGCCACAAGTGATCGAGATACGAGAAGACCTAAGTTACGAAGAAAAGCCAATGAAGATACTCGATCGAAAAACAAGGACTTTGAGGAATAAAGAAATTCCATTGGTCAAGGTGTTATGGCGAAATCAGCAAGTTGAAGAAGCTACATGGGAACGTGAAGATGACATGAAAGTTTTGTATCCACATTTGTTCTAAGTTTCGAGGACGAAACTTTTATAAGGTGAGGAGAATTGTAACACCCGCCTATTTTATGTAACGGACCACGTTAAGTTAGTAACGCTATTAAGGAATGTATTTAATAAATAACGTTATATGATATGATATGTGATGTGCATGTTACTAACTTTTCATGTCAAGATTTGTGACAGGTGACGACCGCAAGGAATCGTTGTGCTCTAGTGTTCATGAGAAATTATAAATATATGATTATTTAATTTATGATGCAATGATGTGTGAATGTTTTATGTTATGGCATTTAATGACAGATCGGCAGGCCGAAGAAGGAAAATCGGCAGGCCGAAGAAGGAAAATCGGCAGGCCGAAGAGGAAAAATCGGCAGGCCGAACAAAGTTGACAACAGTCAGCAGAAATCTCTCCAGAGTTATGACTGAGTTAATTACGTTAATTGGGTGAATTAATGTGATTAATTGGCATAATAATGGAATGTTTTTATCAGTTAAGGAAATTAAAGGATTAGATTTGTATTATATTAAGAGGTTTCCTATTTTTAGAAGGTGAGTTAAGGTAAGATTGATGATGTTTGACCTTCCTTTTCTATTCTTCTCCTTTTCCCACGCCAATCACCTTCTTCATAGTCAGAATATTTCTGACTTAATGAAGAGTAATGACTCTTTATTATATACATTACGTTAAAAATTTTTATTACGCTCTTTCCTCAAATAATTTGTCTCGATTCCGAGACGTTCCTTCATTATTTCTCTTCCTCCTCTCACGCCCCAAGTCACGCCCCTACAGTCAGAATTTTTCTGACTTAATGAAGGGAATTGAATTCCCATCAATGGTTTTTATTGCGTTAAAGTTTTAACGTTTCCTTTTTCATTATTTTCTCTCCTTCACACGTTTTGCTTCTCAAAAATTTCTGAGACATTCTTTCACTTCTCTTCCTCTTCCCTTCCTCACAAAATTTCTTTTTCTCTTCCACGAAAATTTTCTGATTAAAAAAAAAAGAGAGAGAAGTCTTGTTTCGTTGATCGAATTCAAGAATTTCGAGAAGAAACTTCAAGGTATGAATTCAGTTTTTTTTTGGTAAATGTAAAAAGATGTTCTCCTCTTCAAATTTTGTCTACAATGTCTTCTTTAGGTATTGTATTTTGTTATGTGTGATGTCTCCTCACGTTTTATGTCATTTTAATGTTTTATGAAAAATGAATATTTCTGTCTTCTACCCCTCACAGTAAAATGATACTGTTTAATTTTGAAGGTATGAAAAATGTAATGATTATTCTATAGGTAAAGAATGATGTTTTCGTGAAAAGTTGTTAATTATGCTTATGTATGAGTATGTAAGATGAATGTATTTTATGATTATGAAATGTTTTAATAAACGTTATTTTTTTGGATTGTTTGATCATAAAATGTTATGTATGTTTAAAAGATTTTATGATAATAAAAATAATATTTAAAATATGAGATGAGTGTATGGATATTTTATGATAAGTATTGATTTTTTATTGCACCTTAAAATGGATATATGGCATGGACACTTAAGGAAGCAAGCACAACGAGACCGCGGTGTCGTCACCAAGTGCAATATTAAGGTTAAGTAAGCTATCGATCAAGTAAGTACATTCTCACCTGCAACATGACACTTTTTCAAGGTTTAATGATATGTTTACAAGGATTTTCATGATGATTTTATGATGATTTTTCTTAAAGGATTCCTTATGAAAAGTTTTTCATGATTTAAAGTTATGCATGTATGATGATTATGGTATGTTTCAAAGTATGAAAAATTATGTATATATGTATCACCTAATAAGTGTTGCACACCCAATGTTATGAAATGATATATTATGATGTCATGAATGGTTAGGGATTAGCTACCCTTCTCCTCTCATGACGGCGCGCCAATGATGATGTTTATGGTGCAACACTTGGGCCCTTAAGAATAATAATAAAAAAAAAAAATATATAGATATATAAATTTTAAAATGGTCAATATTATGAAAGATATGTTTCCATGAAATTGTGCTTATGGCACTTTTATGATGATGATGTTTATGAAATGTTTTAAATTGTGAGAATTTTATGTACTTACTAAGCATTAGCTTATTCATGTTTTATATGTCATGTTGCAGATAAGGGTAAGAGAGTCTTGGAATAGGTGGAGGACATGGAACGGCGTGTGAGCAACATGAACGATGAATTGTAACCGGAAGCACGCCAAGAAGAAATGAATTTATGATTCAATAAAATTATATATTTTGAACATATTTTATGTTGGGTTTTTAAGAACACTTATATTATGGTTTTATAAGTTATTTTATCATTTTTTTTATGAATATGAACCTTCACTATATTTTACGTAAAGTTAGAACGTTTTAAATTTTTTACCAAAGTAGATTTGGTCTCGGACGGCCTGCCGAACTCCGTGTCCGGCCTGCCGAAGACCAGAAGATCGGCCGACCGATCCATTTTTTCGGCCTGCCGAACCTGGATGAATTTTTGGTCCGAATTACAAAGCTTCTGCCGGCCTGCCGGTGGAAGACGCTCCGGCTTGCCGATGTAGTTCGGCTTGCCGAAGTCCCAAGTTCGGCCTGCCGAACTGTGGGAATAAGAGGAATTCAAAGATATGTTGATCAAAGTGATTTAATGTGAGATTTTAATAAATCTTGATTTTACTATTTGATTATCAATTATTATTAAATAAGTTCTTGAATAAATTAAGTATAAACGAATAAATTATGTTATGAAATAACATTAAACTATGTCTTTCGAAACAATGTAAGTTTTAAAAAAAAAAAAAAAAAATTTATGTGAATGGATCCTGGTAATGTAAGTTTAAGTACTTTTAAAATCTATAGTACGATTGAGTTGATATTATCTATGTGTTTAATTATTTAAGCATGTATGAATATAAGTATGTAACGATATCTGTGACGTCCGAATAAAGGGGCGTTACAAAAGCTTCCTTACTTTGGTATCAAACAATATCCAACCCACTTTCAAAAAATAATAAAAAAATAAAATAAAACCAAACACACATAGATTGTTCCACACAGACGTACATATCACTACTTGTTCATATCATGTGCCTCCAAAAACAGTTATGTTATTTCTCTCTCTCCCTCAGAATCCAACGTGCACATTGCAACTTTTTGACCAAGGAAGTGGACTAATATTTGTCACTTTGTTTTGTTATCATTCTTCCCCGTTTGAAAAGAACAATTCATATATACCTAATTCTACGCTTTTTTTTTTTTATCAAGAGATATTGTTGATTTTCCAGAAATAATTTGACCTTTTTGCGTCTTAGTGCATACACGCATATTATATCAATATATTAAAAGAGAATATGAATTAAAAAAAAAAAAAGAAGATAAATTAGAAACCCCACATAAGGGAAAGAAAAAGAAACCCTATCAGGACAGATCGCTTCTAAGTCACTTTTTCTTTCTTAAAGATGGAAAACATGATTATCTCTAAGGCACTAGCGAATTCCTTCATTGGATGCTAGGGTTAGGTGAGTCTTTGGCAGTTGGTCGTTTATTTTGGACAGTCGGATCAGTTGGGGAATCTCCTAAATTATTAAAATATATTTTTGTTCATTTTCCTTGCTTGTTCCCAATTTTGTGTAGGTATTACATCGATAGAGAAGAGAAGATGACCACATGATTTGCATCCCAATACCCTTGCAGTATTAATATAAATAATTATATATATATGAATGATGTAATATGTGGCTTTCTTATTAAAAAAGAAAAAAAGTGAAAAAGAAATTAATGAAGGAAAGTTTTAAAAAGGATTTCTTAATTGGACATTCGTCTCCACATACCTAAATTTGGATTTGCTCAATCTTACCTGCCAGGTTAGATATGAAGAAATTAACAGGAGGTGGGTCTACACAAAAAATAAAAATAAGAAAACAATTAAGGAGGTGGGAGCTAATCATCTCTTTGTTTTGTATACATTGAACGCACATAAATTAACTTAATTTTAAATATATGCTATTTCATAGTCATATATAAATATTTTAATATGATATAAGCTAACTTGTTCAGCAATAAATTGAAAGCCAAAACATTACATATTGAGATTTAGCTCACTGCGGCACAGGTATAACAAAGGGCATTTTCTAGTAAATTGTAAATTATTAGATTATTCTCACACACGCTAGGAATGTTTGTTGGATCTAATTAATCAATCAAACCGACTAGTCCAATCTAATCCAATTCACTTTTAGTAGATAACTAATCTCAATTGGATTGAATTGATTGTAAATTCTTAAAAACCAACTTAGATTGGAATGAATGCTCATTTTACTTTCAAAATATCCAATCCAAACCGATTCAACCTCTATACACATAGTATGTTAAAAATAAATATATACATATATATTGATGATCATCATAAAAAAAAAAAAAAAAGGAGTAGGCTATCATTACAAGCGACTAGAGAATCAACAAGTAAATAACTTTTGGTCGCCAAAAGAAGGTTTTGTGATCAAATATCGGTCGCTATTACAAGGACAAAAAGACTACTAGCTTAACTACAGTTAAACCAAAACAATACTAGCTTAATTACAAGAAACTGGATTTTCTTCGACCAAAAAATTGGTCGCAAAATGTTTCGGCCACCAAATTTTTTGGAGAAACTTATCGCCAAAAGTTTTACGACCAAATTTGATCGCCAAAAGATAGGTAAGGTAGCAGCATTTTGTGACCAAAGTTTCGGTTGTGTTTCATCGCAAAAGATTGTTTTTTACGACCAAAATTTGGTAAAAAAATGAATAATCTAATTGCCAAAAATTATTTATATCAACCAAGGTTTTGATTGCAAAATCTACAGGAGATCAAAGGTTTGGTCGTATAATTGCTTTTTTTTTTGGTCGCCAAAACGTATCCAACGCATGTTTTAGTGACCAAATTTTTTGGTTGAAGTATTTTTCTACAACCAAATTTTGGTCGCTGATTGTTATGATTTTTTTTAAGACAGATTAAGTTGTTGATTGTTGAAGTAGCCGCTGTATTAGGTCATTTCGTTGCTTTATTTGCAACTCCATCTCCGCCATATGATGTTCACCAATTTGGACCTTTTACTAAGATTGTTAAGAGTTTGACGATCTATCGACCCCTCAAAACCGCTACCACGAGAAGTTTGTCGAGTGACAAGACCTATGTCACGTTTGAAGCCATACTTTTCATACTTTTGACTCCCAAAAATATGTGAATAAATTTCTTTTTCTTTGATTGATCCTAATCGGGAGCCCTCTGGTAATTGACTAAGTCGTTTGTCACAAATTTTTTAACATATGATTATGTATATATACAAAGTGTTACAAATTTGTTAATAATATAAAAATAGATAGTAAGTTGTAATAAAATTTAGAATAAGTTTCTCACATAATCTGCCTCTACTTGATCATTTTCCTATCCTTGTTTTGAGTTCCAATGAGTAGATCGAAAAAGCTCAAAGTAAGAAGCAGACCTCGTGGAGTCTAAAATCGATCATCTCTTATACATAAAAAATTATTATTCTTAGTTAGATTCAAGAATTAGGAGACCTAAAAGTAGAATTGCTTTTACAAAAGGTAGATATTGTAACACCCGCCTATTTTATGTAACGGACTACATTAAGTTAGTAACGTTGTTAAGGAATGTTATTATTAAATAACGTTATATGATATGATATGTGATGTGCATGTTACTAACTTTTTATGTCAAGTTTTGTGACAGGTGACGACCACATGGGATCGTTGTGCTCTAGTGTTCATGTGAAATTTTAAGTATATGTTTATTTATGATGCAATATGTTTATTTATGATGCAACAATGCATGAATGTTTTATTGTATGATATTTAATGACAGATCGGCAGGCCGAACTTTTAAGATCGGCAGGCCGAATATTCTGCCCTAGATCGGCAGGCCGAAGAAACCCATTGGCAAGCCGAACTTGCTAGAACCGGCAGGCCGAAGGGGAAAATCGGCAGGCCGAACATGGCTGACGAGCAGTTAGCAGAAATCTCTCCAGAGTTATGGCTGAGTTAATTACGTTAATTGGATGAATTAATGTGATTAATTGGCATAATAATGGAATGTTTTTATCAGTTAGGGAAATTAAAGGGTTTGACTTGTATTGATTTGTGTCAAATTAAATGGTTTCCAATTTTAAATTGGCAAAACATGGTAAGATTGATGATGAGTTGTGGTTTCCTTTTTCTTTCTCTTCTTTCTTTCCACTCCTCACGCCCTCAACAGTCAGAAAATTTCTGACTTAATGAAGGGAATTGAATTCCCATCAATGGTGTTTATTACGTTAAAAATTTGAACGTTTCTTCTTTTTATTATTTTCTCTCCTCTCACGCTTTCTCTCTCTCAAAGAAAAAAAAAATTCTGAGACATTTTCTGATTTCCCTATCTTCCTCTTCTCTTCCTCACGAAATTTCTCTCTCTCTCTCTAAAATTTTTGAGTATATTGAAAGAAAAAGTTTTGTTTCGTTGGTGAATTCAAGAATTTTGAGAAGAAACTTCAAGGTATGAATTTAGTTTTCTGGTATTTTTGAAAAGAAATTCTTCTCCTCGTTTCGTCTACAATATCCTCTCTAGGAATTATATTTTTGTTTTGAATTTTAATATGATATGCATGTGTATGTTATGAGATGATTTTTTTCAAGTTTCATGTCTTCTCGGTTTTTATGAAAAAATGGATATTTCTGTCTTCTACCCTTCGCAGTAATGTTACTGTTTAATTTTGATGAATAAAATGTAATGTTCATTCAAGGGGTAAATATGATGTTTTCATGAAAAGTTGTTAAAATATGCATATGTATGAGTATGTATGATGAATGTATTCTATGATTATGAAATGTTTTGATAATGATGTTTTTGATATTTTCGTTTTATTAAACGTTTTATGTATTTACATAATTTTATGATAATAAAATGATTTTATGCATGATAATAGGATGATTGTATGGAGTTTTAAATTAAAGCATATGTGTTTTTTTTTTAAATTATTAGAAAATGTTTTTCAAAAAGATTTTCATGTTTACGATATATGAAATGTTTTAATTTTTTAGGGAAGCATGTTATGAATAGAGTTTATATGTTTTAATGATAAATTTTATGATGATGATTATAGGATATGTCTGAAATGTGATGAATGTATACATGAGTGTATGTATATGTGAATATTATATGAATGAATGTTATGTATATGGATAGTTCATGATAAGTATTGATTTTTATTGCATCTTTAAATGATAAATGGCATGAACACTCAAGGAAGCGAGCACATCGAGACCGCGGTGTCGTCACCAAGTGCATTTTTAAGGTTAAGTAAGCTATCGTTAAGGTAAGTACATTCTCACCTGCAACATGATACATTTTTCAAGGTTTGATGATATATTTACAAGGATACTCATGATGATTTTATGATGATTTTTCCTTAAAGGATTTCTTATGAAAGATTTTCATGATTTTAAGCTATGCATGATGTTTATGGCATGTTTTTAAACATGAAAAGTATGTATATATGTATCACCTAATAAGTGTTGCACACCCAATGTTATGAAATGTTATGTTATGATGTCATGTTTGGTTTGGGATTAGCTACCCTTCTCCTCTCAGGACAGCGGGCCTATGATGATGTTAATGGTGCAACACTTGGGCCCTTAAGATAAAAATGGACTAAGTTTTAACATGGTCAACGTTATGAAAGATATGTTCTATGAAATTGTGCTTAAGGCACTTTTATGATATGATGATGATAATGATGATGATGATGTATATGAAATGTTTTAAATTGTGAGAATATATATACTTACTAAGCATTAGCTTAATAATGTTTAATGTCATGTTGCAGATAAGGGTAAAAGAGTCTTGGAATAGGAGGAGGACATGGGAAGGCATGTGAGCAACATGAACGATGAATTGTAACCGGAAGCACGCCAAGAAAAATGATTTTATAATTTAATCAAGTTATATATTTTTTGAACATATTTTTATGTTAAGTTTTAAGAATACTTATAATATGGTTTTATAAGATATTTTATCATTTTTTTTTTATGAATTATGAACTTCCGCTATATTTTATGTAAAGTTGGTATGTTTTAAGTTTAGTTTTCCAAAGGAATTTGGTCTCGGACGGCCTGCCGAACTCTGTGGCTGGCCTGCCGAAGACCAGAAGTTCGGCATGCCGATAGAATTTTCTGGCCTGCCAAACATGGATGAATTTTTAATCCAAATTGCATAGCCTCTGTCGGCCTGCCGGTAGAGGGAGCTCCGGCTTGACGATGATGTTCGGCCTGCCGAACTGTGGGAATAAATGGATTTCAAATGATGTGATGATCAAAGAGAATTAATGTGATATATTTTTATAAGTCCTGATTTTACAAATTGATAAACTTATATTATTAAATAAGTTTATGATTGATTTAAGTATCATTGAATAAATTATGATGTGGAATAAATTAAACAATGTTATTCTAAACAATAATAAGTTTGAAAAAAAAAAAACATACGAATGGATCCTGGTAATGTAAGTTTAAGTACTTTTAAAATCAATAGTAACGATTAAGTTTGATATTATTTATATGTTTAAAGTTTATGCATGTACGAATGTAAGTATGTAACGACATCTGTGACGTCCGTATTAAAGGGCGTTTCAGATATTACCTTTTGGTCTTCCATATATTGAGTCAAGGATTTCGAGCCCCCCACGTGGTTGTGCTCGAGTCGATCTTTTGCTCCAGTCTTGGACCTGACCTATATAATTGAAGAGTTAATTTTCTATTAAAATTTTGGTAGCATTTTCCCTGTATAATATCAAATTTTCCAAAATTTCAAATCATAAAACCTGCACTGCGAATTCTTCTCAAAATGCATATATATATATATATATATATATATATATATATATATTTATCATATTGATTCTGATACCGAAATCTACATTTCATATGTCAATAAAATTCCCAATTCACCCTTTCAAAAAAACAATACATAATTCATATATAAAAAGATACTTACCTTTCACTCCTTAATTCCATAACAATTTTCACACATCCATTTCCAATCTTCGTAATCTTCGTATTTCTTGACTCTTTTTGGTTTATGGTCAAGTGAATTTCTCCCTCAATCAAATCTTTGTAGTCGTTGGGACGCCTTGATCTATAATCTTTGAAGTGCCCCAAGAAAGTTCTACTGACAACAATGTGGATCTTTTCAAAGTCAAAAATGAAGTAGTTCTACACAACAAAAGTTAAATCTAATTACTTACAGCAAAAAATAATTCAATTATTATGATAATGGGACAAAAAATAGTGCCTTGAAGTGAGAAATACATAGCTCTTGGTTAGATTCAGGAATAGAATCTCGACGACTATGTTGTAGTATAACATGATTTCACGCAATAGCACCCGTACTATTTGCAAACATCGCCGAGTGATCGCCATGCACTCTGAGCTCTCCCTCCCTACTAAAGACCGTCAACATTTCCTTTCTTGGCGACCAACTTAATAATGTGCTCATTCCGATTTTGTCCACGAATCCCAGGTGAAGTTGTTATAAGATCTTAAAACGAAAAATACCATATATATATATATATATATATGTATATATTGGAAGCATTTATTGAAATTTGAATTATATTTTTTAATACACGTCCTGTCGATTGGTCATTACCGGAGTGTTCATTACAAGAAAGAATCATTACCGGAGTGTTCATTACAAGAAAGAACCCTTTAGTGATGAGATCTTTTAGCGACAAACCTGGCATATAGCAACGACATGTCCTCGCAAAAGATTGTGACGAGGACCGCTTGGAAAAATCTACATGTATGGAGTCTACTGTCAGCGTCGATAATAAAATCTAAGAGAGCCCACTTTGGCGTTAAAGAATCATCTTTTCACGCCTGACAATATTAGCTAGTGCCCAAAAAGCAACTAGTGTCCACGCTAAAGAATTTGGCGGCAAGGGCCCAAAACTTAGCGCTAGAATATGCTAGCTATGCTTTTTATCGATGAAAATATTGTCATTAAAAAGATGAATTTCAATTTTGATTAAAATTGAAGCGGTTAAAACTGTGTAGGCAAAAGATTTTTTTGAGGCCATAACATCACTAAAAGTTTATTTTAATATGTCTAATCGAACAAATATTGCTTTAATTTACAGCGAAGACATTAAACTTTTAGTGAGGACATGTGTCATCGTTAAAAGTTTACTTTACAACAACCTAGCAACCAAACCTCTTTCCGCATATTCTAAACATCTCACTCTCTCTCTAGCCTCTTTTCTCTCTTTCTCTACCCTTAACCAGCCCCTCCTGGTGTCTAGCTCTGTTGCCGAGGAGCAACCCACTGCTGCCGCAGACGTTAATAAAGCCTTCGTTTCTTGTAGTTATTGTTAAAGAGGTTGTTCTTCTGTGGGTTGATCTTCAACCAATACAATAGGGTTGGGTTGATCCTCTATCGGAACGAGGTTGAACCTATGTTTCTTGGTGGTGATGGCGTATGCTGAATACTTGGAGTACTTGGCCTTGAAGAAGAGCATGGAGAATGTTGATCTCAAGTTGTGAACGGGAATGGAACGATAGTTTCTTCCTACTGGCCATAATGATCTTGAAACAACACAAAATAAGTAACATTAGTTAGTTAATGATAAAAAAATAAAAATAATCACATTTAAACAAAAAAAAATGTTTCTTGCTCAATTAATAATTTTAAAATTTTCTAAAATTAAATTATTACCAGACTTAAATTATTTCTCTTGCTCTAATTAATTAATTTACATGATTGTGTGCACAGTAATTGCCCAGAAAATATTAGGTACAATATTTTTCAATTTCATTATATCCCTTACATTGTTAGCTGATACAATTCGATTAGCTTTATTATTATACTAATCACAACTTAGCTATTACCCAAGCTGTTTAATTTAAAGTGATATTTTTTATATGAAATATTATCAAAATAATGTTTGATTGTTCTTAAGTATGTTTTCTAACTGATTTAATTAATGAAAAATAAAATAAAAACTCAAACTAGCAAAATATCAAAGAAAATTTAAAATCAAAGAAATGAATTATTTAGCGACTAAAAACACTTTTAGTTACCATATTTGTGACCGAAGAGGCTATTTGGTCAATGATTGAATATTTCAGCGACTAAATATGGTCACAAAAAGAGGTGATTTTGAATCTTTTGGTCGGCAAAAGTGATAATTTTAAGATAAAATTTTTAACAAACTTAAACTATATCTCTAGCTCCAATTAATAAGTTTACAAGGTTCAATCCATATTAAATGCTTAAAAATATTAGGTTACAAATTTTTTTTTTTTTTTAATTTCACTACATCCCTTATGCTGTTAGCTTATACAATATTACATTCCACTAATCGCAACTTAGCTTACGCACAAGTTGTTATTATTTAAAGTTGTATTTTTTATATGAAATATCATCAAAATAATTCTTGATTGTTTTATAATATGTCTTCCAATTTATTTAATCACTAACAAATAAAATAAAAACTAAAACTAGCAAAATATTAAAGAATTTAAAATCAAATGACATTAGTTATTTAGCGACCAAAAACACTTTTGGTCGGCAAATATGCCTTTTTGTGATCGAATAGGTTGTTTGGTCCATGATTGCATGTTTCAGGGTCACAAAAAGGTATTTTGCAACCAAAATTGATTTTAATTGTAGAAAGCGAAAAATTTAAAATTAAATTTTTACCAAACTTAAATTATATTTCTTGCTCTAATTAATAATTTTACATGATTATATCCACATTAAATGCTCAAAAATATTAGGCTACAATATTTTTCAATTTCATTACATTTTTTACCCCATTAGCTTATACAATTCGACTAGCTTTATCATTCCATTAATCACAACTTAGCTTACATGCAAGTTGTTTCATTTAAATTTGTATTTTACATACGAAATATTATCAAAATAATGTTTGATTGTTCTTAAGTATGTTTTCCAATTGATTTAATCAATGAAAAATAAAATAAAATGAAACTAGCAAAATATTAAAGTAAATATAAAATCAAAGATAGCAACCAAAAACACTTTTGGTTGCCAAATATGCTTTTCTGCGACCAAAAAGTTCATTTGGTCGCTGATTGTATGCTTTAGCTGCCAAATTTGATTGTAGAAGGAGGTGACTTTGTGACCAAAGTGATTCTGATCACAGAAAGTGTAAAATTTAAAATTAAATATTTACCAAACTTAAATCATATCTCTAACTCCAATTAATAAGTTTTCATGATTCTGTGCGCATTAAAAGCTCAAAAATATTAGCAATTTTTTTCAACTTAATTATAACCTGTGACCTTATGAATGTACAAAAATCTAAAAAAGCAAAATATAAATAAAATAAAATAAAAAATTACTGAAGATTAGTAAATATATATAACCATTTGCGACAAAATATGAATCGCAAAAGATATGAATCTGCGATCAAATATTTGGGCGTGAATTCTTTAATTTCTTGGTGCAAGTTCGAAATTTTTTTCACGCCAGCCTTTAGTGATCAAAACTTTTCAGTCGCTGAACAGTAATTTGGTCACCGAAAGCCTTAAATTTACGAACCAAGTTTTTTTGGTTGCCAATTGACCACGACGCCAACTAAAACTATTTTCCCACTATATTTTTTGCGACCAAATGTCTTTTTGATCGCCCTTTTTATTCTATTTATGTGTTTTGCCCTTTTTAGTGACCAAAATTTGGCTGCAAAAAACCGCTTTTGGTGACCAAACTTAATTTGGTCACCAATTTTTTGGTCACAGAAAATTAAATTTCTTGTATGTATAATTGAATTCATGAATTGTGTTTTTTTTTTTTTTATGTTTATCATTTTTTTAACTCGCTTATCTTTTTCTGTTTATCAAGTTATAACTTTATTTTCATTTTTTAAGTTGTCGGTTGCATACTTTAAGGTTTGCAATTAAAGTTTGTGTGGTAATTTAAATTTATGGACATAAGTTCTTGCTTCTTTTTTTTTTTTTAATTCTAGTATTTAAATTATGTAAACAAGAAAAGGGAAAAAAGTGTACAAAACCTCAAGCCCAATACCAATTGATCTAATCTAAATCCAAACAAACCTCAATCAGATTAGATTGGATGTAATTTTTTAAAAAACTGAGTTTTGATTAGACTAGATGTTATTTTTTAAAATAGGATGGATTATGGTGGATAAACACCCCTAATACATACATGTGTATTTATGTGTATCATATTAATGGTATGGCAACATATTATTGAATAATTGAACAGAATCAATATTTTGTAGTGAACGTGAATTTATTAAATACATCTAACCAAGACTGATGTCTCCTTTATAAAATAAAAAATAAAAAATCAGGTGAGAGATTCTCTCCAGAAGGCACAGAAATGAATAAATTAACATACATTAGATTAGCTACTGAGAATTAAATTTTAATTACTTATTTTTTATTATTTTTGCAATTGCCTACTGAAACACTCTTGTTGGAAAACCACACACGCATATTTACATACGACTATAAATGTATATATTTGCATGTATATGAGGAAAATATTAAGCAAGAAGATGATCCTTACTAGATAATTATAATTTTCCCACACGCATGTGCCATCATGTATACCCAACACATGGGTTGCATCTTCCATGGTACCCTCTAAATCTTTGTATAGATGGACTGTTCCTAATATTAATTTCTCAGGCAGTACAATTCTCTTTACGTATTTATCAAACTGTTTGAACTGCTGGTTCTTCTGTACAACAGTTTTGAGTATTTTTTTATTAAAAAAATATACAAAAGTTAATATTAAACAGAAAAACTTTGAAACTAAAGATAACCAAAACCAATGGAAAAAAAAAAAAAACTATAAAAAAGCAAAGAAATGACTTAAGAGAAAATTTAGTTTTTTTTTTTTAATTTTAAAACCCTTGCCAGTACGAACTATATATAACACTGTAATATTTTTTAAGGGAATACAGTAATATTATTAGATTCATTTAATCTCTGGTTAGTCCTTCATCAAATTTCTAACAATATTTCTGGAAGTACTTATTTTTCGAAATTGATCTTGTTGCTTTAAACTAGTTATGATATAAATTTCATACAGAATATGTCACTATAATCAGTGGAAACATCTTTTTCCCAAGAATATGTATGAACGACCATTTATAATGTAGGAAAATTTTTTATTATTTAAGATAATATTCAAACTCTGTGTGTGTAACTTTATTTTATTATATCCTAAAAAAAATATTTTATTCCTTAACTGTTTCGGGACCACCAACAACTTTTTTGAGATCGAATATTGTTGACTACTAATTGACGGCAACAATAAGATTCCTAAATTGTGCCAAATTGATCTTATTAGAAATTTACGAACTGAATGAAAGAAAATCTACGAAAACACACTCATGTTTGTTGCCTATCTATAACTTTCATACATTGTTTGTATTACAAACTATACATATATATGTATATGTGTATATGTGTATGTATATATAAACAAAATTTCAGTAACTGATATATAAAGAGGTTGGTACGTTCCAGAATAGTAATAAATTGATTTAATCGCTTGTTTAATCTCAATTGCTTAAACAGTGATATTAAGTAGTGTTAAACGAAATTTTGCCCTATCTTGGAGAGATATTTTCCATGTTCTCATATTTGTGGAATCCATGTGCCATTATATAAAAGTATATTAACTACCGCAATAACCACCTTCTCACTTTCAATAATTAAATATAGTCACAATCACCTGTTTGCTTTTAGCAATTTATTAATTGTGTAAAAAATATACCTATGTGTGATATAATATTTCGCACTCATCATACTCGTCTTTTTAAATTATTAGTATTCAAGTATATATGTATTAGCTATTGCTAAACACGTAATTTATCGTTCCTTCTTGATCAAGAGCTTATAGTTATCCCAAGCTTTCAATTCATATGAATAATCCGCTCATTATTTTATAGAAAAAGCATGCACCAATAGAAACAATCAGAGAAAATGAAGACAAATATAATATCCGCATAAAAATAAAATCCAACAAATAAAATTCAAGAAAGAAATGAAAGTAACATATAACTATAATGTACACACATCATACATTAAAAGAATCCAAGCTTTTAAGTGCTAAGAAGTCATTGCTAGAAGTTGGCTTGTCATCAGTAAAAAAATTTTGGTGATGATAAGTCGTTGCCAAAGATTCGTTGCTAAAAGTTTTTTAGTCTAAGTTTTACGACGACGTGTCACTATTTTGCAATGTCACAAACCAAGGTAGATGGCGTCATCAATGCTTTTTAACGACGACTTTTTTTAAAATGTTGTCGCTAAAAGTTTTAAATTTTTAAAAATTTGTAAATTTTAATTAGGGCAATGGTTTTGTGCAAAAAGTATTAGCAACTATTATGTCATCGTTAATAACTTTTAAATTTTTTAAATGCAAAAAATATAGATTTAATTGCAATTAAATGTTCTTGTTTTGAATTTTATTTTCAACTAAATTCTTTTGAAAAAAATATTTATGAAATTTGTAAGTTAAATAATAACTGAAATGTGAATAATTAATAATTAAATAATTAATGCAATAATAATTAATAAAAATCCTGTAATTAATATCAAGTAACATGACACAAAATACAACATATACTTTGTAAAATAAAATAAAACACACTACATGATCTAATGACATGTAATAAATAAATAAATAAAAATAGCACAAGTCCAATAATATACAAAATGTCTAATCACCTAATATTGTATTTTCTCAATCTTCTTCCTATTCTTCTTCAACACGAGGGACTATAGACGCCGAGGGTAGAGATATGTTGACAGTGATTTCAAGGTTGGTCTATTTGAATTAATTATCTAGCTCTATGTTGCTGGTATACATTTGTGTAAGTCAATTTTGCATCTTTGGAGACAACTGGGTATACCTAGACTTGGAACCAGAGGAGGTGGAACTGGAACCTAACTATCTCTAATTCAATCGAGGTCCCACTCTGGTTCGGTGACCTCTAGGCGTCCTCAACACATTTGCAAGTATGGCAATCTCGTTAATGGCAAGGGTTGAAGAGGCGGATCTAGCCTATGTCTCCTGCATTTGTCTATCTTGAACTATTTCGTGTTATAATTAAAAAGGAGGAAAAAATTATTAATTAACATACAAAATGGCTATAATATAAGATTTTATTTAAAGAGACGACTATAATTTACTTACATGTGTAGCCTTCATAGCCTCATTTGCTTAACCCCTTCCCTAACAAAAATATTGATTGTAGGGACATCTTGCAAGACTACTATTATTGACATGATTTGTTGTGATCTCAATGAATGTCATTAAATCGTCCTAATATGCAGGCAACAAACAATTCTTCAAATGTATCTAACTTTTGTCAGTCGACATCTTACCTACATTCTCCTCTAGGAAAAAATGTATAAACATATAATGCAGATGTATGCATGGAAAACTATTATCTACCTTCACTTCTCCTCCTATAGGGTAAAGGCCATACCCATCCAATATTGTAACTTCTGCATTTGTTACTCGTTCCACAACACCCCTTTCTTGTAGAAATTTTAGAGGCATCTGACCTCAATTCTCCTAAATGTGCCATTGAAGATCGCACACCTAGAAAACAAGGGAAGACAACCGAAACATTTATCACAAGGCATGAATGGAAATGAATAAAAACATATAAAATTACGATCCTATGATGTCTAAACATGACAATTGAAGAATTGGTGAGCCATTCATAGATTTTCGAATGGTTCTAAGGTTATTTTAAGATTGAAATGCAATATATGATAAGCAACAAACTCGTACACACATACGATACTTAGTGCCTACGTACTATGATATTAATTAGTAGTATGCTTGCCACCAAATTCTTGAATATCACTAGAATAATGCTATTCCATCTTATATAATTCTAGAATATCTTTGTCATTTTCTCCTCAAATTTTATTTAACTTTACGTAATTTTTCTTCGTATAAAAAATTTGTAATTTTGTTCAATAACTAACTAATTATTTATTAGTAATTGTCAACTTCTAATTATTATTATTACTTTAGAGTTTAAATAAATTACTAATTATTAACCACTTAAAAAAGCTAATTGCTGTCACTTAATTAGTACTTAATAAATGTTAACTATTATCAATTTTAATTAACAATATTCATTTTAATTATTATACAATCCTCCCTTAATTATTTATGATTATTAACTCATTAATAATTAAATAATACTTAAATTTAATTATTACTAACTTAATTACTTAATTTTAATTAATTAAGATTTTCATAATATGCTTGTTAATTTTAAGATTCTTAGTCAACATTAAAACTTAACTATTTTTTATTCCAAACACAACCAAAATAACATATTACACATAATCACATATTCAATAAAACTTGTTAACAAAACTGCACATTACACATTACCAAAATTAACAAATAATAAACCTATAACACAAAATCACATATAACACATAATATCACATTACACACTTTACACAAAATCACATAATCATATAACTCATAACTCACACCATAATCATATATTACACATATCGTATTCAAGTAACCACATAATCATATATTATACATAACATTATCAACAAACTAACAAATACTTAAAACTAACAAAATTGTTTGCAAATAAATTAAAAGAATAAAACCACTTAATAAATGTTAACTATTATCAAAATTATCAACCACTTAATAAATGTTAACTATTATCAATTTTAATTAACAATATTCATTTAATCACCACAAAACCGAGGTGATTAGAAAATGAGGATGTAGCGACAGTGGCGGATGGCAACGGCAGCAAGGATGACGAAATTGGCAGCAGCGGCACCGACAACGGTGGAAACGATAGCAGGGAAAGATAGGGGAAATAACGAGGGAAAGAGAAAAGAGAGGGAGCGGGGCGGGGTGGGCCTGGTTGGGGTTATTAGAGTAAGGGAGATGGCTGACAGTGACAGTGGAGTGGGGGCAGAACTTGGGGTGGTTAGGCAGAAGCAGCAAGTCAGAGGAGAGAAAAAAGGAAGGAGAGAGTGAAGGGCGGGTGGCAGAGGAGCAAACAAAGGGAGGCAGAGAGAGAGAAGAGACACGATGGTGGCTGGACAGTGCGTCAAAGGCGCAAAGACGTAGAGAGAGATAAGAGGGTAGAGAGAGAGGTTGGTGAAAAAGTGGGGTCATCATTATAAATTGTTCCAATGACGTTGTTTTAATAAACCCTGCTAAAATAAATTTTTTGTGACAAGAAGACTTTAGCGATGACACGTGTCATCATTAGAAGTCCAAAAAAAAAATCCTCCAACCGTGTAATTTTACCATTTAAAATTTTAATAAAAATTGAATTTCAACTTTTTAGTGACAACATAAAGTCCAGCTAGCACTACTAGATAAAAGTTGTTTGCCAATTACTGCAAAGATTTTCATGTCATCGCTAAAAACCAATTTTTCTAACAGTTTTCTAACGCGAACAGGTGGGGTTTTTATGCCAGACTCATGTCCTCACTAAAAATCTATTTTTTTGGTGCGTCTTCAATCACTTTTCACGGGATATTTTTCATGACTTTTACCAACCCTTAAAAATGAATAGTTGTTGCAGTATTCGTTATATATTTTTTAGCGATGACATGTCATCGTTAAAGGTGGACTTTTGACGACAATATTTGTTGTCGCTAATAGGTCGAATTCTTATAGCGAACAAAGAATATAAACATGGTATGTCCTATATCTAAGAAGGTCCGTGAGGCGATTAGCTAGGCTTTAGATTAATACTTGCCTTATATATGAATATATACATACACACATACATATATATATATATGTATATAGCAAGTTCATAAATATCCATATATAATTTAGTTTAATTTGAGATCACAATTTGGAATGCGAAATTTCTTTGTACAAGTAAATAGCCTTTCCTTGGCTATAACAGTATCATTTTTATTAGGTGTACTCCGCATATATATGCAGCTGGGATGTTTGGGATAATTCAAACCATCTAGTTTGAATTGTAAATAGTGTAAAATAAAAGTAAGTTATAGTGTAAAGTTTTCCATGTTATATAATAAAAACTTTTACTTTGAACTCTTCTGCCAAATACGCTTCCTATCTTAAATCTAAGTTTCATAATTATACTGTAGCCACAATGTTAGGCATATATTGCTTTTGTGATTAATACAATTAGACAATTGCAATAATTTACTTTACTTAGAGTCCAAAACTTTTACCTCAGGATCATGTCGTGCACCACTATTTGGCTATATATCTCTAGATGCAAAAGCGCATAATTTATGCGGTATGATGGTATAATATTTTGTCAAGGAATTGAAATAGTGAAGGGATTGATATTATAAAAAAACTAGACTTTTAATCATAACAATTTTTAACAAAATTTTTAGTCACAATATTTTTGTGTGGCTAATATGCAATTGATCATAACTTTAACTGAATTTTTTGTTGTTTCCATAACTAAAGTTTTGTTGCTAAAAATTTTAATCACAATACAAATTTAAATAAAATTGTGACTAAAAACACATTAGATATAACATTTTGTTGTTACTAAAAGGTTTATTAAAAACTATGATGACTTAAAGTCTAGTTTTTTGTAGTGATGATATAACGCAAAAGGCCTGAGGCTACGAGCACAGCTCAACTGCAGACAGTTTCTGTTAAGTTTAATCGATGCCAATATTCTCACTTTAATGTTGAGCGAACTATATACCTATACAAAAAAATACAAGATTCCGATTGATCAATCACACGATATTATTAAGTAATAACGGCTTCCAAAATGATGTTTATCTCAAAATGTCGCAAATCTGCTATTGTGGAATTTCTGTTGTAGTGAACATAAGATTCAGATCAACAATACACGTGTGTTGTGTATGTATGCATATGCATATGTATGAAGGCATGCATGTATGATCATGATATTCGCATATAATCCAATAATATGTATATGCCAACTATATGTATATACAATATATTTTCTTGATGCTGTAAAGAGAAAATGCCATGCAATAAAATACATTACCAAATTGGCAGTTGCATAATATATGAGTACTTAATTGTGTGTGTATGTGTGTGTGTCTTATTATATGTGAATATAATCTACTGGTTTGATAAGAGAATATTGCATGCATGTGCTGCGATAAATTAATTTCATATATATACTCTCAAACGAAATCTTTATACTTGAACCAACTTAGATTTTACATTATAATTTGTATTGACAGCTATATATAATGGTTTTATACACGAAATGGAGGTACTTGGGTAGCTAACTAGCTAGCTTGGGGGCCACTATTTGGACTCATCAATAGCACATGGCTAGCTGACTGGTAGGAAGTCACATTCTTAACTTTTTGGGCACTATCTTATATGCTTTCTATCCATCCAACTTTTTATCGATTGATTTTACAACCTTATACATGATAGCTAAGTCATCACTTTGAGGATCCATGTACTACACATAGTTTTAATTTATGCAAAATAGCTGAACTTTTAGATTATACATATTAATATTGCATCGAAACTATTCGTAATAAAAGGAAATATATATGTATAAGTAATTCGTATTTAGTTTTGTAATATATAGCTATCATCGCTTATCATCCCTATAATTCTACAAATTAATAGAATTGTTATTAGTATAATTCTAGAGATTACTCTCACATATTCGATATAAAGTTTGTGTATGTATCAGGAGATTTTAATATAATGAGAGTAAGAAAATGTCACATTTTTTAAACTTTTTAAAGTAGATATCAAGTTTTAAAAATATTTGTAGTAAATATTAGATTTAATTAAAACCAAATATTTTATATAACTAAAATATTAAAATATTTCTTTTATATCAATTTATTTATTTTCTTTTTTCTTTCCTCACGCTCTTTCTCTCTCCCCCTCTTCTACCGAATTCCTTCTTTTTCTTTTTCTTTTTCCCCTTTTTCTCCCCCCACCCCCCTACACACACACATTCGAGGCCAATGAAGGTGGGGCTAAGGCAGTGTCGCGAGTTACGACCTTGCAGCAGGCGAGGTTTGTCCTCACTCTTTGTGAGTGAACGGAGATCTGATTGACTTCGAGAGCTTGCTGTAGCCTGACGATGATGAGGCAATGAATGATGGCGATGGGTGATGAGGCGACAAATGACGGTGATGAGCGACACATCTCCTCATGTCTTTGATCCAATCTCGCTCGCGGAAGAATTTGTCGGCTTCTCCATGTATTCGGAATCGCAGTAGCCCGCCGAGAAACCTTCTAATCTTGTCAATCGAGTCATGTTGGCAACGGTCAGAGCCGGAGAGGACAAAAGAAGGATAAAGAAAGAGAAAGAGGAGAGAGAAAAATAGGGAGAGAGGAGAGAGAGAAAACCTTAGATTAAATTAGGGTTATTTTTGTCGTATAATTATTAAATTTGAACAATTAGTTCCTAAATGATGTTTACTAACATTGTATTTACCACCAAAAGTTTTAAAATTTTAACATTTCTCACAATTTTCCTAATATAATCAACTAAAGTAATTGCCGATGCAAAAATCTTCTAATTAATAAATTATTAGCAGTGGCAGATCGGGGACGTTGGGCGTCATAAATGGGCAGTTGCTTGTATTTGTCACCAAAGTAATAATATTACAAACTAAGCACATAAACCTTTTAGCAACGGACACATGGATCAAGAGAGGAATAATGTGAGATTATTTTAAAGTGAATAGAGAGCAAAGCTAGAATCATTAAAAAATAAAAAGCAATTGTCTGTGTTTGGCAATATCTATTCCAATGAAAAACTATGAATTGGAAGTTTATTAACATATAAACAACTCAGTGTTGTTGTGGTCATCCGTGACAATTCCATGACACTAGACTTTTTGTGTTCATGTAGAGATTAATTTATAAAAATATATAGCTAAAGGGTATAAAAGGGACCCACACATGCGCCCATATGTTGGTTTCTTATTGGCCGAACATAGCTAGACAGACAGTTTGATTTGTTTAAGGCAGATATGATCTTCATTTAAGAGATTTGCTAGCAAAAGATGACAACAAGAACAGATATTGTACAATGCTGTTTTATCTTGGCACATCCAATTCTCACCTGCAATGAACCGAGTACACAACTAAGATATTTCTAAAATCAAGCTTTTTAAATAAATCGCTTTGGGTGCTTTTCTTTTTTTCTTGGTTTCTTTTTCTTATATATATGTGTGTGTGTGTGTATATATGTATATATTGATTTTTTTGGGGAAGCTTCACGGGCTTTTCAACATAAATTTGACCCTTTCCCTCCTCTTTAGATCACTTGAAGATTTTCATATCACGTGAAACTCATGAAACAAAAAATATAATGAAACCTTCTTATGGTAGTTTAGTCGTCAAGCTTGTCTTATTGGTGTTGATATCCTGTCCATCTATGAAATCCTTTCACTCCTTGTTGAAAAATAAGTAATATACCAAGCATGAATCTCTCAATCATGATATTAGTTTCAGCAAGGATCATGACTTGTAATTATTAGTAAGGCATTTGACCAGAACATAGCTAGAACTATAAAATGTAACTAATTTTTAATTTAAATTTTATGAGAAAATACTATAGTAAAAATTGATTGAAACTAAATCTAGTTTCAACTACGTTTCTAAATGCCTTACATATATATATATATATATATATATGTTTGTATGAATTTTAGTATTTTTTTTCTTTGCTTAATAAATTAGAGTATGATACTTAGCAGTGGGATGTATCCTATTTTGAGAACGCAACCAGTTCAGTTTGATATGTTTTTATTCTGACACTAGTTGTTTTCTATTATAAATCTCTCTATTAAAAAATAGCATTATAATTTTTCAAAACGAGAAGACAAAATATCTCACTTGTTCATACATTATGCTTAATTGGTGATGATTTTTCCTTTCTTTGTTGCTTTTTGAATGTGAGACCATGAAGAAATACAAATAGCAAAGCCGAAGAATACATATCAATATACTTACAAACATATATGTATGTATGTGTGTGTATATATCTGATCTACAGGAGAAATCATTAAAAAATACTCCGAAGTCCAGTTTTGATATTCTCTCCATCTGTGGACATTACTCCCAAATACAAAGGTGGAATAGAAGAGAAAGATATATACCACCATATCCATCACTTTCATCCTTCTTTGTCTTAGTGTGGCCCTTGACAATGCCTCCAATTCCTTTGATGAAGGACCGGAACCAAAAGCCAAAAACCAAACACGATATAGTCACTAAAATCCAAGATGGCACACTCCATTATCCTCCCATTCCCTCAAGGGAGCATTAATGCCTTCATCTTTCATAGTGAATGCAACAAATACACATGCAATTAAATTTTTCTCTGCTTTTGCGTAGATCGATCACTTGATGGGGGACCTCCAACTACGACGCTTATTGGAGTTTTATCTTTTTGTACAGATAAAAAATGTACGGGCCGTTTATTATTGTTTTCAAAATATGTGAAAATATTTTTGTTTTGAAAAAATGAGAGTTTTTTAGAAATTCTCATTTTTGAAGTTTTATCTTTTTGTATGGATAAAAAAATTTACGGGCCGTTTAGTATTGTTTTCAAAATAGGTGAAAATATTTTTGTTTTGAAAAATGAGAATTTTTTAGGAATTGTGCTGAGAGTGCTTTTAAAATTTTTTATCTCAAAAAGCATGCGAAAACATTTCCAAAAATTTTAAGAAAAAAAACAAACGGTATTTTTTTGCTTAGATAATTATCATTCTTGATGTAATAGACTCAAATCTTACTCCATATAATAGGTCAAATATATTAATATCTATACACAATATTATTATAGACAAGCTCCCACAATTATTAGTTGATAATTTAACAAATGAATGCTTCATACTATCGGCATGATCGTAATATAAACAAATAGAAGTTGAGGATTAGTTTAATTAGTTAATTAATTCTTGAAGTGTAATTAATCATAGTGCAGATTATAATTAAGTTTGTATGTTGTGAGTTCTCTATGGACAAGCTGATATCACAACTTTGAAATAGTTGAGTACGAATTGAACTTTCATGTCTATATAGCTCAAGTAATTGGCGACTGTAATTAATGTTCGTTATTATTAGATTTGATACTTGTTAGTATTAATGTTCAATATATATGACTAGATTTTAATAGGTAATTCTGACTAGATATGGGTTATAGATTCAAAGACAATTGACGTGATTGGAACAAAAAATCACTTTACAGACAAAATACGAGCTAATTAATAATTTAGTTAATTAGTCAAGAACTGATGGGAAAATTTAATCCAATTTTTTTTCAAATAAAGTAATAGGGTCGGAATGTAGTGGCAGTATCATGTTGGGGGGTCATGGGTGGATGTTGATATAGAACAGCCCACTTTGTAGTCCATAGAGAGGGCCGTAGTGAGACTCATGTCATGTGTCCATGAGGACCATGATGGCCATATGTGAGAGAGAGAGAGAGAGAGTATGTGTGTGTGTCTAGAGAGAGAGAGAGAGTTTTGGTGTTGTATGTAGTATGTGTGTTGGAGGGTGAGCGTGTGGGGCAAGTGATGTGACCAAGATTTTGTGGTTGAAAGACAGTAGAAAACGGCCACTTGGGTGGGGTGACACTCCCATGAAAGCCCGAAGGTAGAGGAACGAACGCGTAGAGCATGGATTAATAATAAACCAACCAATTAGAGCGAGCATCACTAATATGTGATTTTCAACCTCCTTTTCTCTTGCATGTCAAACACACGCTCTCTCTCTCTCCTCTCCCTCTCTCTCGCTCTCTCTTCAATTCTTAAGCCTCATTGGTCCCTAATTCTAGGAGCTCCTCGTTCCCCCACCCACATGAGGTTTTTCATTTTTCATTTCACTTTTATAGATAAATTACTTACAAAAACACAGTTATTCGTACTTATGACAGTCACTGACTCTTTAAGTGCCATGAGATACTCAAGTTTTAAAGATCTAGTTCCTTCTCGTGTTTAGAGCACCAAGTAAAACAAAACTCCAAGTTAGGCATGCACAAGTACTCTACCAAATATGACTCTATTTTAAATGGTAAATTTATATACTTTTATTTTAATATAATTTTATCTATATTTAACATTCATAAACATGCACAATTGGTAATACTCTTAAGCTTGAAATAAAAATAAAAAATATATGTATACGAGTGTTCCATAGGAGGGGAAAGAAGAAATTTTAAACGCCTGTGTTATGTATGTCTACGGCAGCCCATATGCATAAATTTAGGAGAAGTCCTTCAAATTTGTATATTTCAATAATTCCGCAAGTGCCCTTTCCACAAATCCACCACGGGGTCTTCTTTTAGGTGTCTGAGGTGGACCTCCTCTCTAAACAAACGTTTCTTTTTCACTTCCCTATCTCAATTGCCCAACTCTATTTATACCCCATTTTCTCTCCCCATCTCTCTCCAAAATTCACACACTCTCTCTCTCTCTCTCTCTCTCTCTCCTCTAAGGAGTCAAACAAAAGAGAAGGCTCTCTCTTCTTTTCTCCACAGCAACAAAAACAACATTTTCCCATAAACGCATAAACGCTGAAACACTCCTCACAACCAAGGCTTCTCCTTCATTGGCACCCAACTCTAGTAGTTGGGTCGGAGTTCAAATGCCACACTCACTCTCCTTCTCATCTTCATTGTTAATGGACTTGGGCTTCTCATCAAGGTCCACCATAACCATCAAGAAAAAGCCCAATAGTACCACTACTAGTAAGAATGCTACTACTCGCTGCGCTCTTAACTCTCCTTCGGTGCATCATTTCCCAAAACAACCAAACAATCAGCCAGTAATTACGAAGGAGCCCAAAAAGACCAACCACCACCACAGCCAAGTCCAACCCCCCCACTGGAACCTCCTACAGAGAGCCGCCGCCATGGCTCTCAACGCGGCCGAGGGCGCGTTGGTCTCACGTGAGCGCAAACACCCTCTCCCTAAGACCGCCGATCCAAGTGTTCAAATCTCCGGAAACTTCGCTCCCGTAGCGGAACAGTCCGTCCACCGCGACCTACCCGTTACCGGCACAATCCCGGACTGCATTAATGGAGTCTACCTCCGAAACGGTGCCAACCCACTCTTCGAGCCGGTTGCCGGTCACCACTTCTTCGACGGCGACGGGATGGTCCACGCCGTTAAAATTGACTCCGGTTCGGCCAGTTATGCTTGCCGGTTCACGGAAACCCAACGGCTGGTCCAGGAGAGAGAGCTTGGCCGGCCGGTTTTCCCCAAAGCGATCGGCGAGCTCCACGGACATTCCGGTATTGCCCGTCTCCTTCTATTCTACGCCCGAGGACTTTTTGGTCTTCTGGACCACAGCCATGGAACCGGCGTGGCCAACGCCGGTCTGGTTTACTTTAACGGCCGTTTGCTAGCGATGTCGGAGGACGACCTTCCGTACCAGGTACGGATCACGGATTCCGGTGACCTCGAAACGGTTGGCCGTTATGATTTTAACTATCAGCTTAAATCCACCATGATTGCTCACCCGAAAGTCGACCCTGTTTCCGGCGAGCTCTTTGCGCTGAGCTACGACGTCGTTTCCAAGCCGTACTTGAAGTACTTCAAGTTCTCTCCCAATGGGGAGAAATCCCCCGACGTGGAGATTCCCCTGAAGGTTCCGACCATGATGCACGACTTCGCGATCACTGAGAATTTCGTCGTGATTCCTGACCAGCAAGTGGTGTTCAAGCTGGAGGAGATGGTGAGAGGCGGTTCTCCGGTGATTTACGATTCCAAGAAGAAGTCGAGGTTCGGGATTTTGCCGAAGAACTCGCGGGACGCTTCCGATATTCTGTGGGTGGAATCGCCGGATACCTTTTGCTTTCATCTGTGGAACGCTTGGGAGGAACCGGAGAAGGAGGAGGTGGTGGTGATCGGGTCCTGCATGACGCCGGCGGATTCGATCTTCAACGAATGTGATGAGAGCCTCAAGAGTGTTTTATCGGAAATCAGGCTTAATTTGAGAACTGGAGAGTCCACGCGCCGTCCCATAATCTCGGAGGAGTCGGAGCAGGTGAATTTGGAGGCCGGGATGGTGAACCGAAACCGACTTGGACGCAAAACCTCGTTCGCGTACCTCGCCATTGCTGAGCCGTGGCCGAAGGTCTCCGGCTTTGCCAAGGTAGATCTTTCCACCGGAGAGGTTAAAAAGTACTTTTACGGCAACCGGAGATATGGCGGCGAGCCATTCTTCCTCCCGAGGGATCCGAATTCGGAGAAGGAAGACGACGGCCACATCATAGCGTTCGTTCATGACGAGAGAACTGGGAAATCGGAATTGCAGATTGTGAACGCCCTGAATTTGCAGTTGGAAGCCTCAGTCAAGCTTCCTTCTAGGGTGCCGTACGGTTTTCATGGGACTTTTGTGGACTCAAAGGACTTGGCCCACCAGGCGTGAACGAAGAAATAAGCTAGTGTTTTTTTTAGTGTTGGCCGGTAAAAAAAAAAAAAAAGTTTGAGGTAAAAAAAAGAAAGAGAGAATATTTACCAGAGGGACATTGCAGTAGTACTGGTCCCCGGGTTCTCCTAGAAGAATTTGAAAACCCTAACAATCCTTTAGTTTTTGTTAGGTTTATGATCATGATTTTACTGTACTATAAGGAGGGATTTTGAGAGACCAGCTTGTAGCTTTTGGACAGTTAGCAGCGGTTAAGCTCAGCTGGTTTCTGTTTATTCTCTCCTTGTTTATTTTATTCTTTTTACTCTACACCAGCTTGTCTCATATATGATCTTTAGACTTTTCTATGGCGCTTTTTTTTTTCTTTTGTTTTTTTTTTTCCCCTTCTCACAGGCTGGAGATATAAACTCTATGCTTTGTACGTGGTGGAGTCATATATAAAATTATCATTAGATTAATGGCTATATATGATATAACGAAATTAGATTGGTCGGTTTTTTAATAGACTTTTTAAAATAAATTACTATAATGTTTTTAAATTAGGTAAATGGTCTGTCTGTGTGGCAAACGCAGACCTTGTTTTCTTTTATTTTAATAGAGTGGATCAGGTATTTTTTTAATTTAAAAAATTTGGGCTATTAACTTAAACTTTACATGTGTAAAAGGTTATTTAACTATATATCCTTAAGATATATATATATATATATATATATATCAAACATATGCAGTTTTAAAGGTTATAAATACAATATACAGGGTTATTATTATTTTTTTTTTGGTTTCGTAGTCGTTAAATGAACTTGTGTTCTCATCCAACAATGTTATACGCACTTGTAGCCTTGTGTATATATTTGATCATGTATATGCTTCTAATTTTGGTAAATTATGCTTAAAATCGGGTTGACCATTGAAAGTGTTGATTATGATAAGAATTTAGGTTTTTGCTCAAACATGAAGAATTTGATTTGGAAGATGCTAGAAGTAACTCCTATCTATTTTATGCAATATTGTATGAAAAAGAAAAAGATCACGAGTTATATATAATTGCGTGAAAATCATGTTATCGTCGCATTGTCGCCGAATAGTATCAAATATTTTGGGAGAAGATGATCAAAGCTCCATTCTTTCTCCAATTTTAACGCACAATAATATAAGTATAACTTTGAGGGGTTTGTTTTTTCCTTTAAGAGATTTCTCCGATTGCAATTGATTAAAAAAAAAAAAAAAAAAAACACACACACACACACACACACATTGGCAATATCAGATTTAATGGCTTCAATATGTAAACTACTGATGGGTATTCCCACAAAAAAGGACCCCATTTTCCCCTAAACTAGCACACTTTTGAATTTTTTTTAATTAATTTCTAATTTTTTAACAGCTTCTTACTCGATCATGTTTAACATCACATGATTTGATTCTGGATTACCATTCCTATGATATATATATATCTATATATATATATATATATGTATATGATTTACTTCTAATAACGAAGTTAAAACATAGATCTATATGCATAACTTCCATATTCGAATGTATAATAGCGTACAGGACGACCAATAACACCAATGTACATTTATTAACATATTTTACGCATAAGTAATATTTTAAAGCGAAAAAGTTATATATGCATCAATTTGACAAGAAATTGCTTAAACCTTTCAATAGATATTTATTCAAGCATAGAACAAAAAAAAAATTGGAATGAATTGACATAAGGCGACTTTACTGAAATTCCCTTTTGCCCAGAGAAAAAGAAAAATCCTATAACTCTTAGAATTATATGTTTTAGATAATTATATGTATGTATAAATATAAATATATATATATATATATATAATATTGTTGTGATTAACTACAAGTGCTTTTCAAAAAGAAAAAAATAAAGGTTTATTTTCAATTTTGTCTTCTAAACTATGCAGCTGGTCTCATTTTAGACCGTAAACTTTAAAACATAGCAAATCACACTCTTAAACTATTCAACGTGTCTCATTTTAGCTCTTCTGTTTACAAAACCATTTAAATATTAATGGACTTAAGCCAATAGTTCCACTTTTGTCCCCTAAACTATGCAATTTATCTAATTTTGACCCTTAAGCCTAAAACTATAACAAATTAGACCCTAAATTATGAAACTTGTCTTATTTTGGGTATTTAATGTTAAATATTAAGGGTGCGTTTGTTTCGTGGTTTGAATCATGGTTCAAATAATTTTGCTACAGTATTTTCTCTCGCAAAAATTTAAATCTTCATTCAAATTCTTTATTCAAATCTATGAACCAAACGAGCTCTAACAAATTTAGCCACACACACATATTTATATATCTGATCAATTAATTATAAATCGACAGTCGAGATTAAATCTTTTGTAATTGATTTCACATACCTCAAACATACAAATAGGGATTTCATAAACAAATGTACATTTTTGTTGACTTAAAATTAATATAGATTTTGAAAGTTTTTTTATTTTGAGTCCAAATAAGCGAAGTATTCTATATTATGCCATTTACCTAATTTTCAACCTCAAAATTTAGTCATAAAAATGACAAGTAAGTTATAGTATACTATCTACATGTCATTTTTGTTAGGTACCCATATGTTTTGTTAGTAATTCTTTTTTTACTTTAATTCATCTTAAACATATAATAAAGAAAATTTGATAAAAATTTTTGAGAAAAAAAGTAAAACTTTTAACAACAAAATTATATAAAAAATGATAAAACTTATATAATGGATAAACATAATTTAGATATTTTGACTTCAAAATATATGTTGAAAACATATATGGATCCAAAAAATCAAAATGGTCATTTTTTTTAATCCGTTAATTTTTAATAGATTTAATTATGGAAGGATCAAAATGGGACAACTTTCATAGTTTAATAGTGTAATTTGTTATAGCTTAAAGTTTAGGAATTAAAATAAAAAAAGTTGCATAGTTTAGGGGTCAAAAGTGAAATTATTGGCTCAATTCCATTAACATTTAACAGTTTTGTTAACAGAAAGGTCAAAATGGGACAAGTGGAATAGTTCAAAGGTATAATTTACAACGTTTTAAAGTTCAGGGGCTAAAATAAAACAAATTGTATAATTTAAGAGCCAAAAGTGAAATTAACTCAAAATAAAAATAGAACAAATATTTCGTCAAAGCCAAAACGGACCATGTATGTAATTAATTTTTAGATCAATAAATGCGCAGGTCCCCACTTTTTATGGATAATCTTTCATTGAATAGATATTTAGCATGATGAACATTACAATGTATAAAGATACAGAGGAAATAGTCTTTTTAAAAGTACTTTTAAAATAAATGACCATAACGTTTTAAAATTAGGTAATCAGTGGTAAATTTAAGTTTATTGAGTTTAACACTAATAAACTTGAGGAGTTTATCAGTTCAACTCAGTTTATCATTTATAAACTTATTGTGTTTATTAGAGTTAAACTTAAGTTTATCGAGTTTAACACTAACAAATTCGAGGAGTTTATTAATTAAACTCAGTTTATCAGTGATAAACGACTATTTGCTTAATTTTAAAAAGCTATAATCATTTATTTTAAAAAGATCAAAAAAATGTCGCCCAACCTACTGTCTCTAATATTATATATATATACACACGCACACTTGTATAAATATTATACATATATATATATATATATATATATATATTTCCCTTGCAATGAAATCGGTAGTATATCTCATATACGATTTTGATACATCAAAGATACTACTATCTTTAAAACTATTAGAGTAAATAAATATATTGCACATTGATTCTCTTTCAACTCTGAGAATAGCACTTCTAAATAAAATAATGTAGTTAAAAATTCTTTAAAAAGAATAGTTACTTATCAATCTTTTCAATTGGAAAGAGAGGGGAAAAAAAAAAAAAAGGCAAATAAAACAAAGGACGGAAGCAATATGTTTTAGTTACAATGTTTATCTACAACCACCAGAAGTTAAAAATTCTTAAAAAGAGTGCTTGTCTTGAATCAATTTTCAATAATCCGGGCTTGTTCTGGAGAGCTTTATAAAAGCACTTTTCCCTTTTTTTGAGACCAAGTTTCCTAATTTTTAAGTGTTTGATGCTCTGTCATATATGCTTTGAATTTTTAGAAGAAATTCCAGTCACCAAGTGTGGTTTTTCAATAAAAGGAAATCTTTTTAATATACTTTAAAACTTAAAGTTTCAAACAAACAAAAAAAATATTCACTCATTTAATTTTTTTGAAGAATATGATTCTTAATACTTATCAAAATTCACAAATTTTTGCTTACCTTTTCCTATGATATAAAAGCTTTGTAATTACCCAACACGAACCGAGTTGAATCGGAGCGAGTTGAGCGAGTCGGAAACTGAAATGAAATCGGCACAAAACCCAAAATACCTACCAACGGTCGGTGGCAGACTTTAATCTGAAGCTGTCCCGCCGACCATTGCAACATGGGCAAAGTATCATTCCCCTGGACCCCATCTATTTAAAGTCTTTTACACCAATAATATTGCAGCTTTTTACTTTGTCCTGGCCTTTGTTTTTGTTTCGTTTTTTTTTTTTTTTTTAACAATTTGAGGCTTTAATTCCTCACCCTTTTTTTTTCAAGAATTTATGAAATTATAGTTCTAAATAATTGTAATAACTTTCTCAAATTTCTGTTGAATGATTGCAAATTGTTTTTATCAGAATTCTAGGTTATGTACATTCCATTGAATGATTACCGTTTTTTCCCATTAACATTCGAGATTACTTTTGCACATATATATGTTTTTCATTTTAATATAATTTTAACTAAATTTAAAGAACATTTAAAGCTGTTCTTTGTATATAATACGGCATACAAATACGTCCACATGTCTACCCTTTGGCATATTTTTGTTTCCATAGCTTACCACATAAGTTTTTTTTTTTAATTTTATTTTCTACTTCTTCTTCCTAGATTTTGAATTGATAACTAGTATCATATAAATAAAAAGAACACTCTAATTAAGCTATCACTCATTTTTCTTTTCCAAAATACTATCATTTATTCACTTTTGTTGTTGTTGATTGTTGTTTGTGCTAACCATTGCGAATTAGAAGCCCACCTTCTACCCAGAACGAAAATATGTAAACGAAAAATTAAAAAAAAAACACATGAAATTTATAGGAGTTCATCTTTGATGTCAAAGCTACATCCATTTTTAGCCATTGTAGAATAATTTACTATGATAAAGAAGAAGTTTATAAAAGAAAAAATTACACATTACCTCTCAAGAAATTTTCTCTAGTCTTTCTATCACTCTAATTTTCTAAGATACATCACACACAAGAAAAGAATACAATCTATCTATTTATAGTAACAAAACAACCAAAAAACTAAAAACACACATCGAGCTTGGGACACATGAGCGATAGCGCCCTTCAACTGGTGCGCCCACACGAAATTTGGTTTGTGCTATGAACTTCTTCGCCTTGCTCGCGGCCATGGACTCAATGAGTGCGGTCGTGCCCCTTATGTGACTTTGCGTCACGACACAGCTTTCTCTCCACAGGGGCACTAGTCAAAGCTTCCAAAATGCCTTTTTTTTTACCTTGTTTTTTCTCCTTGGCTTGCTCCTTTTTAGTAAAATATTGAGATGGGGCAGAGGGAGTACCTTATTAGGAAGGTCGATCCTTATAATTCTCTGCAAAAGGTGGTTATTCGAAAGACGTTGAATTTGGTTTTACACCTCTTAGCACTAATTAACTTAGTTAAGATGAGCTAATTTTCCCTAATTATCAGAGTTATATTCCCATTATATTTTAATATATATGTGTGTAGCCAAGATTATATCATTTCCAAATTGTCATTGTTTATGAAACCAATCAACTAAGTTTTTAGCTAATCTTTTTAATTATTTCTTGAGGATTCATCGCCGCATTCTCTCTTTAAGGAGTCAATTAAGCACAACAAATTGGACATACTGTTCAGCACATGAAATCATGAAATATAGGAAAGTTCAAAGTCCATTTTCCTTATTTCCGCAGCAAAAATTATACGCATATTCTTATTTTGCCGGAGAATCAATATTGGCCATAACTTTATGAAAGGTACTTTAGAATATTTGGGCAACGACAAGCAACAGCAGAGTGGAGGTGGGGAAGCGTAAACAAAAGTCCTACTTAACTTTGTCGTATAATTTCCAAAGGCCAAGTCTAGTAGCCAAAAAGTTCAGCTTAGAATTAATGGACCTGCTATGTTTCTGTTGTAGTGATTATTTAACCCCACTTTTATTTATTTATTTTCACTTCTTACCGAATCATTTTAGGAATTCAGTCACAATAATATCAAATATCCGCCAAAGTTCATCAACAGTTTTCTTCTAATTTTGTGACTACGTACCCATATAGATTAACGATTCCACCACAAATTGTAGAGTTGATTCTCTTGCTCTCGATTTAAAAAAAATTATTTTCTTCTAATTTTCAAAAGAAGCACTTTCTTATCAACTCTTGAAATAGCTTAATAAATAACTCGTAATAATTATCACCATTGTTGAGCTCACTCTCGTCTTGTTATGTGACAACAAGGATGAATCCCACATGATGAACTAGGAGGTATTATTCTTTCTTTTTTTTTGTTTCCTTATTGACTTATTTATGTGTGTCTGAGTTAGATCATGACAAGGGAAACGATATACACATGCAAAGACAAGAGTGATCGACCAGTCAAAAATTTGTACCCTAATATTCCATCTAATATGGCAGTTATAACTTTATACATATATATATATATGTATTATGTATGTATATATATAGTTAAACGCGACGTGATATCGACCGTATGAAAAGAAAAAGAACATGGACAGTGTGACACATGTGATCATTGTTGCTTTCGAATCCCCACATAGTTTTGTTCAGGTTCTTGCACGTGAAGGGCTTTTGAGGGATAAATTTTGATCCTTTTACAACATTGAAATAATTCTAAACTCTAACTAATGTAGTAGGGAATAAAACTGTAATCCAACTATACGTTATTATCTTCATTAATATGATTTCATCTAGCTGTTCATGAATGATACCATTGTCAATTTTAATTTTAACAAAAGGGAAAAATTATAAGAAATGTCATTTTTTTCACAGTTTATTGTAGTAAATATGAAGTTTTGAAATATATGCAGTAAATATCAAATTTATTATGTAAATAATCTATTACCTTTTTGTTTATAATGTAAATAATTTTTATTAAACGAGTTTATGGTAAAAATAATATATTTACTTATTTGTTTACAATGTAAATATTTCTTATTTGTGTAATAAATAAGTTATTTATATTGTAAATCTAACATCTACTATCAATATTTTCGAAACCTGATATTTACTTCAAAAAGTTTCGAGACTTTTCCTTCATTCTAGGCCCCACTCTCCCCTCCCCGCCCCCCCCCCCCCCCCCCCCCCCCCCCCAAAAAAAAAAGAAAAAAAAGTAGTCGAACATTACTGAATAATCCACCGTCCTTTCATGCTAGTTATGGGTTTAACAACTAAAACTTAAAGAATATGACGGAATTGTAAATTCAATCGTGGATGGTTTGAGTAATTTTGAAGCCTATAGATACAACTTATACATGCTGATCAAAGGCACTAACCTCTGTACGTAGTTGTAACTCCTTTAACATTTTAAAATATTAAAAGGATCAATTAGGCAGTGGAAACAATTCTTTTAATTGCGTGAAATCGAAAATGGAAAAAAAATAAAATTAACGGCAAAGTTATCAAAAACTATTCGCTTGTGATAGCATATTCATTTAATAATATTATGTAACGGCTTATAACTGCCCACAACTGTGAGGCCCACTTACTATCATTTCTAAACTCTATACTATGGTGCATCATAACTATATATATAAAATTTTCCACCACCATTAGTGCTAAACTTTATTCATGTAAACTAATTATGAATATCAAAATTTTCCAATTTTTTTGAGTAATAAAAATTTTCCCATAATTAGTTTTCACAACTACTGCATAATTAATTTTCACACGCTGTATATTGGTATGGTAGTAGCTAGCTAATTCGAGTTCAATAAAATCAAAGCCAAAAATTTGTTGGACACTTTAGACATGTGTGGCATGTTACATGTTCTAGCTAACGTACACACACACATATATGACCCGGCAAAGGTAAATAATTATTCCAACATATATCATGCCGGGTACGTGAGTTTTTGCAGAAAGAACACCGACCATTGGTACTACAGCTACAATAATGCACTATATCTGCAAACTCTCTCTCTCTCTCTCTCTCTCTCTCTCTCTCTCTCCAGACGATAATTAATTAGTTAATAAGATGGGAGACAGCATCATGATAAAGTTTATGTTTTACATTGAAACGGCCCTATAATCAAGAAGCTTTATTTTGGACTTGGTTCGGGCATATGGATCGTCTTGTACACACTTATTTCTATTCTCAGCTTCTTGTGTTGAGCAATTATTTTTGGTACTTTTGTTCCATTATTGGTTCATGATTGATTGATGGACTGGGACATCCTTTCTCTTTTGTATGTTGGATAATCATATAGATCATGTTAGATCATGTTAATTAATTATGAGTTTACCACAAGATTATTATATTATGAATCGACATCAGATTGATTTAACAGTTTCCCATCTCAGAAATATATGATGTGGCTGTACACTTTAAATTATTAGTGAAAACAGAAAATTGAGCGCTTTGCGAAGTAAGGATGAAATTAATGTCAATATGAAGAGATTGTGACATGGACAAAGGATGGTGAAAATATTAAGAAGCGTGAAAAGTGAAAGAAGTAAGAATGAACGATATTGACCGCTCTTTTTAAGCTGTAGTTTTCAATAGGAGCGTAATAAACAATTGGTTTTTCGGTACTTTCAACACCGAATTGCCAATTACCACGTTAGTACTGCTTTCAGTCACGCACCCGGACTGCTGGCAATGAAACATGCAATGATATACGTACATCTTCAAGTCACTGTTTGATATTAGTCATACGTATGTCTACCTTGATTGAAACGTACGCGGTGACAAGTGAGTTTTTCTTTTCGTAAATTTATTAGAAATGTTCTCTTATCTTTATTGTGAATCCATTTTAGTCCATCATTTTCAAAACGTCTCAAACTCTGTTTTAATTTTTAAGAATATCTGGGAGCATTAGTTAGAACTAATTAGTTTAAAATATTATAATATGTAAGAGTTTTATACTATAACTGACTTTTTTCTTGACAATATAGCATCTAAGAGCCTTACAATATAGCAATTAAAATTTTTGGTTGAAACTGATAATATCAAACACTCTATTAATCATTTTTATAGGTTAAGCATTAAAGAAAAAAAACAAAATATGAGTAATATTTTATGATGCACCTGTTCTTTACTTCATTTGTAAAATATACTTTTTTTTATCAGCAGTCCCTGCATATATTCTTTCATCTTTTTTCCACCAAACTAGCTGCATAGATTCTTTCATCTTTTTTCCGCCAAACTATTAATATTGATATATGTTTCTTAAATTCTAGAAAATATATTCAAATCTTCCGCCTATATTTATTATTGTCCAATTTTTCCATTTAAATTGTCTCTCCTTTTTTTTTTTTTTGCAAGGTAACAAATTTATTTGGTAAGATCTCATATATATAAGAATGGAGATATCGATATTCATGGAAATACCAGTACTTAAATTTTATGGAAATGATGGAAATATCGATATCTGTAGAAATTGATGTAAAATATGAAAAGTCATCTTAAAACACTTTATTTTTAAATGAGATTTTAAGAAACTCTAAAATTATTAATAATACATAATTTGGATGAAAGTTCTCAACCAAAATACTATAAGTATGTGATAAATATAGATTATAAGAATTAATCATAATATGATATATGATAAGTATTTGATCTCAAATTAAGTAAAATAGTTAAAAGTCAACCTGATACAAGTACTTTACATGCATAGTTTCACAGTTTGAATACCAGAAAGAGCTTCTTGTAGGTACAATGGCATTTTGTATAAACTCTTGGTTTAAACAATGTTGATACTAAAACATGGAGTTTGAATAGTTTCTTACATAATTGCATATCACTTGATCCCTGCCTACTACCTCTCCATGTATAGCAAATTGTGAGTTAACCTAATTGCTAAGAAGTAAGAAGCAATAGCAAGTTCTCCATATCTTCAATTCTTTTTTAGTTTTATTACCCACAGATTTGGTCATTCTATTATATAAAGCTCGTCATGATTTAAATGACTATGGACTACATGTAAAAAGAAAATAAAAAACATAAATTTTATAACATTGAAAAGTAAATTTATGAAAGACTACATTAAAAAAAGTAAATAAAAAGACATGAATTTTACAACATTTAAAAAGTAAATTGAAAAATAAGTATAAAGCACGGATATTTTGTCAATAATTCTGCAAAAAATTTCATAAAATTTCCCAATACTATGTCATTTAACACTATAGTTTTTACAAAATCAATATTTCTATCAAAATATCGATGTCTATGGATATTTCTATGAAAATGTTGGATATTTTGCAGAAAGAATATGATACCTTATTTCCATATCAATACTTCTGAAATACGAAAATTTTCATGAAAACATCAGTGAAAATGTCGATTTTTCAATTCTTATATGTGTGTGTGTGTGTGTGTGTGTGCAATTTGATATATTGGCTTGCTTTTCAGTTGTAGCTTCAAAAGATGACCATAAAACAAGGTTAAAAAAAAGTGGTACAAAAAAATTGAAACATTTATTACTCTTCAAAAGGTTTTAAAGTCTCACACGTTTGTCCCATACTAGATTCACATGAATCCTAGACATGAGAACTGGAAATCCAGTAAATAATTTACTTGAAAAACTATTCAGACTCTATATCTTGGTATACAAGAGATATGTAATTATACCTTCGCTTGAATAGTTTAAACTTTGTGGAGTTTGAATAGCTTCTTATATAATTGTACATCATAAACACCTGTTATTTGTCCCTTTGTACTTAATTGTCTTCTCTGCCCATCCCATCATAGATGGAACTAGCACTAGTCGGGGATAATCTTTCTCCTTAATGGACGGCTTAAGCGATTTTGTTTGTATTTTTACTAATTTAAATAAAGTTTCTTTATTCAAAAAAAAAAGAGAGAGAATGACCTGATCAACAATATTTTACTCAAGGAACTGGAAGAAAACCCTAGCTAGCTAGATACTAGCTACTCCAAATTTTTTTTTAATTTTTTGATATAAGTTACTAGTCCAAAGCTTATATATATAGAGTTTAAGTCAATTATAACAAGCTGAAAAGAAAGAGAAAGAAAGGACATTAACAGAGTGGTTGGCTAACAAAACAGTGAAAAGCTCTCACATGGTATAGTAAAAAGTTGCTATAGTGTAAAGCTCTCAAATGTATAGTGTTTTTAACCAAAATTAATTCAAACTATTGATTCTATCCATACGTCCCAAACACCCTATAAATGGTAGTGTAGTCTGAGACCGACAACAACCGCCAACGGTATGTGCAGTTGTTAGTAGAAGATAGACGTTCGAGGGGCTTGTGACAAAAGGCCGAAATCTCAGAGATTGGGAATCTCCCTACAAGTCACTACTAGAAATTTGAGATTATACTACCCTTATTTAATGACTTTTGATCAAATCGGGGCAAACTGTATAATGGTATACCTCAAGTCATAGCTCTATACTTAATTCTTTATTTTTTAAATCTAAGTAGAGTTGTAAGGTGCTTTCAAATAATTGAGTGCATTGTTTTTCATTGTAGTTTTTTGATGGAATATTGTGAACTTCAAGGTAAGATGTACAATTTCGGCTTCATATCCCTAGCCATTGTCTCAAGTGTTGCAAGAGACCCACAGAGTGATATTAGAGAGCGCGCCACGTCACCCTCCACCTATTAACTCAAGCACCAAGGGAGAAATTATTCTTTGTGCTATACAACGTTGGAGAACATTGGATGTTAGCACTTGCTTCACCTTGGAAGGACCAAATATATTGGTTTGATCCCTTTAGACACCTACCATGTGATGATTTCATATCACTCACAAGATTGTAAGTATCAATTTTTCTTATAAAATGAGCTATGTTAAGTTTACATGATTGTGTTTATTAATTAATTTTAATCATGACATATAACTAGGGTGCTTAACGATTGGAAACTTCAAGTAGGAAGTAGTGTAACATTGGGACCGAACAGAACTCTATATTCCAAACGTAAGTGTCCAAGACAACAAGGAAACATAGAATGTGGTTTTTTATTCTATGTTTCATGTGGGATATGATTAATAATGGTATACAAGCGCTAGCAAAAAAGTAATTTCATATTCATACGGATATAAATGAAGTTAGAATTAATTGGGTATAATTTGTAAATAGGTATGTCAAATTTAGATAAAGATAGTAGATAAATGATTATCAAAAATAGTTCGAATGTAATTGATTATGTAAAGATTGTGTAATTCTAATATACATATTTTTTTATGCAATCAGGGCCTTGTAGTAATGGATAACACATGGGAGTGGCCATCTCATGGGAAATCAAAAATTTAGGCAATTTTTTTGTGCACGACCAATTTTCTATGACGGTTTTAGCCAAAAACCATTGTGGAAACATAACCTTATACGACTGTTTAAAAAAAAAACCATAGTGTAAACTTGTGGCATGCCATGTTTCCACAATGGTTTTAGCTAAACACTGTCGTGGATATTTTATCTTTCACGACATTTTTTCAAGAAAACCATCTTGTAACATCTTCATTTTCATAATGGTTTCTACAAAAAAAAACGTCGTGATAGAGGCCCCTCAAAACACCTAAAACTGGTGCCTATACAGATATTTAACTACAATAAAAAACCATTGTGAAAACTCAATTTGGTATTACAACAGAGGTTTTCATGTTGTGAAACCATTGTAAAAGTTCTCCATGATGGTTTAAAACTGTCGTGGAAGGCCCAATTTGTAGTAGTGAGTGCGTGCAATTTGCAGCCACATGTCTCCGTTTCTCATCCCATGTCCAACAATTCAACCCCTGACCTCGCCCTCACCCAATTATATTTAGTGGAGCACACACGTATATATATAAAATGTGTGTATGTATGTGTCCAGTGTTTTTCTATCTATCTTGGAGCCAAAGACAGTGGAGATTTATTATAAAGAATAGAAGTTTATATAACAATAATAATAATAATATATTTATAGGGTCGTCCTTAAACTCTATGTGGACCATGACGAGCCGCATGATGTGTACTTCAATTATACAATTTATAGGGACCAATTATTCTCCCGTAGTATAAATATTATAAGTTTTATTTTGAGTTAAGCGTATTGATATCCTCTGAACTTTAACTCGTAGTAGGTGATCATATACCAAATTCAGTCATTCAAGTCTCTGACAAAACATGTTGCCAAGCATATATGGTGATCAGACAAGAACATAAAATGCGAAGGGTGCTTAGCTAAGTAGGGCGTTTTACCTTCTTGTCTTTTAACAGTCTAAAGCATTGCCATGCTATATATAAATATTAACTTAGGGGTGATAAAATTTGAACTTTACACAACGTGATGTAGATTATTCTCAAATTATTGTTGGATTATACTTGCAATCGCCTGCTTTATTAATCTATCAGGAAGTTCTAACTATAAGATGCTTAAAATATAATTGGACATAGAATACCACGCTTTGGATTGATTTTCAAATGGGAGAAACTCGATAACAATACAAAGGCTCAAAAGTAAATAGAGTTAATGGTTTTAGAATCATGGGATAAAATAACAAATTTGCATAAAGTTGTAATCCCTTATAATAAATCCAAATTGGTTTATGTTACATTCTGGTTGTTTAAATTGAATTCGCCTTTTCCGCAATGTTGTTTAAAAAATGAAAAGAGAGGATTACTAACAGTATAGGACAAAAGGACATTCATCTATATTAATATCCCTTATCCTCCCTATCCTTGACTAAGTCCTCCACTCACATTTTTTTTTTGAAATAAAGTAAAATTAAAAGTAATGTATAAACCAATCACGTTAGGAGCAAATTAAAATTGAAACATCCAGCGGAGGCACTCTAAGGTTGTTTCTAATCTTGTTGTTTTATGGATTTATTCCTTTCTTCATCATGAATGTTCTTCATCATCAATAATTATTACTTACTATAGAGAAATTTCATACAGGAAAAATAGATAAAAGGCCTATTGTTGACTATCTTTTTAAATAAATAACTCAGCTTCTTAAAAATTAGAAAAATGACCAAATTTTTTTAAAATTAAGAAAATGGCCTTTTTTTTATAGTCGTACATCATTGATAAACACTAGTATATCACTGATGTATATCATTGATTAACATTAGTACATCCCTTATTAACTATAGTTTATCACTAATAAATTAGTTTATCATTATCTATTAATGATTTATCATGGAGAAACTGATAAGTTATAGTGAATATATAAACTACCAAGTTAATCAATGATAAATTGTAAATGGTATATCATGTACTGTAGTTATTAATGATGTACATTGATGTACTTCAGTATGTTAATGATATAAAAGAACGACAGTTTTCTTAGTTTTTCAAGAACCTCGGCCATTTACTAAAACAAAAAAAAAAGCTTAAAATGGGTCATTTACCATTATATTCCTTTCATATGTACACAAGTGGCAATATCAGGTTGTACACGGTGTCGCTTGCTTATATAATATATATTAACAACACAGAGATAATTTCTCTTCCCTACGTCATATTCACGCTTATCAAATTCTCTCTCCTCTTCTCACAGCTAGTCACTAGCTGGTCTCCTGGAGAAGCATCATTTAATTACATGATTAACTTATTAATTGGCTAGCTTTATTAATTATATTACCTTTACTTTCGTCATGAACTACGCATATAGAGCCCACTCATTTTATAATTTGAGACTTCTAGTGATGAGAGGGAGGGTAGGGAGTGGCCACTACTAGTTCTTCCATTATCTTTGGATGAAAAGATTACCCTACTTTTCGTTATGTAATGTTCTAAGGATAAGCAAAGATAAACCTAGAAAATGAAACCCTAATTATTAGAAGCCTCTCTTTATTCTCTATTAATTAAGTGGGCATCGACGAATCATGAAGGGGATTAAACTACTCAAAAGAAATACTGAAGTGTGTCTTGCTTTTGGTCGGTCAAAAAACATGTATAATATATTTCTCCTCCACCTAACATTGACGGTCCAATTTAATATTATCCATACATTTAACTAAGTACATTTAGGACAAAATTATAAGTATCAAGCAATATATTTTGCTGTTATGTAGACGTATAATATAGTGTATTCTGAGTTTGATCACTAAGAACGTACATCATCAGCAGAAATACTATTAAGCGCTAACCGCAATTCCATGATTTGTAATGGAAATTTTACAACCGCTTTTTTCCTTTATATTAATCAATTCTACATGTAGCTAATTAATATAGAACTAAAATAAATGTGGTGTTATAGTGATAGTGATATATATTATAAGACAAGAATTGAGTATACATTGCCGATGTGAACGACCAAATAATTTGGAATAAAGATAAACAGATATATATAAATCATGAGAACCACATTCCCTTGACCAATTATTAATTCATTGTAAGTTACTCTCCAAAATCAAATGGGAAAAGTAGATAACGACTAAGAATTAAGTTCATAAAAAATTGTGGAATTAATAGAAGAATAGACTAATGAAGGTGTTGCATTTACATTTTTTCTTTTTGAATCATTTACGTATTTGTGTGCAAATACACATCATATCCAAAAGAATAAAAAAAATAATTTGAATGATACTTTAAAAATACAAATAAGGATAAAGTCAAATGCAGGTGAGACACACTGTCATATATGAATATATCAATGCTTCCCTTTTCTATACTTCTTCTTTTTGGTGGGCAAAAGGGGTCTCCGACATTTAATATATAAGCCAGAATGGAAACAAAACCAAACAGATAACGCTTATTGGATTATTGATTAGGTTTCCTCGTGGAATAAGATTAGCTTTCAATAACTAACACATAATTAAACGCTGTAATTGCAGATGTCGACTACGCAATTTGAACGTAGATATATTTACGTGATAAGACTAGCTAGCTAGCTGAAAAATTTACTAAATTCAACATTTCCCTATTAAATTAAGTCATGCCAATAAACAAAACTTTATATATGATTGAAATAGGGATAACTAAAAAAGCCTAGCTCTTCTACTTTAACAGCTAGCTTTCCCAATATATATATATATATATAAGCTGTTATATGCATTAATCTGACAATGTTGTTACCGAAGGGCGGCAATTTAAAAGCCTAGAGAGAAAAAAAAAACTTCCGAACTCCAAACAAATTAGACACAAGGTGTGCAAACAAAAGGGATTTTCCTTGTCAACGATTTCACCTCTAGAATTGACTATAAATAATATGTAATAGTAATAATTTCGTCTTTATACGAGATACAGACTACAGTCTTTTACAAACGTACGTACATACATACAAACATATATATATATACACACACATATATATAGTTATGCATGCACATATATACACACGATACGTAAGTCATAATTTAATATTTAACATAATGCACTACGTAAGATCTAGCACTGTCATCACTGTCATTATCATATGTGATCCCCCCACCTCATCATTATAAATTACCTTCAACTTTTCATTTCGGAAAATAACTCTAAATTTTATTATATACAGTCTTATATATATATATATATATAAGCGAAGAAACTCCCAAGGGCTTGGAAAAATATTGGAAAGGACAAATATACGTGTAAGTATGAAAGTAAAGGTGTAACGTGTTTAATCCGCATAAAGCCACGTTACACATTCATATCTTTTTGCCTGAGGTATGTGAAGATTGACCCCCCGAAATCGGGCGGGGCAAAGATGTTACAGATTTTCACTCAACATAAACAAACAGGCAAATTGACGTTACACTTGATGCATGCATGCATATGAATAGTAATGTGGGAGATGGCCTCACATAGGAAGGAAAATAAAAATAAAAATAAAATTTCCATAAATAAACTGGAACACCGCTATGGCTTTGCATATACGCGCGTGATTTCCTACTACCAATCTATTGCCACGTGTACTCTCATTAGCGAAAAAGAAAAAAGCTTGTGCCACGTGTGCATTATGATCGGATTCTCCTGATCTCTATGATCCTGATCTTACCAACTTATATTGAATTATATATTTTTAACTGTCAAGATCTTTCGCGATAGTACTCTACATTTAATTGCTCAATACTTGCAGGGGTAGCTGTACATATGCATACATGCACATAACAAGCACGCATTTTACAAATAAGATTCAGTATTTAATGCCTACTTGCAAGGAGCACATAGGTTGACACTTGTTAAGGAAACGGAGAGAGAAACTGGATTAGAGAGATTAAGCACATCTCAACTTGGTTTAAATTCAACAAGCAACTAAGTTAAGTCCTATTTTTATTTATTAAAATAAAAATATCAGAATCTAGTCAAAAAAGCAAATAAACAAAAGAAAAATGTAGAAATGACGACCCCATAGAGAGAAGGCAAATTAAAAAAACCGAAGTTTAACAAGTCTAACCATTTTTATTTATCAAAAGAAAAATATCAGAATCTAGTCAGAAGAGCAAATAAACAAAAGAAAAATATAGAAATAACAACACTATATAGAATGGGCAAAATAATAAAAAGGAAAATAAACATATGACTTTAACTGAAAATTTAAATTAAAAAATATAACAACTTGGATTCATGAAAAGTTTATTTAATTAAAAAATAAATATGAAATATGTGAAAAGAAGTTAATTTGATTGAAAAATAATATGAAATAATAGTGTTAAATCAATAAGTACAAAAACGTGGCAATAAAATTATTCAATATTTGGTTTAAAATGTTGAAAAGGAAGGGAGGGCTTAAATTCTAAGTTGGGCAACTCAGCATTATTTGAATTGTCGGTTTAGTTCCAACCAAATGCTTTACTAAACACAAATGCAAAGTATGATGACCGCTTGAACTAAGTTGAAAGTGTCATGACCCAAAACCGAGAGTAGTGACTTAGTTAAAAGAATTATTTTTGAAGATCTAGAAAGCTAAAGCACTTGGAAACTATAGTGGGGCCCATAAATTTATAAAAACATTTCAAAATGCTCTTGAGTCTTAAATGCTAAATAAAAAGATAAAAAATTAAAATGAAAATATACGAAACTTAAATGAATGCTTATAAAATTAGTGAAAATGCAGCTATACAACTTTAGTTGAAAATAAATAAAAATAATTTCAAATAACAAATAAATAGAATTTATAAAAGTTCAATCCTCTATTGGGAGCATTCAATTCCATGTATCATCAATGCACCAATGAAGATTTTTGAGAAAAAGCGCCAACGAGATAATGAGAACACACAGTGCCCACTAGGAAATCCATTACCCACCTCTCGGTTTTTTCTTACTATTATTACACAAGATTCTTATATAGTTAATAAACGAATTTTTCATAACAATATAAAAATTTACTGATTTCTCACTTTATCAAGAAAATAAAAAATTCCAAAATCTATAATTCGTTACTCAAATTCTTCACACACGTCCTGGGTTGTTAGGAAGGAAAGGAAATAAAGAAAGGCTACAAAAAGTTCCATCGTGCCCCAAATGAGCACTCCATGTCCGTTGTGCCACGAAGGAGCACCCCATAATAATGGCCATATAACATAGACGGTACCATGATATATATGTCAGTTATGCCCAACAAATAAGTGCCCCATAGGATGTAACTTTGATAAATACTTTGGATGGCCTTAGAAATTGTCCAACGGTGCCGCGTAAGGTCTCAGCATTTATAGGATCTAGTTATAACCCATCTGACTTTTAAAACCTCATTCTAAATCATTTTATATACGTTAGTCAGTTTTAACGAAATTTCGACAGCATAACGACTTATTTTTCTTAAAACCAAAATTTTAAACCTACAAGAAAACAATTTACAATTACATTGTGGTGCACCTTAACTACAAGACGCACCACCTAGAGCAATTATATTATATCACATAACAAGAATACACTCATTATCATTCACCATTCCATCCACATCAATAATATCATTAAAAAAACTCCATTTTCAAGGCCAAGCTCATATATCGTACTATTGACCCAAATCTCACATAAAAAATAAACGTATAGGTTTTCAATGGAAAAATAAAAACCAATCTAAAAATCAAAGTGTACATAAATGAATTCAACAACAAGTTTTAGTTAATAATAGTAATATTAATAACGATAAAAAATAATAAAAAATAACAACAACAACAACAATAACCATAATAATGATATCAATAAAAATAAAGATAATAGTAATAATAACAACACGACATTAATATGAGTAATAAGACAATAGCAACAACAACAATAGCCAACAACCAAAACTATAACGACAACAGTATTCATATAGTCTAACAACCAATATATTAAAATCCATATAATTCAAATTGAAATTCCAAATTTATTGGCTCATTATTTGAAAAAAAATATTACGAGGGATGAGTAATAGAGTTCCTACTGATTTGGTCGATGACGTTTGGCGGCAAAAAGATTCGGAATGCAGTCGTCCGCTGAAACTTTGAATTGCCAACTTTGCCTTCACAATTTCATCTCGCAAATCCGACACCATGAACATGTCTAGAACATTGAAAATAGGCCAAAATGGCATCTTCTCCGATTTGGTGGTCGAGGTCAACCGTTGACCGTCGTTGACCGATAGTTGACCAACATTGACCAAGGTTGACCGGCGAGGCGGCAGCAGAGATTGGTACCAAAATGAAGCTTTCAACGCGAGATCACTGTTCCAAGGTTAGTTTTCCAAAATGGAGCTTGGTTCACCAAAAAATGGAGCAAAACCAGCAGGAAGGGCAGCGAGGTTTGGATTTTCCAGCGATGATTCAACCGAAGAGGGGCTCGGTCTTATTCTCCTTGATGAGAAGAACTCGATGGTGCAAACGGCTAGAGGAATGGAGGCCAAACCACACTAGAATCATGCGGAGAAGTTTGAAAACTTCAAACTTTTCACGGCTCTCCACTGCAACCGACTGTGAGTGGTGGCGTGGCGGGCTGGCGTATGGGGCTTCGGGCAGTGACAACTAGTGGTGGACGGACAGCATGAGGCAGCGACATAGGAGCGGCTGTGCTTGCACGGGAAAAAAGAAGAAAAAGAAAAGAAAAGAAAGGAAGGAAGAAAAGAAAAGAATGAAAAAAGGGAAAAGTTGAGGTATCTGATTTCTTTTAAAATCAGATTTATGGGTTTTTTTTATGAACCTTTTGGATAAATTTTTGCACCCCAAGTGTTTTACAAATTTTAAATTGGCCTAAAATTTTGAATTCTTTTTAAATTAAAATCATAGGTTTTGCAATCTATCCACCTTAAAAAATTTCTTCCTTAAAATTTTTAAAGTTCAATTTTAGTTTGTAAATTAAATAAGGTATTTCATGTACAACTGAACTATAACCACAAGGAAACATAATTTGAATGGCCTACTACAAGACCTGAAGAATAATTGACAATTTCAATGTCATAAAAAGCTCTTTAAAGGCACATAGATTTAATATTAGGAAGGGGGCAGACCATGAATAATTCCTACACATAAAAAATCTAACCTCTTGCACACTAAGGTAACCCTCAATCACTTGACATAAAGAAATCAAAATGAATAAGCAAGGCCCTTAATAATTGTCAGTCCCCTTTGTAATCTTGTTTCACCACATTGAGTATGCATAACCATCAAGAGAACATATCATGCCTCATTCATATAACCCTTCACAAGTAGACATCAATAATACTAGCTTACAATTCTTAGACATAAAAATTCTAGAACTTGGACAACCATTACTATCCTTAAGTCATTATGTTACATCAAAATCAAAGCTTATAAGAAAACTAAATGAACCATAAAACGAAGTCAGTCGCATAACTCTCAAAATCCATGAATCAATCTTTAACTTCTCAAGCATACATAACTTACCTAAATCAAGATCAATATTGAAAATAGTTCCTATGGATAGACGGCCATCCAAATTAAAATTATCAAATTTCAATTTCTAAACCAACGAGGTTTCTTACTGTCCATCCTGGAGAAATAGTAACCTTCCTTTATAACATCAACCCCCTAAGAGTTCCAATCAAACCCAATTACTTAGGTTCTACTTGGACATATTGATTGGTCTCATGTCCTAAAACTCTGAATACCATGTTAAATAAACACAATCAACTATTATGTGAACACAAGCCTCAAACAAGATTTATTTCATGTTCCCCCTACATGCTACTGTTAACCCAAGATGAAAGCTAAGGAACTGTCCTTAATGTCTCCATAGGTGTACAATGCTATCATCCTAAAAGTGGCAAAATCAAATATCAATCAATCAAAATACCACCTCAAAATAAATTTTAATTTAAGACCTAATTAGCATCACACAATTTAGAGGTGTAGAGTTATTTTAAAGTAGGTTTCATCTCTCAAAAGTTATATCAATAAGCAAAACTAAAGTTTAACATGAAGACCAATAAAAGTTAGAAAGGTAGCATTTGATGTGTCAATCCCCAATTGGATACCACAACATTTGCTATCCTAAACCAGGACTCATAATTAAATTGAATGAATTATTTCAATCAAAAGGAACTTAAAATCATATGTGAATTACCCAAGGAAATGAGTCAACCCTCAAGCCATGACTAGAAATTCTCAAATTTTTAACTTCAAGCTTAATCAAAGCAATGAAATTTTCATTATTTACACAATATAGTAGATAACAACCAAAAAGTAAGTCCAATCTTTGCAATTTATTTTCTAACCTGTAGTTACAACATTCCAACAAAAAGCTCCTTTTACCAAAAGTCAACAAGAGATCACTTTACATCGCATTCTACATCCCCTTAATATATAATGCTTAAATCCACAACCTCAGTCAAAATCCATCCCTAACATGTCACTATAACAACATATTAAAAGCCCAAAATTGCATAATAAAATGCCAAAGCAAGCCAAATAAGTAATGTCCTAATCGGATTGAATATGTTTTAGGAAGATCTCATTGTCGTTGCCCAGTTATAGGGGGTAAATTATTCAATCTTCCATAAGCATATGCCCTACCACACGAGAACTTACCTCATTCAAAAGACCTAAAGCTTAGAACTAATAACATAGAGAAAGTTAAACTAAATTACTCTTATCGATTGTTTTTCTAAGATACTTTCGATTGTTTTTCTAAGATACTTTCTGATCCAAAATAACAAAGCAACCACAATGTATTTACTAATAATCCTATAACTTATAGCAGAGAACAATCTAAAGGGAAATAAACAAATCCCAACCATAATCCTCCAAACTAAAATGATATTCTCAAACCAAACCACTAACACAACAACCTATGTTACATCAAGGCCTAGAATTAAAAATATCTAAAACTTCACTCTTTATACAATGCTTCAACTAAAACAAATCCCCTACATTGATCTTCTGGTTGATAACCAAGATCTAATTAGTCCTTAATACTCATTCCTCAATTTCATAATCACCACTCTATGATTATTCATATAAACTTTTCTCACTCCTCTTTCCATAACCCAATGCTAACCAACTCGTCCAAAATCTATAGACCCATAGAATGAAAGACCTGTTAGGGAAATTCTGAACCCGTATCTATTAATCCCAATAACATCATACAAACTTATCAAATTAAAGTAAACCGAATATAAGTGACAGGCCGAATCAGTCATACCATCAAAGACATCATGCCACTCATATTCATCTATTCCAAATAAAATTAAAATCAGGTTTCTATAACTACTCCAAGAAATTATTTTCAAATTCATAACCAACACCAAGATTTTCCTCGACGCTCACCTTATCCAATAGTATCCACAGACCTAATACTTTTCTAGTCCCAAAAGCCAGAAGTTCAAAATTTCATTTCTTAAAAGACTAAAAGATATATAATATCAAAACCATGACTATCATCTAAAGTTTAAAGGATAGGTCTTTGAAGCATAAATTTCAAAAACACCATTTTCGTCATCTCTCTCAAACTCAAAATAAAATGTTTTGCACCAATGAAAAGCTATCAACTACCTATTCAGAAAAAAAAAATAGTTTCAAGTTATGTGACATAAAAAGGCTATGATTAGATTAAACGAATATCAAAATGATGAATAAGTAGTGAACTTGGGAAACTATGACCCTAGAAATTCTAACTTTTCTCAAATATGAATTAAACCCAGAGTAAATTAGAAATATCATGGCAGATAAATTACAACCTAACTTGTCCTTAATCAATGAAACAATTGATATAGAAACGCATAGGGGAAACACAATAAGTAAGAAACAAAATTCATGGCAAATCTCATTCAAATATATACTTGGAAGAAACTTAAAAGAAATCTTTTTAAATTAAATGACACTCCCCATATATTTAACAAGGTGATTCAAGGGTAAGGAATGCAATAGTATCTAAAAACAAAGATACAAAGTGGAACAAAATTTGAATCCCGACCGTGAAAATAGGATAGAAACTTCAATAGAGATTTGAGAGTCAAAAAGACATACTTCAAACTCATTAGCTTGACAGATTGGTGCTTATAGTTCACATTCTTCTTGAAACAGCTTCCTAGTAGTTGACTAAAACCAACAAAACCCAATAGGGTAAATTCCAAGAACCTTAAAACCATCACTCTAATACCCTAATTATCACGACCCAAAACCAAGTGTAGCGACTTAATTGAAAAAATTGTTTTTGGAGATCTAAAAAGCCAAAATACTTGAAAACTGTAGTGGGCCCATAAATTTATAAAAACAATTCAGAATGCTCCAGAGTCTTAAATGTTAAATAAAAAGATAAAAACCTCAATAAAAAATTTAAAATAAAAATATATGAAACTTAAATGAATATTTATAAACTTAGTGAAAATACAACTACACGGCTTTACTTAAAAATAAATAAAAATAATCTTGAATAACAAATAAACAAAATTTATAAAGGTTCAATCCTCTATTGGGAGCGTTCAATTCCATGTATCATCCATGCACCAACAAAGATTTTTTGGGAGAAAGCACCAACGTGGAAGCGGGGAGCATCGACAACAAACCATGGCCCGAGGATGAATCGACTAACCTAAAAGGGGAAAGCAAGGGGAGTGAGCACACAATGCCCAATAGGAAATCCATTACGCACCCCTTAGTTTTTCCTCACTATTATTGCACAAGATTCTTATATAGTTAATAAACAAATTTTTCATAACAATATAAAAATTTACCAATTTCTCAAATTCAAAAATCTATAATTCATTACTTAAATTCTTCACACATGTCTCGGGTTGTTAGTGAAGGAAAGGAAATAAAGAAAGATTACAAAAAGTTCCATCGTGCCCCAAATGAGCACTCCATGTCCGTTGTGCAACGAAGGAGCACCCCATAAGAATGGCCATATCACATAGACAGTACCATGATATATATGTCCATTGTACCCAATAAATGAGTAACCCATAGGATGTAACTTTGATAAATACTTTGGATGGCCTTAGAAATTGTCCAACGGTGCCACGTAAGGTCTTAGCATTTATAGGATCTAGTTATAACCCATTTGACTTCTAAAACCCCATCCTAAATCATTCTATCTACGTTAGTCAGTTTTTAATGAAATTTCGACAACATAACGACTTATTTTTCTTAAAACCAAAATTTTAAACCTCCAATAAAACAATTTACAATTACATCTTGGTGCACCTTAACTACAAGATGCACCACCTAGAGCAATTATATTATATCACATAACAAGAGTACACTCAATATCATTCACCATTCCATCCACATCAATCATATTATAAAAAAAAAATCCATTTTCAAGGCCAAGCTCATATATCGTACTATTGACCCAAATCTCACATAAAAAATAAACGCATAGGTTTTCAATGGGAATATGAAAACCAATCTCAAGATCAAAGTGGATAGAAATCAATTAAACAACAAGTTTTAGTTATTAATAATAATAATAACTATAATAATGATGTAAATAACGATAATAACAATAATAACAACAATAATAACCATAATAACGATATCAATAAAAATAAAGATAATAGTAATAATAATTGTAACAATAACAACACAACATTAATGTGAGTAATAAGAAAATAACAACAACAACGGCCAACAAGCATAACTATAACGATAACAGTATTCATATAGTCTAACAACCAATATATTAAAATCCATATAATTTAAATTCAAATCTCAAATTTATTGGCTAATTATTTAAAGAAAATATTACTGGGGATGAGAAATAGAGTTCCTATCTACTTGGTCGACGATGTTTGATGACAAAAAGATCTAGAAAGCAGTCATCCGCTGAAACTTTGAATTGTCAACTTTGTCTTCAGAATTCCGTCTCGCAAATCTGACACCACGAACGCATTTGGAACATCGAAAATAGGCCAGAATGACATTTTTCTGATTCAATGGTTGAGGTCAACCGTTGACCGTTGTTGACTGGCATTAATCAAGGTTGACCAGTGAGGCGGCGGCAAAGATCGATACCAAAACAAAACTCTCGATGCGAGGATCACCATTCCAAGTTTAGTTTTCCAAAGTGGAGCATGATTCACCAAAAAATGGAGCAAAACCGGCAAGGATGGGCAACAGGGTTTCAGATTTTCTGGCAACAATTCAACTGAAGAGGGGCTGAGTCTTGTTCTCCTCGATGAGAGGAACTCGTTAGTGCAAACTACCTAAGGAACGGAGGCCGAACGGCGCTGGAATCACATGGAGAAGTTTGAAAACTTCAAACTTTCCTTGGCTCTCCATGGCCACTGGCAGCAAGTGGCGGGGCGGCGGGCTGGCGACTAGGGCTCCATGTGGCGGCGGCTAGAGATTGATGGACGGGATGCGGCAGCCACGAAGAAGCTGTTGTGTTCGCACGGGAAAGAAGAAAAAAGAAAGGAAGAAAAGAAAAGATAAGAAAAGGAGGAAAAGAAAGGAAAGAAAAATGGGAAAAAGTTGGGGTATCTGATTTCTTTTAAAATCAAATTTAGGGTTTTTTTATGAACCTTCTAGATAAATTTTTCTACCCTAAGTGTTTTACAAATTTCAAATCAACCCAAAATTTTAAATTCTTTTTCAATTAAAACCATAGATTTTACAGAAAGTATGATGACTGCTTAGATTGTGTTGAAGTAGAATGAACCAATCCAATCAATATACTATGATATTTTATTCCTGAATCCCAACTTTACTTAATGCAACCTTCCAGTATATCAACTCGTATACCGAGGAGGCGAATCCAATATATATATAAAAGTGAAGAAATATCTATATATACATACATATAAATATACACATATAAAAGTGAAGAAATATCTATACATACATATATATATATATATATTTCTTCACTTTGGTACAGAATATATACCAAAACTTTGGCGAGACGATACATATATATATATTTCTTCACTTTGGTACAGAATATATACCAAAACTTTGGTGAGACATCCTCTAAGAGATTATAGGTGATAAGTTTCCAACTCACATAGTGATTCTATATTGTATAACCATTACTTCTAACCATATATAGCAAGAATAATCAATACATAATAATTTTGCTGAGCTGGATAGCATGCAATATGTACTCAGGAGAAAGGTAACCCACCAACAAAAAAATACAAGCAGATTCCAAAAATACTAGGCAGAAGAAGAAACACGTTTAGTACAAGGGGAAAAAAAAAAGCAAATAAATGCCGAAAGGTTCTTTTGGCAAAGCAACATATTAAATCATAATGGGAATATCTGTTGTTGATTATACCACATTTAGAATATGATTGATTCCTCTCTCGAGCCTTTTCACATGGCTAGAATATAGAATTTGAATTTTTACATGGCGTCCAGGGACCACACTGGTCTCAGCAATCGTGACTGGGTCATGACTGGGGTCATCCTTGCAGACAAAAAAGGAAAAAAAAATTGCAAATAAATAAATAAATAAAAGGTTATTAACACTAATAGCCGCTAAACGTTAGAGTCTCCCTCACTTTGCCCCTGAACTTTAAAAATAACCACTTTACTCCTTGAACTTTCCAAACTTCTCACTTTGCCCCTGAATTTTTTAAAATCATCCTTTTGCCTTTGAACTTTCAAAGATCCTCATTTTGTTTCTTAAATTTTCATTTGTCTGTTCATGAAATTAAGCCCATTTGATTCACATAGGAGTCACTTATAAGTGTAAAAATGAGATTTTATCACTCCTAAGTTTTGTTTTCCATTTACACTCTCACTTGACGTTTTTTTTTTATTTATTTAAACTCTCATTTAGGAAGAGCTTGTCTACATATTTCTTTTCATTTTTAATACATAACTCATTTAATAAGTCGATATTATTTGCTGATATTTGAATTTGAATACTAAAGAAGATAAGTTACACATTAAAGATGAGGAGATATCGACGAACAATATCAAGAAGAAATACAAACCCTTCTTAAATAAGAGCAGATAAAAAAAAGTTAAATTAGAGTGTAAACATGAAACAAAACCTAAGATTGATAAAATCATATTTTTGCCCTTACAGGTAACCTATGTGAGAATCACATGTATTCAATTTTGTCTATTTGAAAGGAAAAACAGAAAATAAGAGACAAAATAAGGAGCTTTGGAAGTTCAAAGGTAAAATGATAATTTTAAAAATTCAAGGAGCAAATTGAGAAGTTTTAAAAGTTTAGGGGTACAGTGGTGATTTTTAAAGTTTAGGAGACAAAGTGAGGAAGACCCTAAAGTTTAGGGGCCATTAATGTTTATAACCCATAAATAAATAAATAAATAAACTTGCCGAACAATAGACATATTTATTTATCTTTGTATACCTTGTATTTTTTGTTTATTCAAACAGTAAATCCTCCATTTTTAATATCAACAAATTATACCACCAGATTACATTTAATGTATAAATTTATACCTATTTTTTGTCAACCTTCTAATTTAACCTCTAAATATATAAAATACCCTCAAATAATAAATTTTAAAAATTACATTAAAACATAAAAACCTAACAAGTTCTAAAAAAAATTAAAACTCTATCTCTACCGATGGCCCTTCACAACCCTCAGCTCCACTTCCCACCCCCTTGCTCTTTTTCTTTTACCATCTTCTATATATTGTGCATTGGTTTGAAATTTTGATCTATGTTTTAGCTACATAGTTTTACTTTATATTATATCCCAATGATGCTCTCTCTTTTTTCAATTTTGGGTTTTCTTCAAGTTTACTTTCTGAATTGTCTTTAGGAAATTTTGTTTCAATAATTATTCTTTCTTATTTTCTTCATTTAAGGGTATTTTAGATATTTTTCAGTTAAAATCGAGTGTATGTTAAAAAAAGATATAGATTTGTATATTAAACGTAATCTATAATATAGATTTGATGAGATTAAAAATTGAAGGTATATTTTTTTAAATAAACCTGAAATTCAAGATGTAAATGAAGTTAATAACGCACATGGTTCAGTCTCATCGCGCTTTGTTTTCTTGATGTATCCTCTAGACATGGCAAGGAGAAAAAGGGGTCAGATTCTTTGCTGTTTTGGAAGATAAGCCAGCATATGCCCAATTTAATTCTATTTCACTGTCATGTGCATATTAAAGTGCTTGGAGGACGTGTTTAAGCATGTTTTGAAGGGTCAGATAAACAGGTTTTCTTGCATTACGTGGACCATATCTTAATGAGGCCGACATGTTTAGTGATATATCAATTCTAATAATAAAAGCAAACAATCATTGACATCACGACTCTTCATTGGGTCCAAGACTGAGACAATTTTAATGCTACAGCGCAAGTACTAGATTTGTGTCATCTTATTATCAATGAATGGATTTAGACAGAAAAAACGCCATAAATGCCCGATCTTGCTTAAGATCCAGTGTTTATACATATACATATATATATATATATGTCTTGAATTCTGTGCCTAAATATAAAACAATCTAGCAGTTATGATACATTCATTAATTTAAAACGAGTGTTTAAAGATGCCAATTAGTTATTTTATCACAAAAATAAGAAATATACTCGTGTCTTCCTTCCCCCTTTTGCTATAAAAATGTTAAACCCCAAGAAACTATTAAAAAATTCGTTAAAAACATTTATTGTTGTATATTGTTGGCATCATAAATCAAATGTTACAGTCCCTGATCTCAAATAGGAGTTAATTATATGATCCCAGTTTCCTCTATGTTAGCTAGCCTCAACAATTTGGATTAACTAGCAGCTTAAATTAATCAGAATATACTTGATTTCAGCAAGGCCTATGACCTTAATTAGAGTTAATCCACAACATTACCCTTCAAGATGAGAAAAGACTATTTCTACAGGGCAATAGATTAATGTTCGTAGGTTTGTGACAAGTACAGCTACTGCGAGATATACCATACAGCCCGGCCAACATGTACAGCAGAAAAAAAATAATTGCAGGAAATTTTATCAAAGGTAGAGGCAAAGCCATCTCACCTGGATTTATATTTGTGTGCATGTGTATATGTGTGTGTAAATATATAAATACAATTTATGCCGAAGAAGGGACAAATTATATGAGAAACTTTTTTGTCAAATCCACAAATAAGATTTTATTCCACATGCAGTTTTCCGCAGACCTACGGATGCATATCAGTTTTTTTTTTTTTTTTTTAATAAATGAATATTTAAATAATATCATATTTTGGGAAAGGGTGGTTTCTGCCGTAGGAGCAATAGGCGCATAAAAACTACATTTGGAAGAGTCCTTGCTGCGAAGCAACGTTAACTATATGTGATATACTTAATCTCATATGAGCCTACATATGTAGAAGAAACAAGAATTTTAATATTCAAACTTAGAATATGTATAGGAGAAATGTCAAACAAGTAATACTAGCGTATTTTACGTTGAAGAATTTGTAGGTAGAACAAGAAATGGAGGCTAAGAAAATCTGGAAATATAAATGGGTTTTTATAGACAGATGAAACATCTTCTGCTACATTGCGATTTCTCACATTTAACCTGTATTGTATTTTTCTTCAAAGGAAATGTTGTTTGCAATTTTGGTCATCCGTATCAAACTGGAGAATCAGTGGTGGCCAGAAATATCAAACTTTATGGGGTTTAGACGGGCTTTTTCCCAAATGAAACAATTTAATGCTATTGTGCAAGATTTATTCAAAGGGATCTCCCACATGGGTTTTATTAGGAAATTCCAAAAATAAATTTTATCTATAGTCTGGAGATTGGTGAGTGGTTGTTTTGCCAGTATTTCTGGACAAAGAAGAAGATTTTGTAAAGATATGCCTGCTGAATAGCATGCCTCTTAAAATAAACATCGCGCAATTTGCTTCTTTTGGTGTTTTTTGTGCAAATTAATAATATACGGCAGGCTAATCATTGTTAGTGTATTGGAGAATAAAACCACAACAATGTTTTATTTAATTATAATTCAAATGCTTGCACATTAAAAACAAGTGATTTGAATAGGAGATCATACGTGTATCTAATGCACAATAATAATTTATGCACACGTCTGATATAATAAAGCTTAAAACAATAAAGAAACATTTTTTTCCTGAATTGTAAAGCATATACCAAGCGCAACTCGGAGGGGTAAACTTGAGTTTCTATAGACTAAGAGAGCGCAGAAAGTAGTCTTCTTGGCTAGTATTTGAGCCTTACTAAATTCCAACCTATTGGGGTGGGGAGGTGGCAAAACAAAAGACCCAAGGATCGGTCCTTGCTACTTCTAAGTTCAATCTTTAAGATAAGCCACCTTATAGCGGAGCAATTGAATGCCTCAAGTGCTAAATAGATTACAAATGTGGTCTAAGTGGAACTTAAAAATATGATATAATGCCCATTTGAAAGCCAAAATAAAAATATCTAAATAAAATCAAAGTGTCCTTATAATATTTTTCTTATTTTACAATTTGTTTTAATCATCTTATTTCAACATAAAAAGAAAATGAGGAGCAAGGAATAAGAGAAAAAAAAAGGCAGAGACAGAGAGAACAGAAGAATGTGCTCGGGTAAGTCCTGAGCAAGCTTGAATAGATATAGTTGTTTGGGGAGACTTCTCGAGCAGTTGCTTAGGTTAAGTACAACTAAAACAAAAAAAGAAAAAAAAAGGAAAAAAATACAGGTATGAAAAACCGAGAGGGAGTAGTAACCAAGCTCATCTCTACCTTGGACATAACATTAATTTAGGTTAATGGACAGAAAGCAACACCAACAAACTTGCAGAGCATGAAAGGAAAACAAAGTAGTTAGAATAAGGAGGAAGACTAACCAGAAGAATGGCTAGGAGAAGATGAGTAGTTCTGTTTTCAAAAGACTAGAGATTTGTCATGGAAAGATTCACTATGATGATGCCTACACTTGGGTCACATAATCATTAATCAAGAGATACGGCTAAGCGCATGACGAGACGCAAAACTCAAGTTGTCTGAGCTCCAAAATTTTCATATTCATAATGCATTTAGGGCTTGTTTGGTTCAAGTATTTGAATGAAGATTTAAATTTTTGTGAGAGAAAATACTGTAGCAAAATGATTCGAACCGTGATTCGAGTATCGAAACAACCGGGCCCTTAGAGTCCATTAGGTAATTAAAGTTAAAGGAGGTCAAGTTGGAATCCAACAACAAAAACAACGATTGCTGGCAAGATGTTAGAATATCTTTGTACGTTGGAGACATGACACTTGATTGATATAGACTCGGTATTTATATATATGGCATTATTTGTATTGATTATGAATAGTAAGTATTCTAATAGTGAGATAACAGAACATAAGCTAAAAATAATTAGAAAGGTAAAACGGAATTTTATCCTAATGCCAATTATAAATATCCTATAGGGATGTTATACCTTAAGATATTTCATAGACGATAAACTTATTGGAGTGTCGTAATTTATATATAGTTCAAGAGTGCAACTCAAAACTTTTAGTGGAATATATAAAATATACATGCTAGGGATATGTTATTTTATAATTATAGGAGCTTGAGTTATATATGTCCATCGCTAGCTCGTAATATTTTCTGTAACGATACCCCATATTTTTGTTGTAGATTGATAACTTATGCTATTTATAAGATTGGCTAAAATTCGATTGATTAGATTTAATAATTTATCTTATTTTATTGGTTGAATTAATTTTATGAATTAATTCAAAATAAACATATTAAATTATTTGAAATAGATTTTATTACTATGATATTATCAGCATATGAATGTTTTAATCAGATAACTTCTTTATTAGGTTATTTGAATTAAAACTAGGGCCCTATAAAGGATACTTAGGTCAAATAAGGTAGATTTATCCAATCAATTCAAATCAGGAGAATCAAATAACTTTGAGAAGCTGAAAAATGCGTCTGCCAAGTCAGCATTGACCACGCGATCAACCGCCATACTTATATTGTAGTCGACCATGCCTGTTATTTTCAGCAAACGCGTTTCACCCATTTTTGTCTTAGGATTTGACTCTAATTCAAATTTTGAGGCCATATCTAATAGGGACTAGCCCCAATATAACCTCTATATAAAGGAAACAATTTTCTATTGTTTTTTAGATCACTTGGGAGATTTAAAGAAGAGTATTTTGTTAGGAAGACTCTGAAAATCTCATAGAGCTATTATTTAACATATCAAACCTTAGCTCTTGGTTTTTCTCAAGTGGTTGGAAGGAGAGATTATCTGAAGAAAGACTGAACGGCGCGTGACCACCCTCATTTCAGAAGTAGAAAAAGAATAGCAAGAAAGTCTAGTTGGTTGAGGCTCTTCCGTAGATTTTTCTTGTTCTACTTCCTACATTTTTTTGGTCTACTAAGAGGTACGAAAGATCTTTTATTAATTTATATACATAACATATCTAACTTGTTTTTGGAAAAACTTTTTTTAACTAAAAATTTTTAAAATCTGCTATATACTTGTTTTCCAACAAACGCTTTATATACATGATTATGGACTTTTATAAGTATTGGTACCTTTATAATATTTGCATGCACATATCTATTAAAAAAATACATGTAGGAGAACAAATGGAATTTTTTTTTATTATGTAATACTGTAAATCTCATAATGCCTTGATTGAATTTTTAGTATGCTATAAGAGCATCAATCCCAACAATTCCTGAAAAGGATTGGTTCTAATTAGTTAGCTATCGGCTTTAAAATCTAAGACATACTAAAACTAGACACAAGTTAGGTTTTTTTTTAATTTAATTAATTAAACTTCCAAATTAAAGAAAACAAAATAAGAAATTCAAGCAAAAGAAAATTCAAAAGTTTATAAAAAATAATGATAAAATTGGTTAAAGGATCATTCTCTACTACAAAACGATAATGATTAAATTAATTACAAAATTATCTCTAATTCCCTATTAAAACTACCAACCATATATAACAACAAATTCTGCTATCATAATCTTTTCTTATTGTATCGTTTAATAAAATAAGCTCTTTACTTAATATCTTTCCATTAAATAACCTAGAACAAGCTCTCTAGATTTAAATAAAGCAAACATTAAGACGAGAAAGATAAGGGGATCTAAACAACAAATACACATGTTTGGTTTTTTTAACGTAGTTTATGTTCCACATGCAATCATACAAAAACATGTGTATAATCAATTACTACAATTTGTTCTAATAATTAGAAAAACGAGACAATTAGGGATCTAGATTCTCAATCTAGCAATAGATAATTCTCAAGTCCTACATATTTGAACGTCAAAATAAAACAAGAAAAAATTCATAAATAATAAATATAGAAGAACGTATTCAATTTCGATTGGAAAATTGTAAAATAATTATGAAAAATCAATCACATAGCCCTATCTAGGATTCTAAAATCACCCTTAGCGAAAAAATAAACCTAAACTAACAACATAGAAAAAAGAAAGAAAGAAAGATTATGGTGTTGAAGAGTCTTCTAAACAGATGATCCTCCTTGAGTTGGAGCTTCTCTCTTATCTTTCCTCTTTTAAACTAAGAAAAACTGATAAAAAGATGTTTTGATGTGCTCTAAGATGATGCATTTATAGGCTTGCAAAGTTAGAGTTGAAATAGAAAACTTCGGAGCACTTTGGACCACAAAAATCAGGTAACTTTGCATTGTAGCATCATAACTTCAAGACCTAACCCTAAACCTCAATCCCTAAACCCCTAGCGCTACAGTCTGTTAAAATTACGCATTCAGCTTCTCCAACTCCTAGTGTCGCAGTGCCTAAAAGTTGGCGCCACAGCGCTAGCTCCATGATTGCATATAAGATATTCTATTGCAGTGGGTGCCTAGGCACTTGTATTCTAGTGTCTATGCACCTGATTTGTTGGTTCTTGGCCTAATTTGTCCCGTTTAACGCTAGTGGCTTCAATTCTTCAGAGTCGTAGCGCCTGAAACTTGCCCAATTCGTTGTTTTTTACTCGAAAACATCCAAAGCACCTATAAAACACAACACAAATCAAAACACAATAAAACCCAAAAAAATAATAAAGAAAACGTAAAGAAATTGATAGAAGAATATATAAAATTAAACACTTATCAAGAATCTATGATTCGCCAAGAGAAAGTGGTGTGAGTCATTACGATCACTCCCATTAAATATTGAGTTTTATAGTAAAAGTTTATTATGGACATCATCAAACACAAAATGACCATAACATTGCTAAGCCATAACATCAACTTTTTCAAGCTCGAGCATAAAGATATATGCGGTAGTGATGGTGTCTAGTCACCGGGACAAGTTTAATGGTTCGTAACACAAAAAAAAATGGACATCTATAAAGTTCCTACAGTGTAACACCAAAATCTAAAAGCAGTTATAATGACACAAAATAACCTTGATATCATAAAAGCAAATTCAAAAAGCAAGATTTGCAACCTTGTAAATAAAAAAAGGTGAAGGCATAAATTAAATTTCATATATTTAAACATATGCCAAAACGATAAGTTCAACATGTCTGAAAGTCATCTAAACGTTAAAAAGTTCAGTAAGAACGGACATAAAATAGTTTAATAAGACTGACGATGACGACGACTATAACAACAATAACAATTCGGCGTGCCTGAACTGTACAATTTCACCAAGATTCAACGTTTTAAAAAAAAAAAAGTTAATTTGACAGGTCTAAATTGCATAAGTTTAGAAAAATTTAATATGTTAACGAGTCCAAATTGTACAAGTTCAATAGGATTGAATTAAAAAAATATTAATTCAACAGACCTGAATTGTACTAACTTATCAAGAAAAAAAAAGTTGATTTTACCGGTACAAATTGAAGACGTTTAGTAAGACTCAACACAAAATATAAAGTTAATTCTGCAAGTCATAATTGAATTTAAAATAGCTCAGCAAGACTAGAAGTAAACTGGTTTGGCAAAATTGATGTAAACTAGTTCGACAGAATCAAACATAAACTTGTCTAGCAGCTTTGGACATAAATTATTTTGGCCAAAAATGAAATTTGCCTCCGCATGGTTTTGCAACTCAGAGGGCTCCAGACGCTATTTAAATAATGTGTTCGTGGTACATTAGAAATGGGACAGGTCACTTGTCTGTATTCGCATATTTCTTTTTTTTATTGGTGAAAAAGCCTTCATCAAATTATTGAACAGAAGAGGTTCAAAGCACAGCCAGAGCCTAAAAAGGCCCAATCAATTAGAGTACGTCTGGAACCTGGATTCCACAGAGAAAGAAAACAAAATCAGAGGAATAATTTTTTTGCATATTTGGAACCCAGAAAAGAGGGAGAAAATAATTTTTTTAAGAAAATATGAAGAAAATTTAAATAAAAAAACATGGATTTCAATTTCCTTTGAAAATTTTGAGGGAAACAAAATACTAAAAAACATGGAAAACCCTTTTTAAAAAAAAGACTGGCGACGATGGTGAAGGACAGGTGATTGCCGGCAAGATCGGTGGGGAAATAAATGGCAGGATTGTACAGTTGACGGACTTGAGGGGATGAAGGACAACAAGCCTTCAGTTCTTTCTCTCCTTCAATATTCCCTAAAATTTTTGTTAATGCTTTTTTGAACATCCAAACACTAGAAAAATTTTATGATTTTTCCTCTACTTTTTTTTTTCATTTTTCAGTTTCCTTCAATTTTTTTTCACCCAAACATAGTTTCAAGGACCGGTATGAAATTTTAAATATGAAGAATATTGATTTCTGCCAATAAGATCACAAGCAAGGCAAGGGGGTCACCAGAAGTGGTGACATCGATGGTCCGCTACACTGGCCTTTAGCCCTAAGAACCAGCGATGCGATGGCCACAAGCCTCTAACCAAAACTGACGCCATGGTAAAATCCTTTTTCTTCTATTCTCTGATTTTAGCAAATCAACACGATGAATCTAAAAAAAGCTGGAGTTGAACTATGACATTTCAAAGCTAAACGAGCGATCTGAGAAAAGAAAACAGAACAAAGAACAAAACAAAAAAACTTTGCCCGAGTTGTATATTTCTATTTTTTTTAGGTGTTGTGCTTTTCTATTTGCGTACATGGTGAGATTTTACTTTTCTATTTTTAATAAAATTGGGCAAGATTATTTAGGGTTTGTTTTAGATATTGGGCAAACTATGTGGACTCAAAGTCCATGTATTAAGAAGCATACCTGTTTGGTGCCTTAATAATTCAAATCCAATTGATCAGATTTGAGATATCCCAATCCTCTTTTTCGGAGTTCACCTCCTCCTATTTTCTGATAACTTAAGTTGTTTTGCTACAGTGAAAGCCGACCATTATTCGGATTCCCTGAGAACCTGAGAATTGCTACAATTAGGTTCTCTCTTTTTTTGAATATTTTTTACTATTGAAGGGTAATTGCTTCTGCAATAAATCCCCTAACTCCTACTCGACATGCAGGCACCCCATTAGTCGCCCCCACTCTCCGCATGTGGTGGAAACCATGTTATCCTCTCTCTCTCTCAAAATGGCGACTATTGGTTCCGCAGGTGATAAATTGATCCCTCAACTCTCTCTTTTGCTCCGTCGATGTAGATCTGACCGTCCTAATGCTCATCTGCACCACTGTGTATGGTTGACCTATTCTCGTTGTTGCTGTCGTTTTACACGATTGGAGTCCTTGTTGTGTCTTGCTTGGGTTTGGTCGGAATATACAGATTCATCAGTGGGCTCGAATATGGTGAGTATTTAGGTTTCAATTCCTTTTTTTGGAGTTTAATTTATTCCTTGATTTTTTTTACCTATGAGAAGTGCTTCTCCACCTTCTGTGCATGTCGACTTCCCAAACCCCTCTCCCCACCATAGGTCGAATGCCACTTTGGCCCTTCCCCTTGTGTTATTTCGATGTCGTGTGGCCACTTCGCACCCCTATGGGCTATTGTTTTGGCCCTCCCCACCCTCTATTAGCTGTCATTTTGGCCCTTCTCCATGTGTTATGTTCGATATTGTTTTGGCCATTCCCCACACTTACGAGTTGTCATTTTGGCCCTCCTACCCTCTGTTACTTGTCGTTTTGGCCCTTCCCCATGTGTTATGTTTGATGTCATTTTAGCCACTCCCCACCCTTGTGAGCTGTCGTTTTGGCCCTTTCACCCTCTATCATATGTCGTTTGGTCTTTTCCTATGTGTTATGTTCGATGTCGTTTTGGCTCTCCCCATCGTTGTTAGCTGTCATTTTGGCCCTCCCTATTTTCTTTAGCTGTGGTATATGCCTTTTCCTACCTTTATTTTCATTTCCTTTGTGAAATTCTTTTTTTTTTTTAATACATTGTAAAATGCTAGGACAAACTAATTATTTCACTAGTTTTTCATTTTACTACCATTTTGGATGTGGCATTGTGAACCGGTTTTGAGCTTTAAGTAATACCGTGGTAGAAAACAAGAAAAAAATGATAAGTGTAAATGTGAACTAGTTTAAGTTTATTCTTCTTCTCAAGTACATGCTTTTGAGATCAACAATTGATTTGCATATTTGCTAGCTGATGACTTTTTTTGTGTTAATAGAAATTAAACATGATATGTTTGTTGATACTACATACTAATCAAAGAAATGGGTTTGGCTGTGATAAAACTGTTTATGCTTTGTCATGTTGGTTATAGTGTTTGTATTGTGGATTGTGGCGCTTATTATGCTAGTGTGCTCCTAGTTGATTATGCACCTGTTGCTTCCTGTGTGTTAGTTTTTGTTTTGCCCTTTCCACACCTCTGTTATCTGTCGTTTTGGCTCTTCCCTATGTGTACTAATCAGTTATAATAGTGCTATGGACATTTAGGTGTCAATCCGCAGTAATTATGCTCCTAATGTGAAATAAAAGAAGACAATAGTTCTGAGCCAGATTTATGTTGATATCGTTGTGAATTTTTTTTATGTTGTTTTCTTCTATTTATAAATATCTGTGTTGGTGATTACTTGCTTGGTGATTCATGTGTAAAAATGGAAAAGATGGGAAAGAGAAAAACGACGTTAGGCAACAATTAATTAAAGCAGGCAAAATGAGAGGCATTGTTGTTACATTTGATAGAGCATCAAACAACCGCTCTTGGTAAACTTCCTTTAACGGCTGATTGGGACAGGTAAGATTTGGAGATTTTTGGCCCAGGTGTTCCTGGTAAATGTTGTAAACAAAAGGGAAATTAGTTGAGAAATACTTTTCATCCGTTCTCTATCCTCATGAATTCTACAGTACTTGGTTAGGATCTTGAATCCAGGACGGTTCATTGCGAGAAGAAGTGTTTAGATGATTTTTTAGCTGTCCTCGATTTTTGCCTTTACTAACTCTTGGTTTTACAGATAAATTACATATTTTCTTTTATCTTAATACCTTTTCTCCTTTGTTGTCTAGAGAACCCCTCACACAGAGGACTTGCTTGGTAAGGCAATGAACAATTGAAATTTGATAGCACAGGATTTCCACAAAGAGTCTGTCGTTAGGAATTATGCCATAGTTTCTAGTTCTAACCCCCCTAAATGAACCTCTTAGTCCACAGAGAAGCCTAAAGGAGCAAGATGGAATATCCAAGCAATTCAATGAAGAAGATGGTTACAACAATCCTAAGGACCAAGCTTACATTTCCAATTTGGCAAGGCTTGGTAGCAAATCCAATGGACGTGCCACAAATATTACTTCCATCTCCAAGACAATTGGGAAGAGGCTAGTGCAAAGCAAGGGTCTGTCTAACTCGCAAGTTGCAGTAACTACATTGTAGAGTATTGCTGAGTCCCTCTCTAGTCATGGACTAGTAGGGGCATTGGTAGAACAAGTTATTCAACTCAGCTCAACTTGGACGATGGCGAATGGAAACAATGCTTAAACATCATCAATGAGATGAACCTAGGCGTGAAAAGGCATTGGGACTTTATAGACTTCCTGTTAAACAACCCTAATTCCAAACGGCATTCCTCATAGTAAAGGAGGAGTATCGACCGGCCTTGGTACAGAAGAGGTTGAGAAAGTTCATTCTCAGCGACAAAACACAACATACCGCCCGCCTCCACCACCAGGGCCATCTCAAGCACCACCTTTATCTTTCTTCTTATCGCCATCACATTATCCAGATACCCTTATTACCTACATCCACCATATGGTGGACATGATCTATTTTAGTGCTAACCTTCATGCATCCATGTCATAATTTTTAGTTCTCTCTTTTTTTCAAAAGCCATAGCAAATCAGTTCATGTTGCATTAGATTTGGTTTTATGATTTTTGGTTACATCTGTCTTATTTATTGGTCCAATTTTCTATTTCTTGTTGAGAACCATGAACTTGCTTGTTATTTGCGTTTGAGGTTATGAACTTTGTTTCCATTTCTTTACCCAGTTTTTAAATTGTGTTATTAATATTGCCTTCAATTTGAATCTATTTTTGTTATGTTCATAATTTGATCATTTAAGATGAAGTTATGCAATATTGATGGAATATAATTAATTGTAAGGATTTTATGGCAGATTTTGGTGATGCCTAGGCATGTGAAAGTTGATAATTTACTTCAGGGTAATTACAGGAGAATATACAATAAGATTCAGATGGGTCACTTTTAAAATACTGAGCACCATAGTTCAAAATAAGGGTTTGCTTAGACCGACCCATATTACAAATGTTGATGAACAATTGATGATATTTTTGAACATATTCCCAAGTCGAACAAACCAAGAAATGAAAGATTATTAGTAACATTCAAGAGAAAACATTTCTCTTACTTCATATAGGCACTCCATGCAATAGTTGAATTGAGGCATGAATTTATTCTACCTCCCAAGTGGAATGAGCACCCAATGCTCATGTGAAAACATAGGAACAAATACCTATCTTGGCTCAAGGTAACTACGAAAATCTTATTGAAACTCTCTATATACTTTCATGAAATATTTGCCAAAAATATGATCATTTTGGTTATAGAGGATTACATAGGCGCTATTGAAGGTACCCATAAATGTCATGGGCGAAGATGTGAAATGGTATATTAACAGAAGAGGATTTTACTCCCAAAATGTCATGGGCTTCTGCGACTTTGACATAAAATTCATGTTCATCTTAATTAGATGGGAGGGATTGGCCCATGATGCACGAATGTTGTTGGATGCTATCTCTGATCCGAAGATACACTTTCCAAGACCACCGCCATGTAAAAACAATAATAATATCACCACTTTTTTTTCAATTAACCAATTAACTATTGTACTATCCGAATACATACTGACACCACTTGTGATCTGTTTAGGGAAATTCTATTTAGTAGATTCTAGATATACAAACATAGATTGTTTCCTGGTTTCATATAGAGGATTAACATATCACTTGCAGGAGTAAAGAAAGTGATGCCAACGTCCTCATTCTTCGAAGGAATCATTCAACTACACATACTCCTCTCTTCGCAATTGTATTGAGAGGACCTTTGGTGTGTGGAAGGCAAAATTCTGAAGCCCTTTCCATTCGATAAACAAACATTGATTCCTATTACTTGCGTCATTGTTCACAACTTCATATACATATGGCAATGCAATGATGAGATCCTTGAGCAATACTATGATGATGCAATTCCAGTGGCGGAGATAAATGGTGAAAATTATACATAAAAAGAAGGAATACAAGACGATTATGGGATTGAGAATAACCCATTGATTTAAACTAGAGCCGACAATGGCAACATGAATACACGCAGGGATGCGATGGCTATGAAATGTGAGAAACTTATGCCCAACACCCTTGGTACACCTTTAAGTATTAGTATTTCCGTAGACCTCTTGGTTGGTTTGCTTATACACCCATTGACTCAAAATAGTTGAATTGTTAGAATGTTGTTGTGTTATGTTTTTTTTGTCCACAGTACTTTGCCTTTACAAATTTGCTACCATAAAGAGCTTTTAAAAACAAAATGAGGATTTTTTATTAATATTTCTAAATTGTAGTTTAACAAAATATAAACTAGTATTTTTCTACTATATTTTTTATATTTTAAAAAATGAGCACAAAAATCTGAAGCCGAATTTGTAATGTACCAAACACAAATTTATAACTCAAATCAGGATTTCAAACACTTATCAAACACAGATTTGTATTTTGTTCCTAACTTGAATTTTTAACCACTCTCCTGACAAACACTAACTCGGATTGTAATTCAAATCATATAAAATAAATTACAACACACAAAATCAAAAGAATCCAAATCATTACAATTCGAATCCATTTACCAAACGAATCCTTAAAGTAAGCTGTTAAAAGTTTTTGGGAAATAAAAAAGTGACAGTAATTGGCCAGAGCGGGCCCCGCTACAATTATTTAACAAAGTAAATAAAACTGCCATGTTGAAAATATGTGAAGCCATATATCAATGCTCTATTTTGGCAGGTCCAAACATAAACTTGTTCGGTAAGGTTCAGTAGAAAGTTATAAAAAGTCTCTACTTCCCTTCATTTGACATGCTACACTCAGAATCTTGGGGACTTATGTTGGATGAATTTTTTGGAGGCAATAAAAATGTAGCAAGGACAACTTTCAAGCACGTGCTTGGACAACTTCCCTAGCACCCAAGCATGTGCTTTGGGAACCTCCTGAGCAAGTGCATGGGCAACTTCCCAAGCACATGCTCGAACAAGAGACAGAAGATCAAGGGTGTTGGTTTGCCTTGGAAAGTTTAAGAACACTTGATACAGGTTAGAGAAAAGTCTACTAAACATAAAACCTCTAATAGCATAGTGTTGTCTACATAGTGCAAGTAAGCCACTGTGTGAAATTTCAAATCAACCCCTACTAATCTAAAATCATCTAACTAATTCCATTAATTCATCTAAAAGAATATGGAGCTAGCTTGGGTATCCAATAGACATACATAATTTAATTTGAAATACTCATTTATAATTTAATTATCATAACTAAATTAACAATAATTATTAATTTTAGTTTACGCCACTATTAAAAACTAGAGCTACACTCTTGAATTATATACATAAATTAGGTGGAACCTTAAACATTATATCTAAAAAATATAGTTGTTCGTTGACATAATAATTTACCATGTCATTTTACTCCTCCACAATAATTCATAATTAGAGTTAGGTTAATAATTTTCATGCAATTTTTCTAATTACTTTTTTTAATCTAGGGTACCATTAATTTTCTAATGGATTGCCTATTTATGATCAAAAATAAGGATTTTGGGTAAATTTGATGTCCTGTATCAAATAGCGAGATCTCTTCATCCAAGTTTTCTTGAATTAATACCATGAGAATATTATCTCATTATCATATTAAGCAGGAGCTGCAGATTCCATAATTGTTATTAACATTCCTAACTATTTATAACATTATTTCTTTAATATACAGAGATTTTTATATCAAGAAGTAGATTTTGCCCATTGATTATTAAAAGACATAACATATAGATGCAAGTCTGTTAATACTTAAAGATTAAGATAAGATCCAGAAAATGATCGACAACGATGGAACTTTTTTACTTATTATGGTATTGTATAAGATTGTAAATTCTATATTGATCCAGGTTTAATGTGTTCTAAATATACTGATATCTTTATTTAGTAATCATCAAAGTTTACTACAATCTAGATGAGATTGTTCTATTAATTTGGGAATAGGCAACATCATAATTTAAGCAAGATAAAGTGTCCAATTTTATACACTAATTGTAAACTAACTTTTGTACTAAGTATCACCTTGTCATATCTTGTGTGGGATAAACACTTCATACACATGATCATAGGCTTTTAAATATTTTAACCTTTTTTGATATTTTCTTGTAATTATATATAAATATATATAAAGAACATGATAGGAATTTTATTTATTAATTATGTAATATTTTAAATCTCATAATGTCCATTTTGAATTCTGCATATACTTTAAAAGCATCAATCCCAGCAAAGAATTACAAAGCATCATCATCTTGTAAAAAAAAGGTCAACAATTAAAGGTATTCAAAGATCGAAGGTTAACTTATATTAAATATTTTATCAATCACAATACTCAAGAGGCAAATAATTTATGACGTAATAAGACATTAATAATTCTCCAATTTATTAGAAAATTAAACTCTATTAAACTAATGTACAATAAACTAAAGCCCCTCAAACTGATATCACAAACACAATTTCACAAAAGACTTTAAGATAATTACACTAGATTCTAGTTTTGACTCAATCGTCATTAAGTTTTTATTGGTGTCTTTAAGTTTCGCTAAACGTTCTTGACTAATTTGGCTCTAACACCATATATAAGCTTTAATTTGCTTCAATTCTATGTCCCACATTGTCTAGAAAAGAAAGAGTGTTGTTTTACAAAGCTATATAAGACAACTAAGAGTTCTAGAAAGAGTGTTGTTTTACAAAGCTATACAAGACAACTAAGAGTAAGAGAGAAGCATCTTTTTCCCATATTTTAGTTTGGCTCCAATTAAATGTAGTTGTAAATTAGATTTTAGAGAAATTACAGTAAATATTTAACTTTCAAAAATATTATAATTGATAATATAGAATGGTATATATGACTCAGATTTTGACTATATATATATATCCAATTTCTAATTTCAAAAATATTATAATTGATAATATAGAATGGTATATATGACTCAGATTTTGACTATATATATATATCCAATTTCATAGGAAGTACATGATGAAGAGCACATTAAGATCATGGATATTGATGCTGAAGGAATGCAACAATTAGATGGCTTCTTGAAGTTCCTAGTGCGATGTGTATTGATCTTGTGAGTAAATTCCAAGACCATTTTCATGACAGTGAAAAATGATTTAATAGTTACTGCACAAGGTATTCACTAGTACAGACAAAAAGTTAGACAACGGTTGATGATGGTTTAAACTGTCGTCTAAAGATAAGATGACGTTTAACCAAACCATCATCTAAAGATAAGACGACATCTAAAGACAATCCATAGTCGTAATATGTGGCATACATTAGACAACGGTTAATACACGCTCGAAATACCACAAGCATGTGCAAAGGATAGATTAGAAGGCAGTTTTTACTAAAACTATTGTCTAAACAACACAGTTGACTATGGTTTTCACAAAAACTGTGGTCTAATGTGCCACTTGTAATGATAATTTTTATAAAAACCTTGAAAATTAAAAAAAAATCCCCAAAATAATTTCTTCTCAAAGAATAATTTCTATTATTATTTATAAATTATGTCCTCTTTTTTGATAAACTTGATTTGTGTCCAACATAAAAAAAAAAATACATAACGATTTTCAACGTGTTATAATATATATATATATATATATATATATATTACACAAATATTTCAAAAGCCATAGCAAAGTTTATCGACAAAATACAATAGCAATACATATATATATATATATATATATATGCTTAACCAAACACAAAGATAAACTCAAATTTGAAGGAAAAAGAAAAGACATGTATATTCAAATGAAGGAAATATAAAAATACTTTAAATGTATCCAAATTTTGGTGCTCAAGACGTAGGCAGCAGTGACAATAATGGTTTGACAGTTGGTCACAGTGTCAAAGATGAGGATTGAGGGAGTAAGAAATAGAAGACATGAGAGAGAGAGTGGGAGAATAGAAGGAATTTTGAGAAAGAATTAGAACGTGAGGAAGAAATAGTTAAGATGTGAGGAAGATGGAAATAAAGAGTACTTAGAGAGAGAATGGGGGATTTAAGAGAAAAACTTTAGAGTTTATAAATTTGGATTGAGTGGAATGGAAAAAAGTACTCAAGGAATGGAAGTGAGAGTTTGAAATTTAAGAAGGAGATGAGAAACTTTGAAATTTTATGGTAAAAGAATGAGCAGGAAAAATCTGCCTCTTTCTTTTGAAAATCATTGACATTAGAAGTAGGTTTAATTTAATACATTAGATGACGGTCGTCTAATCTACCACATTAGATGAGGGTTTTCTTAAAACTGTCTAATGTGCGAGTAGAAATCTTTAAAACACAGAAATTTTCGTCCCATGTTTTTTAAATTTATAAGACGACGGTTATCTATAAAATGCCGTAAAATAAGTGTCATATAATCTGTTATTTATAGTATAGATTCTTACAACAATCACTCACCCTATAATTTGACTTCAAGACAACATGACAGAGCAATTAATGATAAGCCTTGGGTTCTTTACAAAAGAATCAACTGATCTGACATTAAGCAGGATTTCACCCAACACTGCAAGTGATAATGTCGACTCCTAGAGACATTAACTTTGCTACATATAATGTTGCTAACTCTGCATCCTTGTTGGTGCTGTAAATGTTTAGTATATTCGTCGTGCAGTTGAATGAAACCCTTTTTAGTTAGGATGTTTGTTTCCTTCTAGTTGGCTTAAGTTGTCTTATATTTTGTTGTGTTTTTCATGTCGTTTGGGTCTGTTTGGCGAGATGGCTCTTTGTAGCTTGTGTTGTGTGCTGTGACCTTTTAGCCAGCATTCTTTTGATGAAGTATTTCATTTCGCCAAAAAAATAAAAAATAAAAAAATTTGAAATAATTGGTCGAATTTTTGCAAATATTATAGGAATACTTGGGACTACCCTCAGGTTGAGATGGCGATCCGTGGAGCATGCTGTTTTCTCACTTGTGTCGAGCGTGATGGATCTTTGTTATCACATGCTTGTGCATCACGATCGCAAAGATGATGGCTATTGATGTGGCGTTGGGAAGCACATTCATTGGCAGTGGTGGTGGCTTCGATGTAGGGTTTTTTTTTTTTTTTTTTTTAAATTCTGGGGCTTTAATATAGTGTCAGGGACTGATTTTAGGTCTTGAGTTTTTGATTTGGGGATATTTGATTTATTTGCAACATCTAAATGTAGGATTTACTATTCCCATCAGCTTTTATAATTATGTCATTTACTACATAAATTGTTTACGTGATACATATCTTTTTCTTACTTGCCTTTTTTTTCAGACTACCAATTTATAAATAAATAATTAAATTATTTATCAATTTTTACGTTCCAATGAAGAATAAATGAGCGTAGCCTTTTGGGTTACCGAGAAAATTAATGGTGGGAAAAATGCATTTTACGATTGAATTCAAGTGAGGATAGAAAAATAAGGACCTTTGCGAGGATTGAAGACCTGGTCTGCTATTGGGGGCACTTATGGAAACGTACTAGACGCACGCAAACAAGTCGCTTTTCCTGGGATTTTACTGTCGTTTATTTTGACAATCGCATTTTAATGTCGCTCACTGAATAAAACGACATGCAGTTTTCATAACAGTTTACTTTTTTGGTTGAATACAGAAACGAAATCATTAGAAGAATACTGCCTGCTAATAATCTTCTTTGATAACAATAGTAGCTCGAATATATATCTACAGACAAAATTAGTAGACGCATATGAGCCCATGTATGTGCAACTAAGCTTGACAGAAAAGGCACTGATCAAGAATTAAAAAGAGAATTTTTCAGATTTTAACATCACATGTGACGAAAGATGACAAAATCTATCCATTAAATTTCACTCTACCTGGGGGACACTGGAACTGGATAATAACCGGATTACATTCCCCTTTGACTGAACCAAAAAAAAAAAAACACAACAATGACCTCGGAAGCTAAGACTAGTTTCTAGTCCTTACCACACCAAGAAACAACCAACAAAACCTGAAATCAAAATAAAACAAAAGTAAAGCTGGAAATTTGCTCTGGTAATATACTAAGAGATAGTGCTCTTCTAAGATAGCAACATCGTGAAAAAAAAAAAATAAAAAATAAAAAATAATTAGCTGCTGCAACTACTGACAGAGCTGCTCAACAGCAGTCACAATCTGTGCAGGCTGAACCACAGTCCATTCCTCCAACGTCCCAGCATACGGGGTTGGCACATCCTGCGAAGACAGACAAACAATTGGGGCGTCCAAATAGTCATGGAAGTTCTCGTTGATTGCAGATGTTAGACTGGCACCAATTCCACCAGTTCTCATGCACTCCTCCACAATCAGCACACGATGTGTCTTCTTTACTGAGTTCCCGATTGTGTAAAGATCAAATGGCTTCAATGACCTGATATCAATCACTTCAGGGTCATAACCCTTGTTCACCAGAGTTTTCGCAGCCTGCATCACATGATACCTCATCCGGGAATATGTTAGTATGGTGATATGTTCTCCAGGCCTCACCATCTCAGCTTCCTCAAGATTGCATATATATTCTTCGTCTGGTATTCTCTCCTTGAGGTTGTAAAGCAACACATGCTCAAAGAGTATCACAGGGTTCTCACTTCGGATAGCAGCTTTCATCAGGCCCTTGGCATTGTAAGGAGTAGAGCAGGCAACCATCTGAATTCCAGGGATGGATTGAAAGTACGACTCCAAACGTTGCGAGTGCTCAGCACCGAGCTGCCGACCCACACCACCAGGCCCACGAATAACTATTGGTATCTTAAACTGACCACCGGATGTGTAGTGGAGCATACCACAATTGTTAGAGATCTGATTGAAAGCCAGAAGGAGAAATCCCATGTTCATACCCTCAACAATTGGCCGCAGACCAGTCATGGCAGCTCCAATGCCCATACCTGTAAAGGAGTTCTCAGCAATAGGGGTGTCAAGAACCCTGAGATCACCATACTTCTCAGCCAAGCCTTTGGTGACCTTGTAAGAACCTCCGTAGTGGCCAACATCTTCACCCATAACACATACGGTGGGATCCCTGTCCATTTCCTCTTCCAAGCCTTCTCTTAGGGCTTCAAAAAGTAAAAGTTCATGCCTGAAAATAGCAAACATATATCCTTAGGTTCGACTTCAACCTCAACATGTAAAGCTGGGACATTTAATAGAAGCTTAATAACACTTACGAACTATGTCAAAGAAAAAAGAAAAAAAAGGCATGTGCCACAAGAGTAACGGCAGAGACATCATGCATTGGTTAAGATAGAGCAAGAATCATTAGATTGTCTAATATTAGAGACATGGTGAAGAAATTGACTTGAAAAAATTATGTATATTGGCAATGAAGAAAAAATTACTTGCATAGAAAAGCATGCCCTGTTCAATGACAGGGGGAAAAAATCAAGATTATTATTTGCAATAAACAAACAAAGTCCTTAAGAGAAATCAAGTCCCATAAATCAAAATTTTGGTGACACAGCAAGCAAAATCGCTACAATCAGCAGCCTACTTCATTTCTTCGAAACAGAATAATTTAGAAAACAATATGCAACAATAATTAACTATCAGAAATAATCTTCTAAATTGTAATTAAAGGGAAAGAATAAAAAGAAAAGAAAAGTGGCTTTTCTTTTGTATTGAATAGCAAAAGAGTTGGTAAATAGTAAACTATACACAATTCTGTAGGCTCTGTACAACTGAAATTACTACATTGTCCCAGCTTTTTTTTTTTTTGAGCCCTAACAAGTTATGATATCTATTTTATTTCATGATGAAATGTTTTACCATGATATGTCTCATTTTCCATGCTTAAAACAGGTTAACCGCCCTTTACCCAATGCTGACCTACTATTCAGTTTTCAACCACCACTATAGAATCTAAAACAATACCTTAGTTGCCATCTTTCTGCCTTAGTTGCATTTAATCAGATCTCACAACCACATTTTAATGTTTAGGAGAATTTTGTGGTAAGGGATGAAAAATACTCTACAAGTAAACACAATCTTGAACCGTCAGATCACATCAGCATTATATCAGATTAAAAAAAATACAACAATTTAACTGAATTCTACCACAAAATTCTCCAAATGGTTATCTCCCAAGTTATAAATTAGAATTACATTTTCCAAAGCAGCACACAAGAAAATCATAGAACTATCAAATAAAGCATTGCATGTTTGAGAGAAAAAGAAATCATTCATACCCGGGCTTCGATGCAGTCGAAGATGCGGAGCTGTCGGCCTTTGTCTGCCCAAATAGAAAAATCAAAACATAAAAAAAAAAAAAAAATCACAAGACAAGAACAAAAAGGAATCGAAAACCCTAGAACCGAGCAAGAGAAAATGAAAGGAACGAAAGAGAATATTTAACCGCAACGGCGTTCATAACAAGGTGATCAGCCCGGCGAGTTCTCGGGTTCGGCTTCATCTCGGATCTAACGCAGGAAAAGCTCGTTTTCCTCTCTGAATCAAATCAAAGAATCAAAAATACACATCGAAAAAAAAAACGAAAATGGTGAATCAAATAGTGATTTATATTCCCAAGTACCTGAGAGAGATCTACGAGATGGGACGAGGAATTTGGCGGAGTCGAAGGAGTTTGACGACAAGGCCGTGGCGGCTCCGAGGCTCTGAAAAACGGTAGCCATTTTCGATCTCGAAGCTCAAACGCGAGAACTGAGAGAAGGGAAAATGGAACTTGAGGAGGGGAGAAATATTCAAGAGTTTGGGAGCGTATATATAAATGAGAAGAAAAGTGAAGGGAAAAGAAGAGAGAAAATAGGGCGGAGAATTTGAGGAAGAAAGAAAGGAAAAATGAGTTGGTTTTGGGAGTGTGGTTTTTTGCGTTCTTCTTAGAGTTGGGCGATTTAATTCAAGGAACCAAAATATAACGCATTGCCTGCCACATATTGCATAGTTTCCATCGCCTTTTTTTTCCTCTCCTTTCTCTCTCTCTCTCTTTTTTTATTATTTTTTTGTTGGGATCAGGCAAAAAATGGTTTTTATTCATTTATAGGTTTTTGCTCAACAAAGACTAGAGGGATTGTGCCACGTGTTAAGAGAGTAATGGTGTCATTTTGGTGGAAGTGAAATTACGGTTTAATCTTTGGAAATGATACGTGGTGGACTATGATTGGGGACCTAGTGTTTTTAGATGGAATTGCGTGCATGGTTTGACTCGTTGCCGTTGGTAACCTACTTGGACCAACCCCAACAAGCAGCTAGTTAGTGACCCAACTGGGCAGAGATCGGCTGAGGTGGACTCATACTTGCATGTAATTGGTTGAATGGTTGCATCAACATTACATCAATCACCCAGTATGCCAGTTCCCACCAAACCCGACCTAGTGATGCAAGAACGGGCTGGTCCGACCCGGCCCGGCCCAGCCCAACCCGTTCTTCTTAGGCCTACACGGGCCGCGGCCTAGCCCGGCCCATATTAGATTACCTTAGCCCGACCTGACCAGTGGGCCGATTTTACATGGGCTGTGTCGGGCTATGCTGTAGGCCTTGAATGGGCCGGCCCATCATCGGTGTAAATGGGTCAGCCCATCTAAACATACAATTTTTGGTTTTTTTATTTTTATTTTTTATTTTTGAATTTTTAAACAAGTTAACAGATATAAAAGTTTGAATAGTCAAAGAAAATATAAAAATGGATATTTTATTTACAATTAACCTCATTAAAAGCCTTTCCAAGGAAAATCCAAGTGAGACAAAACCTTACTTTTGTTTTTCAAAAGCAAAGTATGCCTGAAAGAAAAAAAAATAAAAAAAATGAAAAGAAAAGAAAAAGAGCTTGCTAGGCCTATTGTAACGTGATATGTGAGGCCTTGTCTCAGCTTTGCTTCTTATAAGAAGCAAAGCATGCCTACAAGCAAAAAAAAATACTATGATGTGATGTGTGACGCCTTTTATTGGAGAAAACCATAATCAGCCATATTCACCCTTGAATGAATATGAAAAAATATATCCAAATATATATATATAATTGGGCCACAGTAGGCTTTCGGTGGGCTGGCCCATTACAGGCCTATATGGGCCTAGACGAGCCGGCCCGGCCTAGCCCAGCCCATGATTTTCCATGGGCCGTGCCAGGCCGACTCATGGGCTGACATATATTGGCCCAGCCTAACCCACCAGTATTTATGGACCGGGCCGAGCCTTGAATGGCCCAATTCATCACTGTAGCAGGTTGGGCCCAGGCCAACCCGCAGAACCCGGCCCATTGTTGCATCTCTAACCCGATCATCCACCAATATGTAATTTAAACAGCACTTTTGTGTTGTTTTTCAATCTTATTGCTCCTACGAGAAATTTTAAGACATAGTTAGATATCACTTATGGATCACATGTATTTTGAATTAAGGTTAAACAAATAAGTATTATTAAAACGTATTTTAGTCTTTTAGCTAGGAGAAGTTGTATAAATCAAATGAAAAAGTAATAAGTAATTGAATACAATAATAATAGTAAAGAAGTAGTATATCACCTAATTTACTCAATAAATATTTAGATAGTAGCCAATTTGGTAGGGAGAAGGAGGAAAATAATATTTTAAACAATGAATAGAAATTAATAGCATAATATTTTGGGAAGGATAATAAATAGCACAGTTGATAAAAGCTTATTTATCACGTCCTCAGATTACCTAAAATACCTAATATTAAAAAAACCCAAAAGCTTCCAAATTAAAAAAAGTTACCTCTCTTTTTCCTCCCTCTCTCTCTCCTACATGACGGCACGAAGAGGCAGCGACGACAAGTTCCTAGTGAAACGGCGTTGGACAAATCATAGTGACACGATGACCACGATGGCCACTTTATCGAGAGCAGCATAAGGCCAGAGCAACTTCTCTCTTCACTTTATCTCTCTCATCCCCTCTTTCTCTTCAAGTACGATCATTAGCTCATGGCCTCAAAGATCCCAACAACTACATCACAAGGCCAGATCTGTGACGGTTAGTTGCGAGAGGAGATGAAGGTGACTCGTAGTCGCAAATCTCTAGGCCTCATCAAAGTCCATTGTTTTTGAGTTTCGTCACATCATCATTGGGGTTTTGGAGATCATCGGATTCCAATCATGGTGGAGTAGGTGAGGTCAGATGACACGCAACAGTCGACAGCGACGGGCAATGGTAAGCAGTAGTGGATGACACCGATGGAAAAGAGGGAAAAAACTTAGATCTATTGTTTTAAATTAGGGTGTTTATTTCTATTAAAAAATAAGTAATAAAAGAGGGTGTTTATTTGGAATGTAATAAATAAAAATTTTATTAATTTTTGAAATATGCTATTTATTTCTATTGTTTTAAATTAGGGTGTTTATTTCTATTAGGTTTAGAAAACATGTTATTTCATATAATTTCTCAATTTGGTTCATAGGTTTGAATAGAAATTTAAATTTTTATGAGAAAATATACTATAGCAAAAAGATTTAAATTACGATTTAAATAGTGAAATTAATGGGCTAGTCTAGCATTTAGATCATTGAATCGAATTGCTAGTTTGAACTCAAAAAATATTGTAGCAATTCAAATTCTCTGAGAGAAAATATCATAACAAAACTGGTTCAAGCTGAACCTTTTTTATTTGAATCTATATTTTCAAACAGGCTCTAACTATGCTTGATGAAGAATTAGGTTACAACATTTCAAATTTGAATTCTCTAATGTATTAGGATATGTTTTATAGTTAGTATTTAATATTAATATTTTTAATTTTAAGTTGTGTTGTAGGATTTATTTTGTAACGCCCCTTAATTCGGACGTCACAGATGTCGTTACATACATACATTCGTACTTGCTTAAACTTTAGTCATATAAATAAGATCAAACTTAAAGGGTACTAATGATTTTAAAAGTACTTAAACATATGTAACCAGGATCCATTCATACCTTAATTTTTTTTTTTTAAACTTAACAATGTTTAGAATAACATTGTTTAACTTATTCCATATCATAATTTATTCAATTATACTTAAATTAATCATGAACTTATTTAATAATATAGGTTTATCAAGTTGTAAAAATCAGGACTTAACTAAACATCAAATTAAATCTCCTTGATCATCTCGTCATTCAAAGTTCATTTACTCCCACAGTTCGACAGGCCGAACTTGGGACTTCGGCAGGCCGAACATGATCGGCAGGCCGGAGTTCCCTCAACCGGCAGGGCGGCAGAGGCTTTGCAATTCAGACCAAAAACTCATCCATGTTCGGCAGGCCAAAAAATACGATCGACAGGCCGGCCAAAAAGTTCGACAGGCCGTCCGAGACCAATTTCCTTGGAAAACTTAAATTTTAAAACAAACCAACTTTTCGTAAAATATAGCAGAAGTTCATAATTCGTTAAAAAATGATAAAATAACTTATAAAACCATAATATAAGTATTCTTAAAACTTAACATAAAAATATATGTTCAACATATGTAACTTAATTAAAAACATAAGAGCGTTCTTCTTGGCGTGCTTCCGGTTACAATTCATCATGCATAATGCTCACAAGCCTTCCCATGTCCTCCGTCTAGTCCATGATTTTCTTACCCTTATCTGCAACATAACATAAAACATGATTAAGCTAATGCTTAGTAAGTACATATAATTCTCACAATTTAAAACATTTCATAAACATCATCATCATCATTGTCATCATATCATAAAAGTGCCTTAAGCACAATTTCATAGAAACATATCTTTGATTACGTTGACTATTTTAAAACTTATTCCATTTTTATCTTAAGGGCCCAAGTGTTGCACCATAAACATCATCATAGGCGCGCCGTCATGAGAGGAGAAGGATAGCTAATTCCAAACCAAACATGACATCATAACATATCATTTCATAACATTGGGTGTGCAACACTTATTAGGTGATACATATATACATAATTCTCATACTTCAAAACATGCCATAAACATCATGCATAACTTAAAATCATGAAAATCTTAATAAAAATTCTTAAGGAAAATATCCATAAAATCATCATGAATATCATTATGAACATAACGTCAAATCTTGTAAAACGTGTCATATTGCAGGTGAGAATGTACTTACCTTAACGCTAGCTTACTTAACCTTAAAAAAAATGCTCTTGGTGACGACGCCGCGGTCTCGTAGTGCTCGTTCCTTGAGTGTTCATGTCATTATCCATTTAAAGATGCAATAACATTAATACATATCATGAAATATCCATTCACATAACATTCATTCATAATATATCCTTCTATACACTCATCACATTTACAAACATATCTCATAATCATTATCACAAAAACATACTTTAATCGTCTTATAAACATGTTATCATAATTTTTCTCAAATCATAAAATTACCTTAAGCATGTAAAACAAAAACAAACCATACATTACAATCATGAAAATCTTTAAAAAAAATAACGTTTTCTAATAATTCAAAACACATATACTTTAATTTAATTATTCATACAAACATCTTATTTTCAAGCATAAAATTATTTCATTATCATAAAATCATTTAAATATATATAGATAACATTTCATAACAAAAATCCAGAAATAGCATTATTAAAACAGTTTTCTCATTGTCATCTCATAAAAATTTCATAACATAAAATACATTCATCATACATACATATGCATATTCTTAACAACTTTTCATGAAATCATTATTCATTTACCTCTTAAAAAATCATTACATTTTTCATGCATTAAGGTTAAATAGTAACATTATTGTGAAGAGTAGAAGATAGAAATATTCATATTTTTCATAGATCATTCTTATGACATGAAATTAGAAAAACACCATATAACATATATGCATAACATCACATTTAAAAATTTGAGACAAAACACAATACTTATAGAAAGATATTGTAGATGAAACGAGGAGAAGAATTTCTTTTCAAAAATACCAGAAAAACCGAATTCATACCTTGAAGTTTCTTCTCAAAATTCTTGAATTTTAACCAACGAAATAAGACTTTTCTTGCAGAAAATTTTGAGAGAGAAGGAAGTGAAATGCGTGGAGAAGAGAAGAGGAAGAGAGAAACAAATGTCTCAGAAATTTGAGAGAGAAAAACGTGAGAAGGAGAGAAAATAATGAAAAAGGTAATATTAAAATTTTTAACGTAATAAGGATAATTGATGGGAATTCAATTCCCTTTATTAAGTCAGAATTTTCTAACTGTTGAGGGGCTATTGGTGTGGGAAAAAGAAAAGAAAGAAAAAGGAAGGTCAAACAAATCATTAATCTTACCATAATTTACCCTCTAAAAATAGGAAACCTCTTAAAATAATACAAATCAATACAAAGTCAAACCCCTTATTTCCGTAACTGATAAAATCATTCCATTATTATGTCAATTAATCACATTAAATCATCCAATTAATGTAATTAACTCAGCCATAATTTTAAAGAGATTTTTGCTGACTGCTTGTCAGCCGTGTTCGGCCTGTCGATTTTTCCCTTCGGCCTGTCGGTTCCACCAAGTTCGGTCTGCTGATTGGCTTCTTCGGCCTGCCGATCTTAGTTAGAATGTTTGGCCTGCCGATCTTAAAAGTTTGGCCTGTCGAACTATCCTTAAATGCCAAACAATAAAACCTTCATACATTATTGCATCATAAATAAACATCTATTTAAAATTTCACATGAACACTAGAGCACAATGATTTCATGTGGTCGTCACCTGTCACAAAACTTGATAGAAAAAGTTAGTAACATGCACATCACATATCATATCATATAACGTAATTTATTAATAAAATTCCTTAATAACGTTACTAACTTAACTTGGTCCGTTACATAAAATAGGCGGGTGTTACAATTCTCCCCACCTTATAAAAGTTTCATCCTCGAAACTTAGAATAAATGCGGATACATAACTCTCTTGTCATCTTCACGTTCTCATGTAGCTTCTTCAACTTGTTGATTCGTCATAATACCTTGACCAATAGAATTTCTTTATTCCTCAAAGTCTTGGTTTTCTGATCGAGTATCTTTATTGGCTTTTCTTCATAACTTAAGTCTTCTCGTATCTCGATCACTTGTGGCTCAATCACATGTGTAGGGTCCAAAACATACTTTTTGAACATGGAGACATGAAATACATCGTGCATTGCGGACATTTCAGATGGCAACTTCAGCTGATAAGCTACTTTGCCTATTCGTTTAACAACTTCATAAGGACCGATGAATCTTGGGCTTAACTTGCTTTTCTTCCCAAACCTCATAACCCCTTTCATTGGTGCAACTTTCAAAAACACATATTCGCCTAAGGCGAACTCTAAAGGTCTTCTTCTTTTATCAGCATAACTCTTTTGACGGCTTTGAGTGGTCTCTATTGTTCTTCTTATCAACTTTATCATCTCAGAAGTTTCATTCACAAAGTCGATTCTTTCAGCATCTATGCTTTCCATCAACTTCTTTTCACCAGCTTCGTGCCAACATATAGGTGACCTGCATTTTCATCCATACAGTGCTTCATATGGTGCCATTCCAATTGTCACCTGAAAGCTGTTGTTATAAGCAAACTCTGCTAACGGTAGCATTTTACACCAGCTGGTCTTAAAATCGAGAGAACATGCCCGTAGCATATCTTCTAAAATCAAGTTCGTCCTCTCTATTTGGCCATCAGTCTGAGGATGAAAAGCTATACTGAAATGAAGCCTGGTTCCCATTGCAGTCTGTACACTCTTCCAAAACTTAGATGTGAACCTGCCATCACGATCTGAGATGATTGACTTGGGAATCCCATGAAGTCGTTCAATCTCCTTAACATAGAGTTTCGCTAACTGTTCCATAGAGTAAGTGATCTTGATAGGAATGAAATGCGCCGTTTTCGTCAGTCGATCCACAACTACCCAAATTGCATCATAACCGTTCGTAGTTCTGGGTAAGCCGGTAATGAAATCCAGTGCTATTTCTTCCTATTTCTATTCCGGTATTTGGATAGACTGTAGTTCGCCACCAGGTCTCTGGTGTTCGGCCTTTACTTGCTGACATGTCATACATTTCTTCACGTACTTTGCAACATCATGTTTCATTCCAAACCACCAGAAGTTACCCTTTAGATCATTATACATCTTTGTTGTACCTGGATGAATAGAGTAAGGAGTGTCATGAATTTCTGCCAAGATCTTTTCCCTTAAATCATCAACATTGGGAACACATAAACGGTCCTTGAGGTACAGAGTTCCGTCATCCGCAATATGAAACTCTTGACATTTTTCTTCTTTTATTTATTGCTTGATCCTTACAAGGCTTACGTCATCATCTTGCTTATTCTGAATTTCATCATACATCATCGGAGCAAGAAAGAGTGTTGATAGCTGGCCTACTATAAGTTCTAAACCGAAGTCTAGAATTTCCTTCCTTAAAGGTGGAGACATTGCTTGCATTGACATCAACGTGGCAACTAACTTCCTACTTAGAGCATCAGCTACTCGGTTAGCTTTATTAAGATGATAAAGGATTTCACAATCATAATCCTTCACCAACTCTAGCCATCTTCGTTGTCTCATGTTTAGGTCTTTTTGCATGAAGAAGTACTTCAGACTTTGATGATTAGTGAAGATCTTGCATTGGACCCCATATAAATAGTGTCTCCATATCTTCAACGCAAAAACAACTGCTGCTAACTCGAGATCATGAGTAGGATAGTTCTTTTTGTAGTCCTTCAGTTGTCTTGAAGCATAAGCAATCACCTTTTCATTTTGCATTAATACAGCTCCTAGGCCCATCTTGGAAGCATCACTATAGATTACGAACCCATCATTTCCCTCAGGAATTGCCAACACTGGAGCCGTCGTTAATCTTTTCTTTAGTTCTTGAAAACTCTTTTCACATGCACCCGTCCATTCATACTTCTTTCCCTTGCGAGTCAAGTTCATGAGTGGGGCTGCTATCTTGGAGAAATCTTCTACGAATCTCCGATAGTAAGCTGCTAGACCCAAGAAGCTCCTTATTTCACTTGCATTCATCGGTTGCTTCCAATTGAGTACAGCTTCTACTTCAGCAGGGTCCACCATAATCCCATCCTTTGAAATAACATGCCCCAAGAATAACACTTTATCAAGCCAAAACTCGCATTTGGAGAACTTAGCATATAACTGGTGTCTTCTTAAAGTCTCTAGTACAATCCTTAAATGTTCTTCATGTTCTTCTTGATTCTTAGAATAGATAAGAATATCATCGATAAATACAACTACAAATTTATCGAGGAAATCCTTGAATACCCTGTTCATCAGATCCATAAAGGCAGCAGGTGCATTCGTCAGACAGAAAGGCATAACCACAAACTCATGATAACCATACCTCGACCTGAAAGCAGTCTTGGGGATATCTCCTTCTTTAATCTTAAACTGGTGATACCCTAATCGTAGATCAATCTTTGAGAACACCGATGCACCCTTGAGCTGATCAAACAAACCATCAATTCGAGGCAACGGATACTTGTTCTTGATCGTCACCTTGTTCAGCTCTCTGTAGTCGATGCAGAACTCATAGTGCCATCCTTCTTTTTCACAAACAAGACTGGAGCACCCCATGGTGAGTGACTTGGCCTGATAAATCCTTTGTCAAGTAGCTCTTTTAATTGCGTGTGAAGCTCTTTTAATTCTGTCGGGGCTATTCTATATGGTGCTTTTGATATTGGATAGGTGCCTAGAGCGAGTTCAATCTCGAATTCAACTTCTCTTTCTGGCGGTAGACTCGTTAGATCATCAGGAAACACATCTTCATATTCATGAAGAACATGCATATCTTCAATTCTTGTCTTTCCTTCTTTGCTTTTGTCTACAATATTTGCCAGATAGCCCATGCAGCCACTTGCTAAAAGCTTCCTTGCTTTCATTGCCGATAGAAACATACTGGGTTTCTTTCTGGTCTCGCCAACATAAATGAACTTTTGATCACCTTCAAGATGGAAGATAACCTTTCGTTTCCGGCATTCGATTGAGGCATTATACTTGCTTAGGAAATCCATCCCAAGAATCATGTCATAGTAATGCATGTCGATCACAGTGAGGTCGACGAAAAGTTCCCTATTAGAAATCTATAGGGGTACCGCACATAAACAGTGCGTGGATAATATCACTTCCTCGGAGGGTAGTGTCGTAGTGAATCCCTATCTCATAGGCTCTAACCGAACCCCTAACTTCTTAGCATGTGACATAGACACAAAAGAATGCGTGGCACCCGAATTAAAAAGGACATAAACATCATTAGATAAGCTTGTTATCTAACCTGTGACCACATTGGAGGCTTCAGCAGCCACCTGTTCTTTCGTCATGGCATAGATTCGGGCGTTCGTTGGTAGGGCTTCAATTCTCTCTTGACTAATTAGTGGCCCTTCCAGGGAGGCTTGCATCTGATGCAGCTGGGCTTGAAGAGGAGCTCTTTGTGGGGCATTAGCATTCATCAGCTTGGGGCAATTCTTTACAAAGTGGTCTTCATGCCCGTATATGAAACATTGGTTTGTCCCCAATCAGCATTCCTCTGGATGTTTCTTTCCACATTTGGCACATGGTTGAAATCGCCTGTCATTGTTGTTGCGCTGACCATCATTGTGCCTCTTATTATCTTGGCCCTGCTGTTGTTGAGGATTGCCCTTCCTCTTGTTATTCCTCCAGTTCTGGTTGTTGTTATTGCTACTATTGTTGTTATTGTTGTTCCTGTGGGGAGGGCGGTTCTGGTTGTTTACATTATTGACCCGTTGGTTAGGCTGAGGCTGGTTCCTTCTTAACTTTGATAGATGAAACTCAGCACGTTGAGCCCTCATAACAACCTGTTCTTGGGTCCTTGGCGGACTTGCCCCATCAACAATCGCAGCAATGTCTGGCCTAAGGGCTCTGATCAACCTTCTGACCCTTTCACCTTCATTCATAACCAACCCTGGGCATAGACAGGCAAGCTGGTCAAACTTTGTCACCACATCAGTGACTGACATATCCCCCTGGCGTAAGCTTTCGAACTCCTCATAATGTTTCCTCGTGACATTCATGTGGAAGAACTTTGTGTTGAATTCATGAACAAAGTCAACCCATGTTATTTCTTCAACATTCCTGCTCTGTTCGATGCCATCCCACCATATCCTGGCCTCCATGGTGAGGCAGTACGAGGCACAGAAGACCTTCTCGTTATCCGTGAAATCTATAAATCTCAAGGTGGCTTCGATCGTCTTTAACCATCCTTGAGCTACAAGAGAATCCTTAGAACCCTCGAAGTCTGCTGGCTTAACCCTCTTCCATCTGACCAGTAAGGGTTCCTGATATGCTGCTCTTGGTTCAGCAGCAGGAGCTGGGACTTCATTGACTTGAGGTTACGGAGGAGGAGGAGGCACATCATTGCCTCGTTGTTCACCATTCTGGCCGTTGGCCCTTAAAGCAGTAATTTCCCTTCGTTGATCCTCCAACTGCCTTTACAGTTCAACAATCATCGTCATGAGTCTTTCATTGGTCTGGGTGCGAGTCTGCATTCTTCTGTGGCCGTCCAACGTAAATTTCCTAAAATAATTAGGACTTAGAAACAATCTTTCATTTATGAGATAGGTTTTCATTACTAGATCGTTAATCATTAAACATTCAAACCTTAATCTTATCATCATACTTGCATCAATATATCTAACTTAATAACATACTTACTTGGAGGACTTGGATAGACGTGTGGCAATATGAATTGTAATCGAAAAATCGCTCTGATACCAAAGCCTGTAACGCCTCTTAATTCGGACGTCACAGATATCGTTACATACATACATTCGTACTTGCTTAAACTTTAGTCATATAAATAATATCAAACTTAAACGGTACTAATGATTTTTAAAGTACTTAAACATACATAACCAGGATCCATTCATACCTTAAAATTTTTTTTTTAAAACTTAACATTGTTTAGAATAACATTGTTTAACTTATTCCATATCATAATTTATTCAATTATACTTAAATTAATCATGAACTTATTTAATAATATAGGTTTATCAAGTTGTAAAAATCAGGACTTAACAAAACATCAAATTAAATCTCCTTGATCATCTTGTCATTCAAAGTTCATTTACTCCCACAGTTCGGCAGGCCGAACTTGGGACTTCGGCAGGCCGAACATGATCGCCAGTCTGGAGTTCTCTTAACTGGTAGGCTGGCAGAGGCTTTGCAATTCAGACTAAAAACTCATCCATGT